>CM046438.1:35786330-36166750 GCA_025506505.1 Flaveria sonorensis | reverse complement strand
TCATGAGTTAGCCACTTATGCCCAGGGATGGTGAATGAAAAATGCACAGAGGGTGGAGATTAATATACGGGGATTGGTGCCATGAAAATTCAAAGTATGTTAAATGCTTCTCACCCCATACCATACAACAAGCAATCCGAACAGCCCACAGGCTGACTGACCAGGCAGTTGAGCAAGGTCGGTTACCTAAACGGGGGTGCGGTGGCAAGCGTGCCCGACCAGAAACGCAAGTGGGATGGTTTAAGCAACAAGGGATCGTCATCCAGTAGCCAATCTCAACCTCAACAACAGCAGCAAAGTCAGCAACAGCAACGGAAGTTCGATAACAACCGAAGCTTCAACCAGGCGCACTCAAATCAAGGACCCCGGTGGGTATGGTGGAAGACTGCCGAAGTGCAACCGGTGTAACTACCACCATGTGGGTCGGTGTGATAACTTCAAGTGTCAACGTTGTGGGAGATTGGTCATGCAGCCAAGACTGTCGGGGGTGACTGAGAAGAAGCCTCAACAATCACAAGAAACTCCGAAAGGTTGTTTTGAATGCGGAAGAAGGCCATTACAAACGCAACTGTCCCCAGCTCAAGAGGAATGGTAATGGTAACAACAACAATGGGAACAACAACAATAATAACAATGGCAACAACAATAACAACAACAATGGTAATGGCAACAACATGGTGGAAACAACAATGGAGCCAAAGGAAGAGCCTTCGTCATTGGCTCAGGTGAGGCTCTAACGACCCTACAACAGTAACTGGTAAATTTTCGGTTAATGGTTGTTTTGCTACTGTAATTCGATACCGGAGCCGATAGAAGTTTCGTGTCCACTAGGTTCTGTAGTCTTTTTAAGTGATATGCCCTCAGACTTAGAATCTAAATACACCGTAGAGTTAGCTGACGGTACACAGATTCACTAACGCATATTCTTAGAGACTGCAAGATAGAGCTTGCTGGTCATACATTCACCATAGATCTCATGCCTGTTACACTAGGAAGTTTTGATGTGGTAGTAGCATGGATTGGCTTTCCGATAAACAAGCAGAAGTCATATGCCACGAGAAGATCATACGGATTCCCTTGGTGAAGAAGTCCTTACGGTCAGAGGTGATAGGAGTGGTGCGGTGATAGGCATCATCTCGTTTTATGAAGGACAGAAGTTGTTACGAAAGGGTCGACTAGCCATATTGGCACTCGTCACAGATAAACAGATCGAGGAAAAGAAGATAGAGGATATCCCGTAGTTCGTGAGTTTCTCGAGGTGTTTTCCGGAAGACCTTCCTGATTACCGCCTCATCGTCAAGTTGAATCCAGATTGAGTTGACTCCGGAGCCGCTCAATTGCGAGAGCACCGTACCGGTTAGCTCCGAACGAACTGCAGGAATTATCTGCCCAACTACAAGAGTGTTGGATAAAGGGTTCATCCGACCGAGTTCGTCGCCCTGGGGAGCGCCAGTTCTATTTGTGAAGAAGAGGATGGTACATTTCGAATGTGCATTGACTATAGGGAACTGAACAAGGTTACTATCAAGAATAGATATCCCTACCTCGTATCGATGATTTGTTTGATCAACTGCAAGGATCAAGCTATTACTCTAAGATGATCTGAGGTCTGGGTATCATCAGCTGAGAGTTCGAGAAGAGGACATCTCGAAAACTGCTTTCCGTACACGATATGGTCATATGAATTTTGGTCATGCCATTTGGGTTGACGAATGCACCAGCAGTATTCATGGACCTCATGACCTCATGATCGCGTGTGCAAACCCTATCTTGATCAGTTTGTTATCGTCTTTATTGATGACATACTGATATACTCAAGGACCGAGGAAGAACATGAGAGCACTTACGTTTAATCTTGGAATTACTTAGAAAGGAACAACTGTACGCAAAGTTTTCTAAGTGTGATTTCTGGATACGTGAGGTACAATTCTTGGGTCATATTGTCAACGAGAAGGGAATACATGTGATCCTGCTAAGATTGAAGCGATAAAGAATTGGTCTGTTCCTAAGACACCGAGTGAGATACGACAATTCCTTGGATTAGCGGGATATTATCGACGATTCATTGAAGGATTCTCTAAGATTGCACAACCTCTCACAGCCTTGACTCACAAAGGAACGACGTACAAATGGGGTGAGAGTCAGGAATCTGCTTTTCAGTTGCTGAAACATAAATTGTGTAGCGCACCAATACTAGCATTACCGGATGGTAGTGATGATTCGTAGTCCATTGCGACGCTTCTATTCAAGGACTTGGATGCGTCCTGATGCAGCGGGATAAAGTGATAGCTTACGCCTCTAGACAATTGAAGATTCATGAGAAGAATAACTATACCACCCATGACTTGGAACTGGGTGCGGTAGTTTTTGCCTTAAAGATCTGGAGACATTACTTGTACGGTACCAAATGCACCATCTACACCGATCACAAGAGTCTTCAGCACATCTTTGAGCAAAAAGAGTTGAACATGAGACAGAGACGCTGGGTGGAATTGTTAAACGACTATGATTGTGCTATTAAGTACCACCCGGGAAAGCAAATGTAGTTGCTGATGCGTTGAGTAGAAAAGAGAGACTGCTAAACCTCGACGTGTGCGAGCTCTGCAACTAACGATTAGTACGAATTACCTGAACAAATCCGTGATGCTCAAACTGAAGCTCTGAAGGTAGAAAACATGAGTTTAGAAGGGTACGAGGGTATGGAAAAACAATTGGAAGTAAAAGCGGATGGAATTCGTTACTTCATGGATAGGCTATGGGTACCTCTACTTGGAAATCTGAGAGACTTGGTCATGATTGAGGCTCACAAGTCCAAGTATTCTATACATCCTGGATCTGACAAGAGTACCACGATTTGAAGGCGCATATTGGTGGCCTAACATGAAAGCAGATGTAGCTACTTATGTGAGTAAGTGTCTGACCTGCTCGAAGGTTAAAGTGGAGTATCAGAAACCATCTGGTTTACAAACCCCGAGATCCCTATGTGGAAGTGGGATCAAATATCAATGGATTTTATTACTAAGTTACCTCGCACTTCTACGGGTTGTGATACAATATGGGTTATCGTGGACCGATTGACAAAATTGCTCATTTCCTAGCAATAAAGGAAATGATAAGATGGAGAAATTAACTCGACTTTATCTGAAGGAGATCGTTTCGAGGCATGGAGTCCCGATCTCAATATTTCTGATCGCGATTCTCGTTTCACATCACACTTCTGGCAGTCGTTGCAGAAAGCTTTAGGTACGCGATTGGATATGAGTACTGCTTATCATCCACAGACTGATGGTCAAAGCGAGCGTACTATACAGACTTTGGAGGACATGTTACGTGCTTGTGTGATTGACTTCGGGAATAACTGGGAAGTTCACCTACCATTGGTGGAATTTTCTTACAAAACAGTTATCACACTAGTATAAAGGCAGCACCTTTTGAAGCTTTATATGGGAGAAAGTGTAGATCACCAGTTTGCTGGGCTGAAATTGGTGATAGTCAATTAACGGGTCCCGAGTTAGTACACGAGACAACTGAGAAGATTGTTCAGATAAGAAACCGCATGGCCGCAGCGCGAGACAGACAGAAAAGCTATGCTGACAAACGACGAAAACCTTTGGAATTTCAGACAGGTGACAAAGTTTTATTAAAAGTCTCACCGTGGAAAGGCGTAGTTCGGTTTGGTAAGCGAGGAAAGCTAAATCCGAGATACGTTGGACCATTTGAGATAGTGGAAAGAATTGGTCCAGTGGCTTATCGACTAGCCTTACCTGATTCATTGAGTGGAATCCATGATGTATTCCATGTTTCAAACCTAAAGAAATGTTTAACGGATGAAACGATGGTCGTACCACTGGAAGAAGTTCAAGTAGATGAACAACTACGCTTCATTGAGGAACCGGTCGAGGTGATGGATCGTGAGGTGAAAACGCTTAAGCAAAGCAAGATACCCATCGTCAAAGTTCGTGGAACTCGAGACGTGGACCAGAATTCACGTGGGAACGTGAAGACCAATGAAGCTTAAGTACCCTCACTATTCGAAAGGACGATGCCAGCCGGCGAAGGTACTAATTAAATTTCGGGACGAAATTTCTTTCAACATGGGGATGATGTGACAACTCATCCAAAACTCACACGATTTCGATTTCCTTGTGCCAATGCAGTAGACCAGTGATGGAACACTCACCATGTAACGCAATTTTCGGGACGAAAATTCTTTCAACATGGGGATAATGTGACATCCGGTAATTTTCCGTTACCAAACTCCGTTAGTTCCGTTAAGTCTTGCATACACGTGTCGGGAGCACACACTAGTTGTCGTTGAACGTTGGTGACTTAATAATAATTAATAATGTTAAACAAATAATTACTATGTTGATTATTAGTCGTGATTATGTGATTTAAATGTTTATTGTAAATTTTATCGCATAACGTGGAAACGTGTGTATTTAATTCGTGCATTGTGTGACTAGTAAAGATAAAGTATATAATTGTTATTATTAGTTCATATGTTTATTATTGTGGTTATAAACATCTTAAAAGGGTGTTAAAAGCTTAATCTTTACAAAATACAAAGTGCAAGGGTTAAAAGGTAATTATGCAAAACTTTGTTGATTAAAACACAAAAACCCAACCCTAAACACCCCATTCGGCCGCGACCTGCACTCCCTCACCCTCACCATCGCGAATTCAGCCAAGAACAACCATTCACATTCGAATTTGGATCGATTTCAAGGCACACAACAAGTTAGAATCATCAATTGCAAGCCATTACACGTTTAAAGGTTAGATTTTTACATGTTTTTGATGGTTTTTCAAGGTGGCCGAACCCTAGTTCGAAAATCTGCAATTGGATGTTAATTCTTGTTTGTTTGGTGATGTTATGATGTTAGTTAGGTTGTATTGATGCTAGTTAACGTTGATTATGCAAGAAAGTTTGGATTTTGGTTGTTTGTTCATATGATCATCTTGGCCGTGAGTTTGAGGCTATTTTGGATCAAATTGGATGTTGAATGATGGTTGTTTGATGTTGTTATTATGTTAGTTGGATTGTATATATGCAAGTTAACGTCGATTATGCAAGAAAGCTATGATTTTGATACTTTGTTCATAGGTTACTAATAATAGTAACTTTATTTTGCATGAATTGATGATTGGTTGATGTATGAATGTTATGAATGTGTTTGTAATGATGTTTAGATGCTAGATGGTTGATATGAATGTTAGGAATTCAAGAATGCATGTTGTAGTTCATACCTTACTAAAGATAGTAACTTTTGGGTATGAAAGTTGATGAATCATGATGATTAGGTGTTGTTGATCATGTTTAGATGTTGTCATGGACTTGAATTGGTATATAATTGATGAATTCATGAATGTAGTGTGAGTTTGATGAATTTGGGATGAACTTTCCCAAAAGGGAAACTTTAATTGTGCAAATCCTTGAATTGGATGATTTGAGCATGTTTGGGATATTAGGATCATGCTAGTGTGTTCATGGATGATTTCTAAGTTGATTAAATGTGTTGTTTAGGTTATATGAATGTTGATTTGGTTTGTTACCTGTTTTGGCCTGTTGTAATTCGCATGACTTGTATGATAATTGGTTGTATGATGATCTAGGTAGTACATGTGGTTAATGATGTGCTATATGTAATCAAGTTGTATGTGATCATGTATGTCATACTGTTGTGTTAGTATTAACGAATTATCACCTATAATGTCACCAACGGGTCAAACGGGTCAACTGGGTCAAATGTGTCTTGTCTTTCTTAAACCTTGAGTTCCTTGGTTTGTAGAGCACTTAGGGTTTCGTGTTGATTTTGTATACACGTACTTATGTACTCTTGTGTTCTAGGTGACCTTTGAAGGTTGTCTTTTTCTTTCAAGTTAAGCTCTAGGTTAATTCTTGCGCGCATCAGGTGAGTTCTTGCCCCACTCATTTTACATAATCTCTTTTGGGGGAGATAGCATACTGTTGATCACAAACGCTTTTATTATGAGTGTGTATAATATTGATATAGTGTTGTTTACCATGGAAAGTCCTCACACTTTCGGATTGTTAATATTGAATAGCGGGGAAATCTTGGGTAGTACTACTGGGTCTGACGAGCCCCACCTGTGCGACTCGAGGTCAAACGGGTGCAATTTTGTCCTAACACATATTCGTCACGACCTGGTAAGTCGTGACGGGAGGCAACAAACGTAACACAGTCAGCTTCGATCGCGAAATCACTATGATTAATATTTTTATGTTAATAGACTAGCTATCTATTGCAATACACTACTTATGCTCTGGAAACTGTTGATTGGTTTATATTTTAACGCAAACTCTTGAACTCACCAACCATGTGTTGACTTGTTTAGTATGCTATTCTCAGGTTAAGGTTGCCAGTTGCCTAGGAGCACGCACACCAGCATCGTTGAGTTGTCTACATTGTTTGTTTACACATTTGGGTTTATTTTTCCTATTAAACATTTGTGTTTGGGGCGCGTATGTTTTGCGCATTCTCTTTACATACTACTTGTTTTGGGTTTTCTAGTTTTAAAAACGCTTCCGCAGTATTTTAAACGTTAACTCTGGTTTTGTTTATTTATCATATAGAGTCGTTCTTGGTAACTAATGACTGAGATCCTGGTATGTCACGCGCCTCGCGGTAAAACCCCGCTCGCGGATTTTGAGGGTGTGACAGATTGGTATCAGAGCCATTGGTTATAGGGAACTAGGTTGCATACACACACTAGACTATAACCGCACAGTTGTTAGTTACTTATCGCTTACTCTCCTTACTGTATACTCATTGGCATACGCAACACGTACTTCGCAGCATGGCATCGTCGTCCAGGAATTTAGGCAAGAGACCTGCACGATCTGAGTCACCTCCTACTTCTCCCGTACCGGATAGGGGATTTAACTGGCCACGACATCCTTATCCTCCTAGCGAGATAGACTGGGATCAGCCTTTCATACCTCCTGAGCTCGATCCTCCGCGTAACTGGGATTTCTACCCCACTTACATAAACCGTATGGCTTATAGAGACGCGTACCACCAGTAGCACCTACACGACCTAGGACTAGGTCATCAACCGCCTCTACTTTGCCTACACTTCCTACCTTGAGCATCCCTCTGGAGCAGGCATTTGCAGCTTTGGTAGCCACACTGGACACAGAGCGACAGCGGATTAGAGGACTCACTGATGAGAACTCTGCATTACGATCTGAGATGCGTCAGCTGCGTTTCCAGGTAGATACGCTTCAGGAGCGACTTTCGATGGCCATTGGTGGACATCATACTCTGGCAGGCAACGTGGTAGCACTTAGTGAGCGCATGGACGCACAAGATCACCATAATATGGAGATCGATAATAGGTTTGCTGATTTAGAGGCACAGCTAGCAGCACTTCAGATTGCTGAAGCTCCTGCACCTTTGGTGGACCCTGATGAGGAAGACCCAGAAGAAGAACCCGAGGAAGCCCCCGAAGAAGAACCAGTAGAGATGGATGAGGACAGTGACGGATCTGACGTACTGGACTGATCCTACCTTTTAAATGACTTAGACTATGTAGTGTTTCTTTTCTTTGAAACCTATGTGGGAAGGGTTGTTTCCCACCCAACTGACAAACTTAAATTTTGACATTGATGGAATATTTTGTGACTCAATTGCAAATTATTTATCTTTGATTATTATTTCTGTTATAAATGTTGTGGTTGTGGTGAATGCATTATTTCTTATTGTTTACTGTACCTTGATGAGATTAATGTGTTGGATGTTACTCATTATTGTAATTGTGAATTTTAAAGTGAAATATGGACGCACGTGGACGAGGACGTGGGCGTGGTCGTGGACGTGGCGCCGGAGGCCGTGGAGCCGGAGCCATAAACATGACGCCTGCGGAATTGGCGGCATTAATTAACGAACATGTTCAGGCGGCAGTGGCTGCTGCCCAACCGGGACAACCAGCAGGTAAATGATAACAAGAGGTTAAACTGATTATCCTAGTTATTTGTCTAGGATATCTGACTAATGTTTGGGTTGTCAAAACAGGACCACCACCATGTACCTACAAGTCCTTCATGGACTGTAAACCCCATACCTACAGCGGGACGGAAGGAGCTGTAGGGCTTGTAAGGTGGTTTGAGAAGACAGAGTCTGTCTTTGCGAAATGCAACTGCCCGCCTGCTGATCAGGTGAAGTATGCCACCGGGACATTGGAAGGCGCAGCACTTTCCTGGTGGAATGCCCAGGTACAAATGCTGGGTCAAGCCATGGCCAATGAACTACCTTGGGATGATTCAAAGAAATCATGACTGAAGAATATTGCCCCCGGAATGAAGTGCAGAAACTGGAGATTGAGTTCTGGCAACTCAAAATGCAAGGCTCAGAAATTGAAGCCTACACGACTCGTACTCATGAGTTAGCCACTTTATGCCCAGGGATGGTGAATGAAATGCACAAGAGGGTGGAGCATTATATACGGGGATTGGTGCCTGAAATTCAAAGTATGGTAACTGCTTCTAACCCCACTACCATACAACAAGCTATCCGAACAGCCCACAGGCTGACTGACCAGGCAGTTGAGCAAGGTCGGTTACCTAAACGGGGTGCGGTGGCAAGCGTGCCCGACCAGAAACGCAAGTGGGATGGTTCAAGCAACAAGGGATCGTCATCCAGTAGCCAATCTCAACCTCAACAACAGCAGCAAAGTCAGCAACAGCAACGGAAGTTCGATAACAACCGAAGCTTCAACCAGGCGCACTCAAATCAAGGACCCGGCGGGTATGGTGGAAGACTGCCGAAGTGCAACCGGTGTAACTACCACCATGTGGGTCGTGTGATAACTTCAAGTGTCAACGTTGTGGGAAGATTGGTCATGCAGCCAAAGACTGTCGGGGTGAACTGATGAAGAAGCCACAACAATCACAAGAAACTCCGAAAGGTTGTTTTGAATGCGGAAAAGAAGGCCATTACAAACGCAACTGTCCCCAGCTTAAGAGGAATGGTAATGGTAACAACAACAATGGGAACAACAACAATAATAACAATGGCAACAACAATAACAACAACAATGGTAATGGCAACAACAATGGTGGAAACAACAATGGAGCCAAAGGAAGAGCCTTCGTCATTGGCTCAGGTGAGGCTCTAAACGACCCTACAACAGTAACTGGTAAATTTTCGGTTAATGGTTGTTTTGCTACTGTATTATTCGATACCGGAGCCGATAGAAGTTTCGTGTCCACTAGGTTCTGTAGTCTTTTAAGTGATATGCCCTCAGCCTTAGAATCTAAATACACCGTAGAGTTAGCTGACGGTACACAGATTCACGTAACGCATATTCTTAGAGACTGCAAGATAGAGCTTGCTGGTCATACATTCACCATAGATCTCATGCCTGTTACACTAGGAAGTTTGATGTGGTAGTAGGCATGGATTGGCTTTCCGATAAACAAGCAGAAGTCATATGCCACGAGAAGATCATACGGATTCCCTTGGTGAAGAAGTCCTTACGGTCAGAGGTGATAGGAGTGGTGCGGTGATAGGCATCATCTCGTTTATGAAGGCACAGAAGTTGTTACGAAAGGGTCGACTAGCCATATTGGCACTCGTCACAGATAAACAGACGAGGAAAAGAAGATAGAGGATATCCCCGTAGTTCGTGAGTTTCTCGAGGTGTTTCCGGAAGACCTTCCTGGATTACCGCCTCATCGTCAAGTTGAATTCCAGATTGAGTTGACTCCAGGAGCCGCTCCAATTGCGAGAGCACCGTACCGGTTAGCTCCGAACGAACTGCAGGAATTATCTGCCCAACTACAAGAGTTGTTGGATAAAGGGTTCATCCGACCGAGTTCGTCGCCCTGGGGAGCGCCAGTTCTATTTGTGAAGAAGAAGGATGGTACATTTCGAATGTGCATTGACTATAGGGAACTGAACAAGGTTACTATCAAGAATAGATATCCCTTACCTCGTATCGATGATTTGTTTGATCAACTGCAAGGATCAAGCTATTACTCTAAGATTGATCTGAGGTCTGGGTATCATCAGCTGAGAGTTCGAGAAGAGGACATCTCGAAAACTGCTTTCCGTACACGATATGGTCACTATGAATTTTTGGTCATGCCATTTGGGTTGACGAATGCACCAGCAGTATTCATGGACCTCATGAATCGCGTGTGCAAACCCTATCTTGATCAGTTTGTTATCGTCTTTATTGATGACATACTGATATACTCAAGGACCGAGGAAGAACATGAGAAGCACTTACGTTTAATCTTGGAATTACTTAGAAAGGAACAACTGTACGCAAAGTTTTCTAAGTGTGATTTCTGGATACGTGAGGTACAATTCTTGGGTCATATTGTCAACGAGAAGGGAATACATGTTGATCCTGCTAAGATTGAAGCGATAAAGAATTGGTCTGTTCCTAAGACACCGAGTGAGATACGACAATTCCTTGGATTAGCGGGATATTATCGACGATTCATTGAAGGATTCTCTAAGATTGCACAACCTCTCACAGCCTTGACTCACAAGGGAACGACGTACAAATGGGGTGAGAGTCAGGAATCTGCTTTTCAGTTGCTGAAACATAAATTGTGTAGCGCACCAATATTAGCGTTACCGGATGGTAGTGATGATTTCGTAGTCTACTGTGACGCTTCTATTCAAGGACTTGGATGCGTCCTGATGCAGCGGGATAAAGTGATAGCTTACGCCTCTAGACAATTGAAGATTCATGAGAAGAACTATACCACCCATGACTTGGAACTGGGTGCGGTAGTTTTTGCCTTAAAGATCTGGAGACATTACTTGTACGGTACCAAATGCACCATCTACACCGATCACAAGAGTCTTCAGCACATCTTTGAGCAAAAGAGTTGAACATGAGACAAGACGCTGGGTGGAATTGTTAAACGACTATGATTGTGCTATTAAGTACCACCCGGGGAAAGCAAATGTAGTTGCTGATGCGTTGAGTAGAAAAGAGACTGCTAAACCTCGACGTGTGCGAGCTCTGCAACTAACGATTAGTACGCAATTACCTGAACAAATCCGTGATGCTCAAACTGAAGCTCTGAAAGTAGAAAACATGAGTTTAGAAGGGTTACGAGGTATGGAAAAACAATTGGAAGTAAAAGCGGATGGAATTCGTTACTTCATGGATAGACTATGGGTACCTCTACATGGAAATCTGAGAGACTTGGTCATGAGTGAGGCTCACAAGTCCAAGTATTCTATACATCCTGGATCTGACAAGATGTACCACGATTTGAAGGCGCACTATTGGTGGCCTAACATGAAAGCAGATGTAGCTACTTATGTGAGTAAGTGTCTGACCTGCTCGAAGGTTAAAGTGGAGTATCAGAAACCATCTGGTCTACTACAACAACCCGAGATCCCTATGTGGAAGTGGGATCAAATATCAATGGATTTTATTACTAAGTTACCTCGCACTTCTACGGGTTGTGATACAATATGGGTTATCGTGGATCGATTGACAAAATCTGCTCATTTCCTAGCGATAAAGGAAACAGATAAGATGGAGAAATTAACCCGACTTTATCTGAAGGAGATCGTTTCGAGGCATGGAGTACCGATCTCAATTATTTCTGATCGCGATTCTCGTTTCACATCACACTTCTGGCAGTCGTTGCAGAAAGCTTTAGGTACGCGATTGGATATGAGTACTGCTTATCATCCACAGACTGATGGTCAAAGCGAGCGTACTATACAGACTTTGGAGGACATGTTACGTGCTTGTGTGATTGACTTCGGGAATAACTGGGAAGTTCACCTACCATTGGTGGAATTTTCTTACAACAACAGTTATCACACTAGTATAAAGGCAGCACCTTTTGAAGCTTTATATGGGAGAAAGTGTAGATCACCAGTTTGCTGGGCTGAAATTGGTGATAGTCAATTAACGGGTCCCGAGTTAGTACACGAGACAACTGAGAAGATTGTTCAGATAAGAAACCGCATGGCCGCAGCGCGAGACAGACAGAAAAGCTATGCTGACAAACGACGAAAACCTTTGGAATTTCAGACAGGTGACAAAGTTTTATTAAAAGTCTCACCGTGGAAAGGCGTAGTTCGGTTTGGTAAGCGAGGAAAGCTAAATCCGAGATACGTTGGACCATTTGAGATAGTGGAAAGAATTGGTCCAGTGGCTTATCGACTAGCCTTACCTGATTCATTGAGTGGAATCCATGATGTATTCCATGTTTCAAACCTAAAGAAATGTTTAACGGATGAAACGATGGTCGTACCACTGGAAGAAGTTCAAGTAGATGAACAACTACGCTTCATTGAGGAACCGGTCGAGGTGATGGATCGTGAGGTGAAAACGCTTAAGCAAAGCAAGATACCCATCGTCAAAGTTCGTTGGAACTCGAGACGTGGACCAGAATTCACGTGGGAACGTGAAGACCAAATGAAGCTTAAGTATCCTCAACTATTCGAAAGGACGATGCCAGCCGGCGAAGGTACTAATTAAATTTCGGGACGAAATTTCTTTCAACATGGGGATGATGTGACAACTCATCCAAAACTCACACGATTTCGATTTCCTTGTGCCAATGCAGTAGACCAGTAATGGAACACTCACCATGTAACGCAATTTTCGGGACGAAAATTCTTTCAACATGGGGATAATGTGACATCCGGTAATTTTCCGTTACCAAACTCCGTTAGTTCCATTAAGTCTTGCATACACGTGTCGGGAGCACACACTAGTTGTCGTTGAACGTTGGTGACTTAATAATAATTAATAATGTTAAACAAATAATTACTATGTTGATTATTAGTCGTGATTATGTGATTTAAATGTTTATTGTAAATTTTATCGCATAACGTGGAAACGTGTGTATTTAATTCGTGCATTGTGTGAGTAAAGATAAAGTATATAATTGTTATTATTAGTTCATATGTTTATTATTGTGGTTATAAACATCTTAAAAGGGTGTTAAAAGCTTAATCTTTACAAAATACAAAGTGCAAGGGTTAAAAGGTAATTATGCAAAACTTTGTTGATTAAAACACAAAAACCCAACCCTAAACACCCCATTCGGCCGCGACCTGCACTCCCTCACCCTCACCATCGCGAATTCAGCCAAGAACAACCATTCACATTCAAATTTGGATCGATTTCAAGGCACACAACAAGTTAGAATCATCAATTGCAATCCATTACACGTTTAAAGGTTAGATTTTTACATGTTTTTGATGGTTTTTCAAGGTGGCCGAACCCTAGTTCGAAATCTGCAATTGGATGTTAATTCTTGTTTGTTTGGTGATGTTATGATGTTAGTTAGGTTGTATTGATGCTAGTTAACGTTGATTATGCAAGAAAGTTTGGATTTTGGTTGTTTGTTCATATGATCATCTTAGCCGTGAGTTTGAGGCTATTTTGGATCAAATTGGATGTTGAATGATGGTTGTTTGATGTTGTTATTATGTTAGTTGGATTGTATATATGCAAGTTAACGTCGATTATGCAAGAAAGCTATGATTTTGATACTTTGTTCATAGGTTACTAATAATAGTAACTTTATTTTGCATGAATTGATGATTGGTTGATGTATGAATGTTATGAATATGTTTGTAATGATGTTTAGATGCTAGATGGTTGATATGAATGTTAGGAATTCAAGAATGCATGTTGTAGTTCATACCTTACTAAAGATTAGGTGTTGTTGATCATGTTTAGATGTTGTCATGGACTTGAATGGGTATATAATTGATGAATTCATGAATGTAGTGTGAGTTTGATGAATTTGGGATGAACTTTCCCAAAAGGGAAACTTTAATTGTGCTAATCCTTGAATTGGATGATTTGAGCATGTTTGGGATATTAGGATCATGCTAGTGTGTTCATGGATGATTTCTAAGTTGATTAAATGTGTTGTCTAGGTTATATGAATGTTGATTTAGTTTGTTACCTGTTTTGGCCTGTTGTAATTCGCATGACTTGTATGATAATTGGTTGTATGATGATCTAGGTAGTACATGTGGTTAGTGAAGTGCTATATGTAATCAAGTTGTATGTGAGCATGTATGTCATACTGTTGTGTTAGTATTAACGAATTATCACCTATAATGTCACCAACGGGTCAAACGGGTCAACTGGGTCAAATGTGTCTTGTCTTTCTTAAACCTTGAGTTCCTTGGTTTGTAGAGCACTTAGGGTTTCGTGTTGATTTTGTATACACGTACTTATGTACTCTTGTGTTCTAGGTGACCTTTGAAGGTTGTCTTTTTCTTTCAAGTTAAGCTCTAGGTTAATTCTTGCGCGCATCAGGTGAGTTCTTGCCCCACTCATTTTACATCATCTCTTTTGGGGGAGATAGCATACTGTTGATCACAAACGCTTTTATTTATGAGTGTGTATAATATTGATATAGTGTTGTTTACCATGGAAAGTCCTCACACTTTCGGATTGTTAATATTGAATAGCGGGGAAATCTTGGGTAGTACTACTGGGTCTGACGAGCCCCACCTGTGCGACTCGAGGTCAAACGGGTGCAATTTTGTCCTAACACATATTCGTCACGACCTGGTAAGTCGTGACGGGAGGCAACAAACGTAACACAGTCAGCTTCGATCGCGAAATCACTATGATTAATATTTTTATGTTAATAGACTAGCTATCTATTGCAATACACTACTTATGCTCTGGAAACTATTGATTGGTTTATATTTTAACGCAAACTCTTGAACTCACCAACCATGTGTTGACTTGTTTAGTATGCTATTCTCAGGTTAAGGTTGCCAGTTGCCTAGGAGCACGCACACCAGCATCGTTGAGTTGTCTACATTGTTTGTTTACACATTTGGGTTTATTTTTCCTATTAAACATTTGTGTTTGGGGCGCGTATGTTTTGCGCATTCTCTTTACATACTACTTGTTTTGAGTTTTCTAGTTTTATAAACGCTTCCGCAGTATTTTAAACGTTAACTCTGGTTTTGTTTATTTATCATTTTCTCAGAGATAACTCTGAAAAAGGTTTAATCATTCTGATTCAAATTTCAACTGAAAAACAATTGGCTGACCTTTTTACTAAAGCCTTCTTACCAGGACGGTTTTCGTATTTGGTAGAGTCACTTGGTCTTATTAACCACATTTAAAAATTGGTTTTTGAGTATTTCGGTTAATTGAGTCTAAATATGATCAGAACCCTCCCTTACCTGAATATGACACAACAAGAGAAACTGTCAAAGTTAATTGCCTGATTGTATTTTGTGTGTGCATGTTTCTTAGAAAAAGCAAAACCAAATACAAAAATAGAAAATTGAAAAATCTAAAGATAAAAATATAAAACAAAAACTACAAAAAATAGAGTTTTTCTTTGTTAATTCATTATTTAGGATGAATATGTCATTGCAATATGTGAGAAATGATAGATACATTAGTATCATCAGTTGCATACTTCACTCGATAACAAAGTCTGACGTGATCAGATATGATGTGCAAGTAAGTTCATGCAATTAGACTGAAAAAGTAAATTCTTGTGATTAAACTAAATCACCCATGCATTCATGTCTGTCTATCTTAGCACTAATGAGTAGTGTTGATTTCTCAAATTGATTGCTTGTTAAGATATAATCTCACACCTGATGGTGATATGAATAACCATGAGCTCTAATTATTTAAAGCATCTAACATTTCTCAGTTATGAGTCATCATAAACCTGAAGTGATGAGATATCCTTTGATGTAAGTGAATACAGACCTGGATATTCTCACTGATGCAATAAGATGCCAATGTGCACAAACACTAAATGAGATCTGGTTATAGTATATGTCAGGTTAACAAGTTGAGAACAGTGACTTCTTGCATATCTTTATGAGAATTAACCTTTCTAAGTCTAAGTGTGACTGCATAATGTCATATCTAATTATACCTTAATCAATTCAAGAATTGAAAAAGTAAGTGTGTTGAATATCTTGCTAAATGCACTCATTTTCTGCATTTTCTGCAGAAATGCTGACCTGGAACACACTTGATCAGGATTTATTCACTATCTATGACTATCCATCATTTTTTTTATTTCAATGTGCTGATCTTAACTGATATGATCTCACTGCAGACATTGATTCAATTGTAAATATTAGATTTTTTACTCTGCTTTAATTTTGATTTTTGCATGTTTTCTGTGTGCAGGCATATTAACAATGATTAGTGTGATCTTCATGTGACAATTCAAGAAACTTCTAAGTTTTGTTAAACATTAAAGTTTAGAGGGGAGTAAAAAGAGTAAAAAGTAAAGGTGTCTAAAAGAAAATAATTCAAATTTTAAGATATGAAAAATCAAAATTTAGTATTTTAAATGGAAAGGATGAAGCTAAAAAGTTCAAGCATGTGTGTGTTTGACATAATGTAAAAATAAACCTGAAAAACATTTAATAAGAGATTATTTGTTAAAATTAGAGACTAAAATGACGGAAAATTATTGTTGAAAAATTAAAACAAAAATAAAAAGGTCAAAACATAAAAAAAATAATAATTAAAATTTAAAATAAAAATAATAGTTTGAAATGTCAAAGTTCAAAATTGAGGGTCAATTATGTAAATTTTGGGTGAAAGTCAAAATTTGACAAATTGTTCAAAAAATTAGTATATGAACAGTACTAATGCGTTTAAATAGTGTTCAGGTGGAAGACTCATGAAAAACAGTGTTAAAAAGTCCAAAATTAGGAGCATGATGATTTTTCAGAATTTGTACAAGTGTTGGGCGTTTCAGACATCCTCATGCGCATAAACAGCTGTCATAAGTCTGAAATTTGTGGTTAAGTGTTGGGCATTTCATCCATAGTCATGCGCCTGCATAGTACCAGACTTTCAAGAATTGGGCGTATCAAGTGAAAAATTACCAAGTGTTGGGCGTTTCAGCTAGACCCATGCGCCTAAACATTGCAAAAGCATCTAAACAGTACTTATGCGTCTGAACAATGCTCATGCGCCTAACCTCATGCCCACAAACAGTGCTCATGCGCCTAAATACTTAGTGTAAAAATCAACTCCATGCGCACAAACAGTGCTCATGCGCCTAAAAGTTTCACTTAGTATAAATACAACACTTTGTGATTTCAGTCAATTAATTCACTCAAAAACCCCTGAACTCTCACACCCGACTCTCGATTACCATTGATTCTCAGATTCAGATTGATTTATGTTCGAAACTTGCATTCGATAGTGTTTATTTTTGATTCTAAATGTAAGTACTTGATCAAATTCATACAAATTTCAAGTTTAAAGTTTGATTTTGATTAGGCGTTTCAATGCTATAAAAGCATATGAACCCTAGTTGATTGGAATATTTGAAATGTGTGAACAAAATGGAATTTAGAACTGAAATTGATGATTGATTGTTGATATAAACTTGATTTCGATCATATTGATACATTCAAATCAGATTTTCATCAAAATTGTTTCTGATGATGATTCTTTATCAGTCGAACTGTTGAAGATGAACAGTAAATGTTTGAATTTTTAATAAAAATGAAAAATTGATCATAAATTCATGTTATAATATGTTTTTGAGAAGAATTTACTGAATTGATGTGTTTTATATCATTTACATACTAACTTAAATGTAGTTTGTTCTTGAACAGATCATTTAAACACTTAGAAATTTTTTTTAAGTGAAAGTTAGATTAAAAATCTTTAAAACATACTAATTCTTTAAATTTCAATAAATATTCATTGATTTTAAGTGTTAAAATTCAAAGTGTTTAAATTTCTTGTTTCATTTTTGTAGATGGATGAGTTAAAGTTTGAGCCAAAGCATAATGTGGCAGTAATATTAAATGAAGAAGTACAAGATGTTGTTAGCTATGAAGAGATGATAAGGTTCTTGTTAAGAACTAAGTATGTGTATTCTATGTGCTATCAACCGGTCATATATGCACGATTGATAAATAAATTTTGGAACACAACCACAGTTGAAATCAATGATGATGGTAGAAAAGTTGTAAGGGGATTTATAACAAATGTTAGAATGATTGAAGTTTCTGAAGATTCAATTAGACAAGCATTGAGATTGGGACACAATGACCCAGAAAACTTAGCTGAATTATCTTTTAATGATTGTAGAGAAACATTCATGGCTATGGGTCACCCAGACAATTTCCCCAAGAAACAATTTTTCAGAGCACGAGTTTATGTAAGGCCCCGTTCCCGGGACGCTCACAGTTGGACAATCATCGCACATAAAACATAAAATATACAATACAATTTCTAAAAACATTACAGCGGAATAATTTGAAACTATTTTATATAATTATAATTGCTTTTGTAAAATAATACAACATTCATAAGCGTTACAAAATATTGTTTGTTCGCATTACAATGCAAAAACGTCATAATTTAAACAATGTCATCAGCGCTATACCCCAAACGTAGGCACAAAGCGGGTATTGGGCCGAAGTCTATAAATAGACCCCCATTCATTGCGCACAAAGCCTAGCACCAGCACCAGGGTAAGCGACAAAGATCCCACCTGTATGCTATACCCCAAACGGGGGTACAAAGCGGGTACTGGGCCGAAGTTGATAAAGAGACTTCTATAACGCACATAGCCTGGCACCAGTACCGGGGCAAGCAACAAGGATCCCATACATAAGTTTACCCCAAACGGGGGCACAAAGCGGGTACTGGGCCGAAGTTTATCAGACTTCCATTCATTACGCATAAAGCCTGACACCAGTACCAGGGCAAAACTCATCCATTCATTCATTAATTAATGCATGCATTCTTTCATTCTTTACGTTCCTCTTTTCACTATCTTCCGCTTTTTATTACATATTACTTTACGTTTATTGATATTAATCATACCACGCAAAGCCATTGAAAATAAACATACATAACAAGGAACATAACATAAACATAACCATACCATACATAATATCATCACATCACATATGACATCATAAAGTCAACTTATATCACCCTCGGGAACCTCCCAAGTCAAAGCCTACACTTTACCTTTCCACCAAAATTTCAGAAAATAATCTAAGTCTTAGGCGCATGGGCTTTATTGGGCCGCATGGCCTTCTGGGCGCATGGGAATACTTAGGCGCATGGGAAAGGTTCTGGGCGCATGGGCACTATTTGGGAGCATGACCCAACACTTAGTCATTCTAGGCATTTCTAGGCACATGGATACTATGCAGGCGCATGAATGCCTAGGCGCATGGGCAGTTTTGGGCGCATGGACACTTAGCCAAATTCATCCTATTCTAGGCGCATGGATACTATTTGGTCAGTCCCAACATCACCAATTCAACATGTTCTAACTAAGTTCTAGCATTCTAAGCATGATAATATGAACATAACTAAATCATAACATCAAGAACACCCAAAATCATAAACCACCCACATTCACACATAAACATTTATACGGGTATAAAACCCATTTTCGTAAAAACATATAAACATGCATTTCCAGCCCCAAAATTAGTTAAAACATGTAAAAAGGGGGTTCTAGAACTCACCTTATGCAACTTTGAGTGTGTCTTCCTTCAAACCCGTATGCAATGAGTTCAAACACCTAGAAACCCACCAAAACACACACACCCGAACACACACAAAAACACATAAGCATATAACTGAGGCTAGAACCAGCAAAGAACAACTTAAAGCATCTATTTTTACCTTGACTTCAGCCTTCTTCTTGATCTTTCTTCAAAACCCGAAATCTTCTATTCTTTCTCTCTCTAAAACCGGTTGAAGTGAAATGTCCAGGAAAGTGTGGGCGGCCATCACCTTTTTACACCCACCTTTGTCTTTTTGTCCTTTTTGACACATTTAGCCTCTCAACTTGGGTTAAATTGTGTTTCTTCCTTTTTCTACACTTTTATTCTTTCTTTCTCGTCTTTTAAAATTTCCGGGTGTTACAAGTCCACCCCCCTTATATAGGTTTCGTCCCCGAAACCTGTTATTCCTCAAACAGATATGGGTAATGCTGCCTCATTTCTTCTTCAGTCTCCCACATAGACTCAGAACCGTTCCTGTGCTTCGAGTGTACATGCACTAGGGGAACCACTTTATTCCATAACCTCTTCTCCTTAAGATCAATAATCGCCACTAGTTTCTTCACATAGTTGAGCCGTTCATCTACTTCAATATATTCCAGTGGTACAACCATGTCTTCCTTGGCTAAACACTTTCTCAGATGAGATACATGGAATGTCGGGTGAATTCCACTTAACTCATTGGGTAACTCCAACCTATAGGCCACCTCTCCTACTCGTGCAATGATTCGGAAAGGCCCTATGTACCTCGGGCTTAACTTTCCTCGCTTTCTGAACCGAATCATGCCCTTCCATGGTGAGACTTTCAACATAACTCTATCACCCACCTGGAACTCAATCGGTCTACGTCTCTTGTCGGCATATGACTTTTGCCTATCTTTAGCAGCCTTCATAAAGGCTTTGATCTTTCCTAGCTTTTCAGTCGTAGCCTCGATCACTTCGATACTTCCCAACTCTTTCTCACCAATATCACCCCAACAAACAGGTGTTCTACATCTTCTACCGTATAGCATCTCATAAGGGGGCATACCAATGCTGGCATGATAGCTATTATTGTATGAGAATTCCGCTAACGGTAAGTGGTCATCCTAACTTCATCCAAATCAATGACGCATGTTCGAAGCATATCTTCAAGCGTCTGAATGGTTCTCTCTGACTGACCATCCGTCTGTGGATGAAAGGCTATGCTAATGTGTAACCTAGTCCCCATAGCATCATGGAATTTCTTCCAAAATTTGGATGTAAACCGAGTGTCACGATAAGACACAATAGTCACCAGCACACCATGATGAGTCACAGTCTCTTGAATGAACAGATCCACCAACCTCTTGTATGAATACATCTCACGGATTGGTAGGAAGTGAGCACTCTTCGTCAGACGGTCCACTATCACCCCATATAGCATCATACCCTCTCGCGGTAGGCGGTAACTTCGTGATAAAGTCCATGGTGATATGCTCCTACTTCCACTCGAGTATATCCAGAGGTTGGATCTTATCGTATGGCTTCTGATGTTCAGCTTTCACTTGCAAGCAAGTAAGGCACTTACTCACATACTCCGCTACATCGCGCTTCATACCCGGCCACCAATACTTTCTTCATATCTTGATACATCTTTGTAGCATCGGGATGAATGGAGTATTGAGTCTTACGGGCTTCCTCCATGATCTTCCCACATAGATCCCCGTAACAAGGAATCCACATCCTTTCGAATCGGGTTCTAACACTAAGAGTGTTTTCACCCAACTCCGTGACCATGCCTCTCATCCTTTCGGAGTTAAGATGATCTTCTTCCAGCGCCTCATCTTGAAACTCTTTGACCTGCTTCATCACGTCGGAGGTCATCACTAACTGATAAGCCTTCACCCGATTTGGCTAGGGTCTCTCTTTTCGGCTAAGGGCATCTGCCACGACATTGGCCTTGCCCGGATGGTAATGGATCTCGCAATCATAATCCTTTATGAGCTCCAACCATCTCCTTTGCCTTATGTTCAAATCTTTCTTCTCAAATAAATACTTCAAACTCTTGTGGTCAGTGAAGATTATGCACTTCGTCCCGTATAAGTAGTGCCTCCAAATATTTAGTGCAAAGACCACAGCTGCTAGCTCCAAGTCATGAGTAGCGTAATTAACCTTATGAATCTTCAATTGTCAGGATACGTAGGCTATAACCTTTCCTCGCTGCATCAACACGGAACCCAATCCCGAATAAGAAGCATCTGAGTAGACCACCAAATCTTCGCTTCGTTTGGGTAATGATAAGACTGGAGCTTGCGTCAGCCTTGCCTTTAACTCCTTAAAAGCATTCTCTTGAGCTTGACCCCTCACAAATTTCACATCTTTTCGGGTCAGCTTAGTCAACGGAGAAGCTATCTTCGAGAAGTCTTGGATGAATCGTCTATAATAGCCCGCCAATCCCAAGAAACTACGAATCTCGGATGGCGTCTTTGGAGACTTCCATTGCATCACCACTTCTACTTTAGCTGGGTCCACCATGATCCCATCCGGATTCCCCACATGACCCAAGAACTGAACTTCACGCAACCAGAACGCGAACTTGGAGAACTTGGCATATAACTTCTCCTTTCTCAACGTCTCCAACACCTCTCGAATGTGACCGGCATGTCCTCCTCACTCTTCGAATAAATCAAGATATCATCTATAAACACATTCACTGATTTATCCAACATCGGGCGACACACTCGATTCATCAAGTCCATAAAAGCAGCTGGCACGTTGGTCAAACCAAAAGACATAACGAGGAACTCGTAATGTCCATAATGGGTACGAAAAGTTGTTTTAGGAATATCTTGCTCCTCCACCTTCAACTGATGGTAACCAGATCGAAGGTCTATTCTCGAGAACCAACTGGCACCTTGGAGCTGATCAAACAATTCATAAATCCTCGGTAATGGATACTGATTCTTCACCGTCAACTTATTCAACTCACGGTAGTCAATACACATCCTCATACTACCATCCTTCTTCTTCACGAACAAGACCGGAGCACCCCATGGAGAGATACTCAATCTAATGAACCCTTTATCAAGCAACTCCTGTAATTGCTCCATCAATTCATTCATCTCGGTTGGAGCCAACCGATACGGTGCCTTAGCAACAGTTTGGGCACCAGGTATCAAGTCAATCTGGAACTCGATCTCGTGGTCAGGTGGCACACCTGGTAAGTCTTCTGGGAAATCATCCAAGAACTCACACACAATCGGTACATCTGACAGTTGTGGTGTTGGCGTATCTACATCTTTCACGTATGCCAAGTAGGCACTACATCCACGCCTCATGCACTTTCCCGCCACCGCCATCGAAATCACCTTCGGAATCGTCGTAACTCGATCGCCGTGAATTGTCAACGAACTCCCGTCAGGTGCTATCAGATTAATCACCTTCTTGCGACACACAATGCTCGCCTCGTTGTCCGCCAACGAATCCATTCCTAGGAGTACATCAAACCCGCCTAAGGTCATCACGAATGGTCTAACAGGAAACTTATGACCTTCTAGTTCTACTTCACAACCTTCTATCAGATCAACAATCCTGGTAGACTTTCCTATGGTAGTTTCTACATCGAAGGGCTCGTCAATACTTCTACTACAAATAGGCAAATTAGCACAGAAAGCAGCAGAAATAAAACTCCTACTAGCACCTGAATCAAATAACATAGAAGCAAGAGTTTGGTTTACTAGAAACGTACCTGACACAATATCGTGGTCCGTCCTAGCCTCCTCCCTGGTCATCATGAAAGCCCTAGCGCTTGCTTTCTGCCCTTCAGTTTCGGTCATCTTCTTTGCTCCGGAACTCTCAGCCCTTGACTTCTTGCAGTCTCTGCTCATGTGGCCCCTTCCACCACAGTTATAACACCTTATAACCCCACACTCTTTTCCCACATGACCACGCCTCCCACATTTGAAACAGAGGTTTGATCCCCACCCACACTCTCCTGTATGCTTCTTCCCGCAATTACCGCAACTCTTCATCCCCACACTGGATGTGACCACACGCCGGTCATCCACCCTCGCAGCCTTGTTTTTTAGAGTGGCCCCGCCACATCCAAATCGCTTTCTATTCCAGTTCTGGTCTCCACCACCCTTCTTGTTCACCTCGATTACGTCCTCCTCCCTCGCCGCTATAATCACCTCAGTCACCACAAATGGTAGAATCGTCTACATGACCTGTTGAAATCCCTCGACGACCGCCTCTTTCACTGTGGTCCTCAGATTAGCACTCTTATCACCTCCTCCTGTGTGATGTGTCTCGGGCTCTTCGGGTTCCATTTCAGTAGCCCTAGCCCTACTTCTTGTGACAAGCGGTCCAGCACCACATCCACCACAACCTTCACCTCGAGAAGCCTTCGAAGATCTACCACCGACCATCCTCTAACATGCTATAAGATTCAAACATTAACACGGTCATTCAAGATAATAGCTTAGTTTATATCAAGTACAGTAAGTCCCTAATTATAGTGGCCAGTTGTGATTAGCCACTTACTTTACTCTTCATACCCCAAGCATTTCCTATCCTGACTACATCAGTATCTAAATCTACTAAAGGCACGTAAATCAAATAACATGCCCACGTAATACCGGTTAACATTAAAGAAAATACCTGATGGCACGTAGCTACTCGGATTGGCATCCCTTCCCTTTGTCCTATTTTCAGTTTAAGTTTAGGTTTCTTTTGAAAATATTTACCCGTTTCACTTAAAATTTGGCTCTGATACCAACTTGTAAGGCCCCGTTCCCGGGACGGTCATAGTGGGACAATCATCGCACATAAAACATAAAATATACAATACAATTTCTAAAAACATTACAGCGGAATAATTTGAAACTGTTTCATATAATTATAATTGCTTTTGCAAAATAATACAACATTCATAAGCGTTACAAAATATTGTTTGTTCGCATTACAATGCAAAAACGTCATAATTTAAACAAATGGATGCCATCCCAAAACGCCAAGTAGCTGCCCCGTGCCATCCTCAGCAACATTACCTGCCAGCTGGAAACACATAAAAGTCAGCGTTGCTGAATGAGTTCTAGTTTATAAAATAAAATACTTTTCTTTTGTTTAAAACCATTCTTTACTTTCATACGCGATCATACAACATACGTACACATAGATCATATCATTATTATCTTCCATTACCATTCATTACTTCATACCATACATTTCCTTCATTAACCTTCCTTCGTTCATTCCTTCCGGATCAATGTCATCAGCTATACCCCAAACGTAGTGTAACACCCGAAAAATTTTAAAAGACGAGAAAGAAGAAATAAACGGGTATAAAAGAAAGAAAACACAATTTAACCCAGGTTGTGGGGCTAAATGTGTCAAAAGGACAAAAAATTATAAAAAGTGGGTGCAAAAGGTGATGGCCGCCCACACCTTTCTGCATATTTTCTTTTCACCGGATTGTAGAGAGAGAAAGCAGAGGAGAGCTTCGGTTTTAGAGAGAAGGAAGAAGAATTCGAATTCAAGGTAAGAATTCTTGGTTTTAAGTTTTTCTTGGCCGGCCTATGCCTCGGTTGTGTGCTTATGTGTGTTTTGTTGTGTTCGGGTGTGTGTTTTTTTGTGGGTTTCTAGGTGGTTGAACTCATTGTGTAAACGGGTTTGAAGGAAGTCATACTCGAAGGCTGCTAAGGTGAGTTCTAGATCCCCGCTTTCTATGTTTTAAACCTGTTTTGGGGCTGGAATTACATGTAACTAACTTTTAATATGTCCAGTATGTTGTACCGTAAGTTTGGCCCTGTTCTTTTAGTGGGTGTGTTAGGGCCTGCATGTTTTGCTCAGTTTATGTGGTTGTATGCTTGTTCTAAGAGTTTAGCATGCTAGATCGGTGCGATGAATATATAAGGATGAGGATTGGGAACTGATTATAGTGTAAGATGCGGTCTCAGGTTAGTTGATCATCCGCATCAAGTTTGAATAATTGCATAAGTGTTGTTCATCCGCATTAGTTAAGTGTTCATCCACATTTGTTGTATGTTCATTCGCATTTGTTTTATCCATGCGCATTTTCTTCAGTCATCCGCATTTGGTTCATGCGCATTTCTTTGGGACACTTGGAATATTTTCTGAGGTGTTCATCCACATTTGTTTATTCATCCGCATTTGTTTATTCATCCGTATTTGTTTGCTCATCCGTATGTCTTTAAGGAGACAGAATTTTCTGAGATTTTGGGATGTAGAGCTTAAGTGTTAAGAAAGGAGGTTTTATGGGGGACTGTGCTTGTTTACGATTTGCATGCTTTGTATGCTGTTGTGATGATGTTGTTCCATGTTATGTTTATGTCGTGTCCTTACGTGGAGTGACGTATGAATATGCTTATGTTAAGTATTATTTAACGAAAGTGGAAGATAACTAATGTGATGTAAGAAAGAATGAATGCATGCATTAATGAATGATCGGAAGTAAGAAAAGTCTTGCAAGCACTGTAAGGAGGTTCACACCTAATGAAGGGTGTTAGCTCAACGGTGTGCGGGTTAGCTACCCCAGAAGGATGCACACTGGCGTCTAGTCTTTGTGACTGACCATACGTGCGGGACCATTGTCGCTTACCCTGGTGCTGGGCCCGCCTCGGGCATGATGTTTGAAGTCTATATATAGTCTTCGGTCCAGTACCCGCCTTATGCATGATGTTTGGGGTATAGCACATGGCATGGTCCAAATGATGATACCCCGGTGCTGGGCCCGCCTCGGGCATGATGTTTGAAGTCTATTTATAGTCTTCGGTCCAGTACCCGCCTTGTGCATGATGTTTGGGGTATAGCTCGAGGCATTAGCCTAGAGCATAGAGAAGTGAAAGTAATAATGATCGAATGAAATGTACGATAAGAAAGAGAATGAATGAATGTAAGTTGTTGATGATGAAAGATAATAATGAGATTATCTATTTGTACGTATGATGTATGATCACTTACGAAAGTAAAGTACGGTTTTAATCGAAAGGAAAGTATTTTATTTATAAAACTAGAACTCACTCAGCAACGCTGACTTTTATGTATTTTCAGTTGCCAGGTAATGTTGCTGAGGATGGCACGGGGCAGGTACTTGGCGTTTTTGGGATGGCATCCATTGTTTAAATTAGGACGTTTTTGCATTGTAATGCGAACAAACAATATTTTGTGACGATCATAAATGTTGTATTATTTTGCAAAAGCAATGAATGAAATGATTTTAAATTATTCCGCTGTGTTGTTTTAGTACACTTAAATATATGTGTTATATTTTATGTGCAATGATTGACCAGCTGTAAGCGTCCCGGGAACGGGGCCTTACACGTAGGCACGAAGCGGGTACTGGGCCGAACTCTATAAATAGACCCCCATTCATTGCGCACAAAGCCTGGCACCAGCACAGGGGTAAGCGACAAAGATCCCACCTGTATGCTATACCCCAAACGGGGGCACAAAGCGGGTACTGGGCCGAAGTTGATAAAGAGACTTCCATAACGCACATAGCCTGGCACCAGTACCTGGGCAAGCAACAAGGATCCCATACATAAGTTTACCCCAAACGGGGGCACAAAGCGGGTACTGGGCCGAAGTTTATCAGACTTCCATTCATTGCGCACAAAGCCTGGCACAGGTACCGGGGCAAAACTCATCCATTCATTCATTAATTAATGCTTGCATTCTTTCATTCTTTACGTTCCTCTTTTCATTATCTTCCGCTTTTCATTACATACTACTTTACATTTATTGATATTAATCATACCACGCAAAGCCATGGAAAATAAACATACATAACAAGGAACATAACATAAACATAACCATACCATACATAACATCATCACATCACATATGACATCATAAAGTCAACTTACATCACCCCCGGGAACCTCCCAAGTCAAAGCCTACACTTTACCTTTCCCCCAAAATTTCAGATATAATCTAAGTCTTAGGCGCATGGGCACTATTGGGGCGCATGGCCTTCTGGGCGCATGGGAATACTTAGGCGCATGGGAAAGGTTCTGGGTGCATGGGCACTATTTTGGAGCATGACCCAACACTTAGTCATTCTAGGCATTTCTAGGCACATGGATACTATGCAGGCGCATGAATGCCTAGGCGCATGGGCAGTTTTGGGCGCATGGACAATTAGCCAAATTCAGCCTATTCTATACGCATGGATACTATTTGGGCGCATGGGCCAAATCCAGGCGCATGGGCAACCAACTCATACTCATAACATCATAATCAGTCCCAACATCACCAATTCAACAAGTTCTAACTTAATTCTAGCATTCTAAGCATCATAATATGAACATAAGTAAATCATAACATCAAGAACACCCAAAATCATAACCCACCCACATTCACACATACACATTTATACGGGTATAAAACCCATTTTCGTAAAAACATACATACATGCATTTCCAGCCCCAAAATCAGTTAAAACATGTAAAAAGGGGGTTCTAGAACTCACCTTATGCAACTTTGAGTGTGTCTTCCTTCAAACCCGTATGCAATGTGTTACAAGTCCACCCCCCCTTATATAGGTTTCGTCCCCGAAACCTGTTATTCCTCAAACAGATGTGGGTAATGCTGCCTTATTTCTTCTTCAGTCTCCCACATAGACTCAGGTCCGTTCCTGTGCTTTGATTGTACATGCACTAGGGGAACCACTTTATTCCATAACCTCTTCTCCTTACGATCAATAATCGCCACTAGTTGCTCCACCTAGTTGAGCAGTTCATCTACTTCAATATATTCCAGTGGTACAACCATGTCTTCCTTGGCTAAACACTTTCTCAAATGAGATACATGGAATGTCAGGTGAATTCCACTTAACTCATCGGGTAACTCCAACCTATAGGTCACCTCTCCTACTCGTGCAATGATTCGAAAAGGCCCTATGTACCTCGGGCTTAACTTGCCTCGCTTTCTGAACCGAATGATGCCCTTCCACGATGAGACTTTCAACATAACTCTATCACCCACCTGGAACTCAATCGGTCTACGTCTCTTGTCGGCATACGACTTTTGCCTATCTTTAGCTGCCTTCATAAAGGCTTTGATCTTTTCTAGCTTTTCAGTTATAGCCTCGATCACTTCGATACTTCCCAACTCTTTCTGACCAATATCACCCCAACAAACGGGTGTTCTACATCTTCTACCGTATAGCATCTCATAAAGGGGCATACCAACGCTGGCATGATAGCCGTTATTGTATGAGAATTCTGCTAACGGTAAGTGGTCATCCTAACTTCCTCCAAATCAATGACGCATGTTCGAAGCATATCTTCAAGCGTCTGAATGGTTCTCTTTGACTGACCATCCGTCTGTGGATGATAGGCTGTGCTAATGTGTAACCTAGTCCCCATAGCATCATGGAATTTCTTCCAAAATTTGGATGTAAACCGGGTGTCACGATAAGACACAATAGTCACCAGCACACCATGATGAGTCACAGTCTCTTTAATGAATAGATCCTCCAACCTCTCGTATGAATACATCTCGCGGATCGGTAGGAAGTGAGCACTCTTCATCAGACGGTCCACTATCACCCCATATAGCATCCTACCTTCTCGCGATAGGCGGTAACTTCATGAGAAAGTCCATGGTGATATGCTCCCACTTCCACTCGGGTATATCCAGAGGTTGGATCTTCCCGTATGGCTTCTGATGTTCGGCCTTCACTTGCAAGCAAGTAAGGCACTTACTCACATACTCCGCTACATCGCGCTTCATACCCGGCCACCAATACTTTCTTCATATCTTGATACATCTTTGTAGCATCGGGATGAATGGAGTATCAAGTCTTATGGGCTTCCTCCATGATCTTCTCACGTAGATCCCCGTAACAAGGAATCCACATTCTTCCGAATTGGGTTCTAACACTAAGAGTGTTTTCACCCAACTCCGTGACCATGCCTCTCATCCTTTCGGAGTTAAGATGATCTTCTTCCAGCGCCTCATCTTGAAACTCTTTGACCTGCTTCATCACGTCGGAGGTCATCACTAATTGATAAGCCTTCACTCAAATTGGCTCGGGTCTCTCTTTTCGACTAAGGGCATCTGCCACCACATTGGCTTTGCCCGGATGGTAATGGATCTTGCAATCATAATCCTTTATGAGCTCCAACCATCTCCTTTGCCTTATGTTCAAATCTTTCTTCTCAAATAAATACTTCAAACTCTTGTGGTCAGTGAAGATTGTGCACTTCATCCCATATAAGTAGTGCCTCCAAATATTTAGTGCAAAGACCACAGCTGCTAGCTCCAAGTCATGAGTAGCGTAATTAACCTCATGAACCTTCAATTGTCGGGATGTGTAGGCTATAACCTTTCCTCGTTGCATCAACATGGAACCCAATCCCGAATAAGAAGCATCTGAGTAGACCACCAAATCTTCGCTTCCTTCGGGTAGTGATAAGACTGGAGCTTGCGTCAGCCTCGCCTTTGACTCCTCAAAAGCATTCTCTTGAGCTTGACCCCACACAAACTTCACATCTTTTCGGGTCAGCTTATTCAACGGAGAAGCTATCTTCGAGAAGTCTTGGATGAATCTTCTATAATAGCCTGCCAATCCCAAGAAACTACGAATCTCGGATGGCGTCTTTGGAGACTTCCATTGCATCACTTCTTCTAATTTACCCGGGTCTACCATGATCCCTTCCGGATTCACCACATGACCCAAGAACTAAACTTCACACAACCAGAACGCGCACTTGGAGAACTTGGCATATAACTTCTCCTTTCTCAATGTCTCCAACACCTCTCGAATATGACCGGCATGTCCTCCTCACTCTTTGAATAAATCAAGATATCATCTATAACACAATCACTGATTTATCCAGCATCGGGCGACACACTCGATTCATCAAGTCCATAAAAGCAGCTGGTGTGTTGGTCAAACCAAAAGACATAACGAGGAACTCGTAATGTCCATAACGCGTACGAAAAGTTGTTTTAGAAATATCTTGCTCCTCCACCTTCAACTGATGGTAACCAGATCGAAGGTCTATTCTCGAGAACCAACTGGCACCTTGGAGCTGATCAAACAAATCATCAATCCTTGGTAATGGATACTGATTCTTCACCGTCAACTTATTCAACTCATGGTAGTCAATACACATCCTCATACAACCATCCTTCTTCTTCACGAAAAAGATCGGAGCACCCCATGGAGAGATACTCGGTCTAATGAACCCTTTATCAAGCAACTCCTGCAATTGCTCCATCAATTCATTCATCTAGGTCGGAGCCAACCGATACGGTGCCTTAGCAACAGGTTGGGCACCAGGTATCAAGTCAATCTGGAACTCGATCTCACGGTCCGGTGGCACACCTGGTAAGTCTTCTAGGAACTCGTCTGAGCACTCACACACAATCGGTACATCTGACAGTTGTGGTGTTGGCGTATCTACATCTTTCATGTAGGCCAAGTAGGCACTACATCCACGCCTAATGCACTTTCCCGCCACTACAATCGAAATCACCTTTAGAATCGTCTTAACTCGATCACTGTGAATCGTCACCGAACACCCGTCAGGTGCTGTCAGATTAATCACCTTCTTGCGAAACAAAATGCTCGCCTCGTAGTCCGCCAACTAATCCATTCCTAGGAGTACATCAAACCCACCTAAGGTCATCACGAACGGTCTAACAGGAAACTTATGACCTTCTAGTTCTACTTCATAACCTTCTATCAGATCAACAATCCTACTAGACTTTTCTATGATAGTTTCTACATCGAAGGGCTCATCAATACTTCTACTACTAACAGGCAAATGAGCACTGAAAGCAGCAGAAATAAAACTCCTACTAGCACCTGAATCAAATAACACTGAAAAAAGAGTTTGGTTTACTAGAAACGTACCTGACACAACATCAGGGTCCATCCTAGCCTCCTCCATGGTCATCGTGAAAGACCTGGCGCTTGCTTTCTGCCCTTCAGTTTCGGTCATCTTCTTTGCTCCGGAACTCTCAGCCCTTGACTTCTTGCAGTCTCTGCTCATGTGGCCCCTTCCACCACAGTTATAACACCTTATAACCCCACACTCTTTTGCCACATGACCAGGCCTCCCATATTTGAAACAGAGATTTGATCCCCACCTACACTCTCCTGTATGCTTCTTCTTGTAATTACCATAACTCTTCATCCCCACACTGGATGTGACCACACGCCGGTCATCCACCCTCACAGCCTTGTTGTTTAGAGTGGCCCCGCCACATCCAAACCGCTTTCCATTCCAGTTCTGGTCTCCACCACCCTTCTTGTTCACCTCGATTACGGCCTCCTCCCTCGCAGCTCTAATCACCTCAGTCACCACAAACGTCAGAATCGTCTACATGACCTGTTGAACTCCCTCGACGATCGCCTCTTTCACTGCGGTCCTCAGATTAGCACTCTCATAACTGCCTCCTGTGTGATGTGTCTCGGGCTCTTCAGGTGCCATTTCAACAGCCCTAGCCCTACTTCTCGTGACACGCGGTCCAGCACCACGTCCACCACAACCTTCACCTTGAGAAGCCTTTGAAGATCTACCACCGGCCAGCCTCTAACACGCTATAAGATTCAAACACTAACACAGTCATTCAAGGTAATAGCTTAGTTTATGTCAAGTATAGTAAGTCCCTAATTATAGTGGCCAGTTGTGATTAGCCACTTACTTTACTCTTCATACACCAAGCATTTTCTATCCTGACTACATCGGTATCTAAATCTACTAAAGGCACGTAAATCAAATAACATGCGCCCGTAATACCGGTTAACATTAGAGAAAATACCTGATGGCATGTAGCTACTCGGACTGGCATCCCTTCCCTTTGTCCCATTTTCAGTTTAAGTTTAGGTTTCTTTTAAAAATATTTACCTGTTTCACTTAAACTTTGGCTCTGATACCAACTTGTAAGGCCCCGTTCCCGGAACGCTCACAGTTGGACAATCATCGCACATAAAACATAAAATATACAATACAATTTCTAAAAACATTACAGCGGAATAATTTGAAACTATTTCATATAATTATAATTGCTTTTGCAAAATAATACAACATTCATAAGCGTTACAAAATATTGTTTGGTCGCATTACAATGCAAAAACGTCATAATTTAAACAAATGGATGCCATCCCAACACGCCAAGTAGCTGCCCCGTGCCATCCTCAACAACATTACCTGCCAGCTGGAAACATATAAAAGTTAGCGTTGCTGAGTGAGTTCTAGTTTATAAAATAAAATACTTTTCTTTCGTTTAAAACTATTTTTACTTTCATATGCGATCATACAACATACGTACACATAGATAATAGCATTATTATCTTCCATTACCATTCATTACTTCATACCATACAAAGCGGGTACTGGGCCGAAGTTTATAAATAGATCCCTATTCATTGCGCACGAAGCCTGGCACCAGCACCGGGGTAAGCGACAAAGATCCCACTTGTATGCTATACCCCAAACGGGGGCACAAAGCGGGTACTGGGCCGAAGTTGATAAAGAGACTTCCATAACGCACATAGCCTGGCACCAGTACCGGCGCAAGCAACAAGGATCCCATACATACGTTTACCCCAAACGGGGGCACAAAGCGGGTACTGGGCCAAAGTTTATCAGACTTCCATTCATTGCACATAAAGCCTGGCACCAGTACCGGGGCAAAACTCATCCATTCATTCATTAATTAATGCATGCATTCTTTCATTCTTTACGTTCCTCTTTTCATTATCTTCCGCTTTTCATTACATACTACTTAACGTTTATTGATATTAATCATACAACGTAAAGCCATGGAAAATAAACATACATAACAAGGAACATAACATAAACATAACCATACCATACATAACATCATCACATCACATATGACATCATAAAGTCAACTTACATCACCCCCGGGAACCTCCCAAGTCAAAGCCTACACTTTACCTTTCCCCTAAAATTTCAAAAAATAATCTGAGTCTTAGGCGCATGGGCACTATTGGGGTGCATGGCCTTCTGGGCGCATGGGAATACTTAGGCGCATAGGAAAGGTTCTGGGCGCATGGGCACTATTTGGGAGCATGACCCAACACTTAGTCATTCTAGGCATTTCTAGGCGCATGGATACTATGCAGGCGCATGAATGCCTAGGCGCATGGGTAGTTTTGGGCGCATGGACACTTAGCCAAATTTAGCCTATTCTAGGCGCATGGATACTATTTGGGCGCATGGGCCAAATCCAGGCGCATGGGCAACCAACTCATACTCATAACATCATTATCAGTCCCAACATCAACAATTCAACATTTTCTAACTTAGTTCTAGCATTCTAAGCATCATAATATGAACATAACTAAATCATAACATCAAGAACACCCAAAATCATAACCCACCCACATTCACACATATACATTCATACGGGTATAAAACCCATTTTTGTAAAAACATACATACATGCATTTCCAGCCTCAAAATCAGTTAAAACATGTAAAAAGGGGGTTCTAGAACTCACCTTATGCAACTTTGAGTGTGTCTTCCTTCAAACCCATATGCAATGAGTTCAAACACCTAGAAACCCACCAAAAGACACACACCCGAACACACACAAAAACACATAAGCATATAACCGAGGCTAGAACCAGCCAAGAACAACTTAAAACATCGATTTTTACCTTGACTTTAGCCTTCTTCTTGATCTTTCTTCAAAACCTGAAAGCTTCTATTCTTTCTCTCTCTAAAACCGGTTGAAGTGAAATGTGCAGGAAGGTGTGGGCGGCCATCACCTTTTTACACCCACTTTTATTCTTTTTGTCCTTTTTGACACATTTATCCCCTCAACTTGGGTTAAATTGTGTTTCTTCCTTTTTCTACACCTTTATTCTTTCTTTCTCGTCTTTTAAAATTTCCGGGTGTTACAGTTTACAACCATTGGAAGCTATTATGTTATATATTCCAACACTGCATGTCAAAAAGAAGTGCAGGATGGAATTCATTTCCAGTTGACATAGCATCTCTTATTGTAGCTTTTGCAACTAACAGAAGGTTTAACATGTCAAATTGGATTCTTAATGGTTTCATTTTTAATCTAGAGAAAGGAATTAGGAATAAGTACTTGATGTATCCTAGATTCTTACAAATGCTAATCAATGAAGAGAATCCAGATATTCATGTTCATGGTGTTGGTGGAGAAACAATGATACTAGAACCTATGTTAGAGATATCTTACAAAAGACTTGCTATGATCACAGGTGCACAAAATGTACCTATGTTTGAATACATGAGAAATGTTGCAAATGATGAGGTGGATATTACTTTAGATCACTTTCATTTGATTGAGGAAGAAACAATTGATCCAAATGATCTTATTGAAGAAATACCTCAAGAACAATCTGATGATGATGAAGATGAAGGTCATGATGATGAGAATGATGATTATAATGAAAGTTCAAGTTCTTCTTCAGATGATGATGATAACAATGAAGGTGGAAATGAAGGTAATGTTATGGAAGTAGTTCATGAAGATGTTAATGAAGTAGATCAAGCTGAAGATGTTGTTGAAGAAAGTCAAAATATTGAGGAGATTATGGGAATAATTGAAGAAATTGTTGAAACTGAAGAACAAGCTAAATTCAATGAGACCGTTTAAGAATTTGAAGTATTTGAAGCTGAGATACACAATGATTTTGTTAGCTTGCCTCAACAAGATACTCATGTGGCTGAAGAAACAAATTTTTAGCAAATTATTGAAGAGTTGAAAGAGGAAAACTCTAAGCAATTAAAGCTTATAGAGGAATTAAAAGAAAAAAATGAGAAGTTGAAAGAAGATCTACAAAAGAAAGATGAAGTAATTGCTGATCTTGAGAAAAATAAAGAAGATAATGTAAAAACTTTTGAAGTTATGATGAAAGATTATGATCTGATGGAAGAAAAATTCAACAAGTTGAAAGAAGAAAATGAAGCTTTAAAAGAAGAAATAGAAAGAATAAAAGAAAGTCAAAAGTCTTCGTCTCCAGGTCTTATGATTATTTCTGAAATCACTCCAATAGATATTGAAAAGATAGCTGAAATAGATAAAGGTAAAAGGAAAATTGATGATATAGATGTTTTAGTTTTACCTGAATCATCAACGAAAGTGCAAAAGATTGTTGATGAACCTGCAAGTGAAGAAGAAGAAGAAGAAGAAGAGTTAGATATTCAAATGACCATAGGAGCTCTTGAGGATCTAGAAGCTGAGTTTAGTGATGACTGGTATGATGAGGTTTTAGGAGATGAAGATTTAGTTGAAGCTAATGTTCATGAAATTTTTTCTCTAATTGAGACAATACAAGAAGATGTACCTGTAGACATTGAAGACAGGTATAACTATTTAATCAAGATGAAGTATAATCAATTATTTCTTGATGGATTAACAATTTCTCAAATTAATGAAGAGTTTGAGAAGTGTATTACTGCTGAATCTATTGCTCCTATTGATCCTGACGAGATAATTGTAGAGCATGGAGAGTGGAATCCTCTTCAAGAGAGCATAAATATTGAGGAACTTTCAACATCTGAGTTACATCATCCTAATCCTGATGACATGAATGTAACTACTTTAAGAATGTGGCTACAATCAAGAAATTATCCAAGGAAGAAGCTTAATAGATTACAAGCAGAATCTTTAAGAAATTTGGTTAGAAGTTTTCAAGCAACGGAGAAGCAAACAAATAAAATGATTGTACTTGATATGGATAATCCACAATATTTAGAGATAACAAAGAGAACGAGGATTTTAAAACCTCAAGAGATTAAATCCATGGCAATAAAGAGCAGTGTGTATGAAAGAAGGAAAAAGCTGATGAAAATATTTCCTGAAACTGAGAGACAAGCATATCAAGTTTCAATTGAACAGAAGAAATTATGGAATAAAGCTCGAACGACAGGTGATTTGGTTCATAATGTGTTACAAAAAGGACAATCAATTTCAGAGTTGCTTAATGCAATGATTGTTCTTGACACGACCAAGGATGTAAAGATTGTGGCATGGAAATACGACGAGGTATTTGATGTATTTTTGATAAAAAGAGTTAATGCAATTTGTGATGTATATCATTTTTTCTCCAGTGTTATAAAGCTACGTGTTCAAGATTTGAAGGAGTTGAATAAACTACCTTTAATCAATCCGACTAGAGCAAGTCGAGGAGAAATTTTTTACAATTATTGAACAGAGGTATAAGCAAAATGAGTTCATTTTTGCAAACAAGATGTGACCAAGAAGATAAAATATATTTTCAGTCATTGAAAAAGAAAAGAAAAGATGGTGATAAAGATGTTGGAGAAGAAAAAAATTTGGATGCTTTTAGCGATCAATATTTTGAGAAGGTAACTAATCATGGCTTGAAAGTTATTGATGGAACTCAAAAGTCGAAACCAATATTGAGATGGTTCTACAACGCTGATACGTTTGAGTTAAAGTTAGATCGAGATCTAGATGATTGGAATCGTGACATGATTTCATTGTTTGGTGTATTCGAATTAAAACTCTCGTATCCTAGCTACATCTTATTTTTGTCTATCCAGAAGTTTGAAAGAGTTGTACTAGAAATTGCAGAAAATGACAAAAAGTATTTCTTGTCAATTATCAAAGTTATGAATGCTGCTATGGATAGAATATCTCTAAGAAAAGCCTTAGTTTATGCAAAAATAGTTAAGAAGGATATCAAGGAAATAGAATTCATGAGGATCTCGAGCAAAGGAGTGTTGGAAATTCATTCCAAAGAGTATCCAAAGCCAATTGAATTTTATGCTAATATTGATATTGCAGGTTTATCTAAAGAAACATTGGAGGTAATGAATCAAAACCGGAGCAAGGTATTTTAGCGAGCAAGTTCAAGTCTGCCATTGCTAAAGCCTTGAGAGAGCAAGAAATATACAAAGAGAAGCATATTTTCAATATTAAAGAAGAACCAGAAGATTTTTTTGATGCATGAAGAAAAAAGAGAGAAGATAAAAGACTGAAGATTGAAGATTGAAGATTAAAGAAGACTAAAGACTGAAAAATTTTGAAGACAGAAGACATAAGATTGATGATTTTGAAGACTGAAGACAATCTCAATCTTAGGGGGAATATTGTAGAAGCCTCTCGAAGATTAACATTTAGTCTTTGTATAGTTTTTGTCATAGTTTAGGGACTTATTGTGTAAATATATGTTCCTTTTTGTTTTCTTTGATAGTATAGATAGCATAGTATGTATTGTGTAGATAGCACCTTAGAATCAGTTAGAACGAATTGTAACTATTTTCTTACACTTGTACTTTCTATGCTTATTATCAATGAAAAACTATGAATTTTTATGATTTGTTTGCATTGAATTGATTACTTGTGTTTGTTTGATTGAATTGTATCACAATATCATCACAGATTGATCCATTTTGATCGTATCACTTAACATTGGACATTAGTTAATTTGAAAAATATAATTAATTAATTTCTTTTATTCTGTAAAAAAACAAACACATTAACAAACAAATCCCAGTGACTTTAGGATAAAAACAAATTTAGCACCAAGCTAAAATTATTAAACACTTTTGACATAAAACGATAAGTTAAAATTTAACAAACATATCTTATGAAATTTCAGGTGTCACACCCTCAAAATCCGCGTGCGGGGTTTTACCGCGAGGCGCGTGACATACCAGGATCTCAGTCATTAGTTACCAAGAACGACTCTATATGATTAATAAACAAAACCAGAGTCAACGTTTAAAATACTGCGGAAGCGTTTTTAAAACTAGAAAACCCAAAACAAGTAATATGTAAGAGAATGCGCAAAACAAACGCGCCCCAAACACAAATGTATAAAATGAAAATAATCCCAATTTGTAAACAATGCAAATGTAGACAACTCAACAATGCTGACGTGCGTGCTCCTAGGCAACTGGCAACCTTAACCTGAGAATAGCATACTAAACAAGTCAACACATGGTTGGTGAGTTCAAGAGTTTGCGTTAAAATATAAACCAATCAATAGTTTTCAGAGCATAAGTAGTGTATTGCAATAGATAGCTAGTCTATTAACATAAAAATATTAATCATAGTGATCTCGCGATTGAAGCTGACTGTGATACGTTTGTTGCCTCCCGTCACGACTTACCAGGTCGTGACGAATATGTGATAGGACAAAATTGCACCCGTTTGACCTCGAGTCGCACAGGTGGGGCTCGTCAGACCCAGTAGTACTACCCAAAATTTCCCCGCTAGTCAATATTAACAATCCGAAAGTGTGAGGACTTTCCATGGTAAACAACACTATATCAATATTATACACACTCATAAATAAAGCGTTTGTAAACAGTATGCCATCTCCCCCAAAAGAGATTTATGTAAAAAGAGTGGGGCAAGAACTCACCTGGTATGCGCAAGAATTAACTTAGAGTTTAACTTGAAAGAAAGAAGGAAAGACAACCTTCAAAGGTCACCTAGAATACAAGAGTACATAAGTACGTGTGCACAAAAACAACACGAAACCCTAAGTGCTCTACAAACCAAGGAACTCAAGGTTTAAGAATACAAGACACATTTGACCCAGTTGACCCGTTGGACCCGTTGGTGACATTATAGGTGATAATTCATTAAACTAACACAACAGCATATCATACATGATCAACATACCACTTGATTACATATAGCACATCACCACCACATGTACTACCTAGATCATCATATAACTAGATATCATACAAATCATGCAAATCACAACAGGCCAAAACAGATAACAACCCAAATCAACATTCATACAACATAAACAACACATTTAGTCACCTTAGAACCCATCCATGAACACACTAGCATGATCCTAATATCCCAAACATGCTCAAATCATCCAATTCAAGGATTTGCACAATTAAAGTTTCCCTTTTGGGAAAGTTCATCCCAAATTCATCAAACTCACACAACATTCATGAATTCATCAATTATATACCAATTCAAGTCCATGACAACATCTAAACATGATCAACAACACCTAATCATCATGATTCATCAACTTTCATACCCAAAAGTTACTATCTTTAGTAAGGTATGAACTACAACATGCATTCTTGAATTCCTAACATTCATATCAACAATCTAGCATCTAATCATCATCACAAACACATCCATAACATTCATACATCATCCAATCATCAATTCATGCAAAATAAAGTTACTATTATTAGTAACCTATGAACAATGCATCAAAATCATAGCTTTCTTGTATAATCGACGTTAACTAACATGCATACAACCTAACTACATCATACAACATCAAACAACCAACATTCAACATCCAATTTGATCCAACATCACTTCAAACTCACGGCCAAGATAATCCTATGAACAAACAACCAAAATCCAAACTTTCTTGCATAATCAACGTTAATCAACATGTAATCTATCTAACAAACACATTAACATCAACAATCAAACAACTTTCGGCCTCCCATTCATCCAAATCGCAAATAACTTTCGGCTAGAACAAAACACATGAAAGAAACACGAATTTACCTTTAAATCGCGAAAAGGAACGAATTGATGCTTCTAGTGTTGTATGCCTTGAATCGTCCAAAATCGCAGGTTTGTGCTTGTTCTCAATCGATTTCGCAAGGGAGAGGGGGAGGAGGGTTGGTCGCGGCCGAGGGGGGCTTTAGGGTTGGGTTTTTGATTTTTATTTTATTAAATAATCCATAATTACACTTTTAACCCTTATAATTTGTATTTTATAAAAATTAAGCTTTTTGAATAGTTTTTAAATAGTTTTTAACTACTAAACACAATTATTATTAATCACAAATAACAATCATGCATAATTCCCATTTATCACAAAACACACGAATAAATATGCACGTTTTCACGTTACGCGATAACATTACAGTTAACATTCAAATCACATAAGCATAACTTAATAATCACATTGTTAACTTAATTATCATCAATTTAACATTACTGATTATTGTTAAGTCACCAACGTTCAACGACAACTAGTGTGTGCTCCCGACACGTGTATGCAAGACTTAACGGAACTAACGGAGTTTGGTAACGGAAAATTACCGGATGTCACATTATCCCCATGTTGAAAGAATTTTCGTCCCGAAAATTGCGTTACATGGTGAGTGTTCCATCACTGGTCTACTGCATTGGCACAAGGAAATCGAAATCGTGTGAGTTTTGGATGAGTTGTCACATCATCCCCATGTTGAAAGAAATTTCGTCCCGAAATTTAATCAATACCTTCGCCGGCTGGCATCGTCCTTTCAAATAGCTGAGGATACTTAAGCTTCATTTGATCTTCACGTTCCCACGTGAATTCTGGTCCACGTCTCGAGTTCCAACGAACTTTGACGATGGGTATCTTGCTTTGCTTAAGCGTTTTCACCTCACGATCCATCACTTCGACAGGTTCCTCAATGAAACGTAATTGTTCATCTACTTGAACTTCTTCCAGTGGTACGACCATCGTTTCATCCGTTAAACATTTCTTTAGGTTTGAAACATGGAATACATCATGGATTCCACTCAATGAATCAGGTAAGGCTAGTCGATAAGCCACTGGACCAATTCTTTCCACTATCTCAAATGGTCCAACGTATCTCGGATTTAGCTTTCCTCGTTTACCAAACCGAACTACGCCTTTCCATGGTGAGACTTTCAATAAAACTTTGTCACCAACTTGAAATTCCAAGGGTTTTCGTCGCTTGTCAGCATAGCTTTTCTGTCTGTCTCGCGCTGCTGCCATGCGGTTTCTTATCTGAACAATCTTCTCAGTTGTCTCGTGTACTAACTCAGGACCCGTTAATTGACTATCACCAATTTCAGCCCAGCAAACTGGTGATCTACACTTTCTCCCATATAAAGCTTCAAAAGGTGCTGCCTTTATACTAGTGTGATAACTGTTGTTGTAAGAAAATTCCACCAATGGTAGGTGAACTTCCCAGTTATTCCCGAAATCAATCACACAAGCACGTAACATGTCCTCCAAAGTCTGTATAGTACGCTCGCTTTGACCATCAGTCTGTGGATGATAAGCAGTACTCATATCCAATCGTGTACCTAAAGCTTTCTGCAACGACTGCCAGAAGTGTGATGTGAAACGAGAATCGCGATCAGAAATAATTGAGATTGGTACTCCATGCCTCGAAACGATCTCCTTCAGATAAAGTCGGGTTAACTTCTCCATCTTATCTGTTTCCTTTATCGCTAGGAAATGAGCAGATTTTGTCAATCGATCCACGATAACCCATATTGTATCGCAACCCGTAGAAGTACGAGGTAACTTAGTAATAAAATCCATTGATATTTGATCCCACTTCCACATAGGGATCTCGGGTTGTTGTAATAATCCAGATGGTTTCTGATACTCCACTTTTACCTTTGAGCAGGTCAGACACTTGCTCACATAAGTAGCTACATCTGCTTTCATGTTAGGCCACCAATAGTGCGCCTTCAAATCGTGGTACATCTTGTCAGATCCAGGATGTATAGAATACTTGGACTTGTGAGCCTCACTCATCACCAAGTCTCTCAGGTCTCCGTGTAGAGGTACCCATAGTCTATCCATGAAATAACGAATCCCATCCGCTTTACTTCTAATTGCTTTTCCATTCCTCGTAACCCTTCTAAACTCATATTTTCTACTTTCAGAGCTTCAGTTTGAGCATCACGGATTTGTTCAGGTAATTGCGTACTAATCGTTAGTTGCAGAGCTCGCACTCGTCGAGGCTTAGCAGTCTCTTTTCTACTCAGCGCATCAGCAACTACATTTGCTTTCCCGGGTGGTACTTAATAGCACAATCATAGTCGTTTAACAATTCCACCCAGCGTCTTTGCCTCATGTTCAACTCCTTTTGCTCAAAGATGTGCTGAAGACTCTTGTGATCGGTGTAAATGGTGCATTTGGTACCGTACAAGTAATGTCTCCAGATCTTCAAGGCAAACACTACCGCACCCAGTTCCAAATCATGGGTGGTATAGTTCTTCTCATGAATCTTCAACTGTCTAGAGGCGTATGCTATCACTTTATCCCGCTGCATCAGGACGCATCCAAGTCCTTGAATAGAAGCGTCACAATAGACTACGAAATCATCACTACCATCCGGTAACGCTAATATTGGTGCGCTACACAATTTATGTTTCAGCAACTGAAAAGCAGATTCCTGACTCTCACCCCATTTGTACGTCGTTCCTTTGTGAGTCAAAGCTGTGAGAGGTTGTGCAATCTTAGAGAATCCTTCAATGAATCGTCGATAATATCCCGCTAATCCAAGGAATTGTCGTATCTCACTCGGTGTCTTAGGAACAGACCAATTCTTTATCGCTTCAATCTTAGCAGGATCAACATGTATTCCCTTCTCGTTGACAATATGACCCAAGAATTGTACCTCACGTATCCAGAAATCACACTTAGAAAACTTTGCATACAGTTGTTCCTTTCTAAGTAATTCCAAGATTAAACGTAAGTGCTTCTCATGTTCTTCCTCGGTCCTTGAGTATATCAGTATGTCATCAATAAAGACGATAACAAACTGATCAAGATAGGGTTTGCACACGCGATTCATGAGGTCCATGAATACTGCTGGTGCATTCGTCAACCCAAATGGCATGACCAAAAATTCATAGTGACCATATCGTGTACGGAAAGCAGTCTTCGAGATGTCCTCTTCTCGAACTCTCAGCTGATGATACCCAGACCTCAGATCAATCTTGGAGTAATAGCTTGATCCTTGCAGTTGATCAAACAAATCATCGATACGAGGTAAGGGATATCTATTCTTGATAGTAACCTTGTTCAGTTCCCTATAGTCAATGCACATTCGAAATGTACCATCCTTCTTCTTCACAAATAGAACTGGCGCTCCCCAGGGCGACGAACTCGGTCGGATAAACCCTTTATCCAACAGTTCTTGAGTTGGGCGGATAATTCTTGCAGTTCGTTCGGAGCTAACCGGTATGGTGCTCTCGCAATTGGAGCGGCTCCTGGAGTCAACTCAATCTGGAATTCAACTTGACGATGAGGCGGTAATCCAGGAAGGTCTTCCGGAAACACCTCGAGAAACTCACGAACTACGGGAATATCCTCTATCTTCTTTTCCTCAGTCTGTTTATCCGTGACTAGTGCCAATATGGCCAGTCGACCCTTTCGTAACAACTTCTGCGCCTTCATGAATGAGATGATGCCTATCACCGCACCACTCCTATCACCTCTGACCGTAAGGACTTCTTCACCAATGGGAATCCGTATGATCTTCTCGTGGCATATGACTTCCGCTTGTTTATCGGAAAGCCAATCCATGCCTACTACCACATCAAACTTCCTAGTGTAACAGGCATGAGATCTATGGTGAATGTATGACCAGCAAGCTCTATCTTGCAGTCTCTAAGAATATGCGTTACGTGAATCTGTGTACCGTCAGCTAACTCTACGGTGTATTTAGATTCTAAGGCTGAGGGCATATCACTTAAAAGACTACAGAACCTAGTGGACACGAAACTTCTATCGGCTCCGGTATCGAATAATACAGTAGCAAAACAACCATTAACCGAAAATTTACCAGTTACTGTTGTAGGATCGTTTAGAGCCTCACCTGAGCCAATGACGAAGGCTCTTCCTTTGGCTCCATTGTTGTTATTGCCTCCATTGTTGTTGCCATTACCATTGTTGTTGTTATTGTTGTTGCCATTGTTATTATTGTTGTTGTTCCCATTGTTGTTGTTACCATTACCATTCCTCTTAAGCTGGGGACAGTTGCGTTTGTAATGGCCTTCTTTCCCGCATTCAAAACAACCTTTCGGAGTTTCTTGTGATTGTTGTGGCTTTCTCATCAGTTCACCCCGACAGTCTTTGGCTGCATGACCAATCTTCCCACAACGTTGACACTTGAAGTTATCACACCGACCCACATGGTGGTAGTTACACCGGTTGCACTTCGGCAGTCTTCCACCATACCCGCCGGGTCCTTGATTTGAGTGCGCCTGGTTGAAGCTTCGGTTGTTATCAAACTTCCGTTGCTGTTGCTGACTTGGCTGCTGTTGTTGAGGTTGAGATTGGCTACTGGATGACGATCCCTTGTTGCTTGAACCATCCCACTTGCGTTTCTGGTCGGGCACGCTTGCCACCGCACCCCGTTTAGGTAACCGACCTTGCTCAACTGCCTGGTCAGTCAGCCTGTGGGCTGTTCGGATAGCTTGTTGTATGGTAGTGGGGTTAGAAGCAGTTACCATACTTTGAATTTCAGGCACCAATCCCCGTATATAATGCTCCACCCTCTTGTGCATTTCATTCACCATCCCTGGACATAAAGTGGCTAACTCATGAGTACGAGTCGTGTAGGCTTCAATTTCTGAGCCTTGCATTTTGAGTTGCCAGAACTCAATCTCCAGTTTCTGCACTTCATTCCGGGGGCAATATTCTTCAGTCATGATTTCTTTGAATTCATCCCAAGGTAGTTCATTGGCCATGGCTTGACCCAACATTTGTACCTGGGCATTCCACCAAGAGAGTGCTGCGCCTTCCAACGTCCCTGTGGCATACTTCACCTGATCAGCAGGCGGGCAGTTGCATTTCGCAAAAACCGACTCTGTCTTCTCAAACCACCTTACAAGCCCTACAGCCCCTTCCGTCCCGCTGTAGGTATGAGGTTTACAGTCCATGAAGGACTTGTAGGTACATGGTGGTGGTCCTGTTTTGACAATCCCAACATTAGTCAGATATCCTAGACAAATAACTAGGATAATCAGTTTAACCTCTTGCTATCATTTACCTGCTGGTTGTCCAGGTTGGGCAGCAGCCACTGCCGCCTGAACGTGTTCATTAATCAATGCTGCCAATTCCGCAGGCGTCATGTTTATGGCTCCGGCTCCACGGCCTCCGGCGCCACGTCCACGACCACGCCCACGTCCTCTTCCACGTGCGTCCATATTTCACTTTAAAATTCACAATTACAATAATGAGTAACATCCAACACATTAATCTCATCAAAGTACAGTAAACAATAAGAAATAACGAATTTACCACAACCACAACGTTTATAACAGAAATAATAATCAAAGATAAATAAATTGTAATTGAGTCACAAAATATTCCATCAATGTCAAAATTTAAGTTTGTCAGTTGGGTGGGAAACAACCCTTCCCACATAGGTTTCAAAGAAAAGAAACACTACATAGTCTAAGTCATTTAAAAGTAGGATCAGTCCAGTATATCAGATCCATCACTGTCCTCATCCATCTCTACTGGTTCTTCTTCGGGGGCTTCCTCGGGTTCTTCTTCTGGGTCTTCCTCATCAGGGTCCACCAAAGGTGCAGGAGCTTCAGCAATCTGAAGTGCTGCTAGCTGTGCCTCTAAACCAACGAACCTATTATCAATCTCCATGTTATGGTGATCCTGTGCATCCATGCGCTCACCAAGTGCTACCACGTTACCTGCCAGAGTATGATGTCCACCAATGGCCATCGAAAGTCGCTCCTGAAGCGTATCTACCTGGTAACGCAGCTGACGCATCTCAGATCGTATCGCAGAGTTCTCGTCAGTGAGTCCTCTAATCCGCTGTCGCTCTGTGTCCAGTGTGGCTACTAGGGCTGCAAATGCCTGCTCCAGAGGGATGCTCAAGGTAGGAAGTGTAGGCAAAGTAGAGGCGGTTGATGACCTAGTCCTAGGTCGTGTAGGTGCTACAGGTGGTACGCGTTCTCTATAAGCCATACGGTTAATGTAAGTGGGGTAGAAATCCCAGTTACGCGGAGGATCGAGCTCAGGAGGTACGAAAGGCTGATCCCAGTCTATCTCGCCGCGAGGATAAGGATGTCGTGGCCAGTTAGATCCCCTATCAGGTACGGGAGATGTAGGAGGTGATTCAGATCGTGCAGGTCTCTTGCCTAAATTCCTGGACGACGATGCCATGCTGCGAAGTACGTGTTGCGTATGCCAATGAGTATACAGTAAGGAGAGTAAACGATAAGTAACTAACAACTGTGCGGTTATAGTCTAGTGTGTGTATGCAACCTAGTTCCCTATAACCAATGGCTCTGATACCAATCTGTCACACCCTCAAAATCCGCGTGCGGGGTTTTACCGCGAGGCGCGTGACATACCAGGATCTCAGTCATTAGTTACCAAGAACGACTCTATATGATTAATAAACAAAACCAGAGTCAACGTTTAAAATACTGCGGAAGCGTTTTTAAAACTAGAAAACCCAAAACAAGTAATATGTAACGAGAATGCGCAAAACAAACGCGCCCCAAACACAAATGTATAAAATGAAAATAATCCCAATTTGTAAACAATGCAAATGTAGACAACTCAACAATGCTGACGTGCGTGCTCCTAGGCAACTGGCAACCTTAACCTGAGAATAGCATACTAAACAAGTCAACACATGGTTGGTGAGTTCAAGAGTTTGCGTTAAAATATAAACCAATCAATAGTTTTCAGAGCATAAGTAGTGTATTGCAATAGATAGCTAGTCTATTAACATAAAAATATTAATCATAGTGATCTCGCGATTGAAGCTGACTGTGATACGTTTGTTGCCTCCCGTCACGACTTACCAGGTCGTGACGAATATGTGATAGGACAAAATTGCACCCGTTTGACCTCGAGTCGCACAGGTGGGGCTCGTCAGACCCAGTAGTACTACCCAAAATTTCCCCGCTAGTCAATATTAACAATCCGAAAGTGTGAGGACTTTCCATGGTAAACAACACTATATCAATATTATACACACTCATAAATAAAAGCGTTTGTAAACAGTATGCCATCTCCCCCAAAAGAGATTTATGTAAAAAGAGTGGGGCAAGAACTCACCTGGTATGCGCAAGAATTAACTTAGAGTTTAACTTGAAAGAAAGAAGGAAAGACAACCTTCAAAGGTCACCTAGAATACAAGAGTACATAAGTACGTGTGCACAAAAACAACACGAAACCCTAAGTGCTCTACAAACCAAGGAACTCAAGGTTTAAGAATACAAGACACATTTGACCCAGTTGACCCGTTGGACCCGTTGGTGACATTATAGGTGATAATTCATTAAACTAACACAACAGCATATCATACATGATCAACATACCACTTGATTACATATAGCACATCACCACCACATGTACTACCTAGATCATCATATAACTAGATATCATACAAATCATGCAAATCACAACAGGCCAAAACAGATAACAACCCAAATCAACATTCATACAACATAAACAACACATTTAGTCACCTTAGAACCCATCCATGAACACACTAGCATGATCCTAATATCCCAAACATGCTCAAATCATCCAATTCAAGGATTTGCACAATTAAAGTTTCCCTTTTGGGAAAGTTCATCCCAAATTCATCAAACTCACACAACATTCATGAATTCATCAATTATATACCATTCAAGTCCATGACAACATCTAAACATGATCAACAACACCTAATCATCATGATTCATCAACTTTCATACCCAAAAGTTACTATCTTTAGTAAGGTATGAACTACAACATGCATTCTTGAATTCCTAACATTCATATCAACCATCTAGCATCTAATCATCATCACAAACACATCCATAACATTCATACATCACCAATCATCAATTCATGCAAAATAAAGTTACTATTATTAGTAACCTATGAACAATGCATCAAAATCATAGCTTTCTTGTATAATCGACGTTAACTAACATGCATACAACCTAACTAACATCATTACAACATCAAACAACCAACATTCAACATCCAATTTGATCCAACATCACTTCAAACTCACGGCCAAGATAATCCTATGAACAAACAACCAAAATCCAAACTTTCTTGCATAATCAACGTTAATCAACATGTAATCTATCTAACAAACACATTAACATCAACAATCAAACAACTTTCGGCCTCCATTCATCCAAATCGCAAATAACTTTCGGCTAGAACAAAACACATGAAAGAAACACGAATTTACCTTTAAATCGCGAAAAGGAACGAGATTGGATGCTTCTAGTGCGATGTATGCCTTGCAATCGGTCCAAAATCGCAGGTTTGTGCTTGATCTCAATCGATTTTCGCAAGGAGAGGGGGAGGAGGGTTGGTCGCGGCCGAGGGGGGCTTTAGGGTTGGGTTTTTGATTTTTATTTTATTAAATAATCCATAATTACACTTTTAACCCTTATAATTTGTATTTTATAAAAATTAAGCTTTTTGAATAGTTTTTAAATAGTTTTTAACTACTAAACACAATTATTATTAATCACAAATAACAATCATGCATAATTCCCATTTATCACAAAACACACGAATAAATATGCACGTTTTCACGTTACGCGATAACATTACAGTTAACATTCAAATCACATAAGCATAACTTAATAATCACATTGTTAACTTAATTATCATCAATTTAACATTACTGATTATTGTTAAGTCACCAACGTTCAACGACAACCAGTGTGTGCTCCCGACACGTGTATGCAAGACTTAACGGAAACTACGGAGTTTGGTAACGGAAAATTACCGGATGTCACATCCATAACCGAGGGACCATTCATACCTGTGACTCTTGGGCCTGTGTGACATCCGTCACTAACAGGTCCGTCAATTAACGTTAAACCCGTTAACTCTCTTGGTGTAACTACTTTTGTCGCGTAATTAATTCGTTCTGATCTCCAAATTTTTGTCTTATTCGTTTTGCGCGTTGACCTTAATATTACATAAATAACAAATAATAAAATTAGCTACAATAATACAACTAATTTTATTTAATATTTTTATTTCTTTTAACTTTTAATAATGTTCATTATTATTATTATTAAAATTATTATTATTATTAAAATTATTATTATTAATATTATAACAACTAATATTATTATTATTAATATTAATAAAATTTGTTATTATTAATATTATTATTATTATTATAATTAATAAGTTCAGGGTCTAAATTGTAATTTAACTAAACTTGAGGGAATTAATTCCCAAATAGTCGAGGGGCTAAACTGTAAATTACCAATCTATATATACACACGCATGAACCTCGGCCGAGCCCTCCCCAAACTGAAACCCTACTACCGTCACCGTTCCACCGCCGTTTCACCACCGAAATCAGCCCCGTTTGCCGCCGTTGGCCGTCGTTTGTCGTCGTCGACTCGTAGTTTTCTCATTTCGCAGGTAACCGATCGTCGTGAATCTCGTTTTGTTTCGTTTCGTTTCGTTTCTTTTCGGTTGTTATCGTCGGTGCTTGGTTCCGGGTTCAATCCGTGCATAGGTATGTATGTACGGTATGCGTATATGGTTGTTGTATGTGTGCCTGCATATGTATATGTATGTATGCGTGTATCCGTTTATGAATATGTGTACGGTAGTATGTATATATATTAGATGTGTGTGTGCACGATGCATGTATCTTCTGCGTGTGTATATATGGGTGTTTGGGCGCATGGCCCATCCCTTGGGGCGCATGGTTGACGGGTGGGCGCATGGCAGCCCACTGGGAGCAGGGCTGCGGGTTTTGGTGCATCTTGTGTGTGTGTGTGATGTGCATATAATGTATGTACGCGGGTGTATATATATATGTTTGTATATGTTCGTGTCTGTGTATCGTGTTGGGTTGTATGTTTGGAACCGTAAGTGTGTGAAAGTATATATATTGTGTGGGTGCATGTGTTATAGTATGCGGGTATATGTATATATGCAACGGGTGTATGTATATAATGTGTGTGTGTTTAGATTATAAATGTGAGCATGAGTTTAAGTGTGTGTTTTGGTGTGTGCCAGTGGTGCGTGTGGTTGTGATTATTATTATTATTTTTTTTATTTTTTTTTTATTTTTTTTATTTTTTTTATTATTATTATGATTAAGTATTTTTATATAATTACAATAGTATCTTCATTATTAATATTATCATTATTAATATTAATATTATTATGATTATTATTGTTATCATTATTAGTAATATCATTATCATTTTAATTTATTAATGGTAAAAATAATATCTTTATAAAATTACTATCATTATTATTAGTATGTTATTATATGGTGTTTATATATATATATATATATATATATATATATATATATATATATATATATCTATTTGTGTGTGTGTCGCGCTTCGAACCCGAGACTAACCGAATGCATCTATTCACGTTGAACGCATTTCAAGACTTAATTACAACTAATAATAGGTATTTGATCGTGCGTTGCTCTTTTCTTTGATGCATTTTCATTCACTTTATATCGTGTCATTACCAGGTGAGTTTCGCGGCCCCGTTTTCATTTCAATTGTTTACAAACTTGGGGGAAAAGTATGCTCATCTATTTTTATGCTGTGAACTTAATTATTCTTTGGGACTGTTGTGTTTACTGTTTTGTAAGTGTATATCTGGTACATGCATGAGTTTGTTGTGTAGTTCTTTATTCACAACTATTTAATTACGGTGTTGGAACCGACGGACAGGTATTGATAGTACTATTGAGCTGACACCCCACCCTTGTTTGTTGGTATACTAGTTGGGACTAACAGTGGCCAGGAACGGGCCCTAGGGTGAATATGTTCAGACAAGATCTGCGTGGACGTCGTAGGTTTAGTTGTGATGCTCATGTTTACATGTGATATTGCTTGCTTATAACTGTTTACACTATGTCCTACAAAACTATTACATAACATCAATTTGTGTTTAATATTTAAACCTGTGAACTCACCAATAATATGTTGACCTTTCGAGCGTATCTTTTCAGGTAACAATCATTGTGGATAGTTAGGGATGCTGCCTTAGAAGCGACCTTAGGATTTGCATTTTTAAACTTATTGGATGTCTCTGATAATCATATTGGATTTTCTTAGTTATTCTGGTTTGATCACTTGCTCCCAGGTTGTGGGATTTACAATTCATTTGATTCTTTGGCTATGTTTGTCGTGGAATTGACTTACCAAGGCACAAGTCTCCATTTGTGACGGGTGACATCATGACACGTTGACTTTTCATCATTTAATGCATCTCTATTAACTAACAATGTGTTATGACGATCCCGCCGGTTACATCCTCGTGTTTCCTCTTTAAGCGGGGGTGTGACGTTTGGTATCATAGCCATTGGTTATAGACAATTAGGCGAATCACTCGACCTAGACTATAACCTAGGAACCTTCATGTAGAATGCATACTAGGGTTTTGTGTGCATCTATGTTCCTTTTATTCTATCTATCTGTTTCTTTACTATTTGATCTATTTCACCTGAAGAAAAGTACTCCTACTTTTTCCTTATAGAATGTCCCCTACTGGTTCTTCCGTTCCCCCTCTATCATTGTGATTTCTTCTGACTCGGAGAGTGAGGAGGTATCATCTGGTCCGCGAAACAAATGAAGTTAGTAGTAGGCGTGCGAAGGCATAGACCGAAGACGAGATCCACGACGAAGTGCTTTAGAACTTATGGATTTGGAGCACCCAGGAGAGCTTACAATGTGAAGAATACCTTCCCTCAACCAGGGAACGTGGTATCTCTTCGAGAAGATATTAGGGACATTCCCGAATCACCACCTGATTCTCCTAGATCCGTTAGCAGTTGTGAGAGTCGTGTGGGCCCTATACGGGAGGCGGCTACGCATCCACCGATTATTCAGGATGATGGTGGCCATCTGCCTGCCCCTTCGGCTCTAAAGGGCAGGAGAGATTTTGCATGTCGCATGACAGGAGGACTTATCGCTTCTTGCTCATGGAGCAATAAGAAAGACTGAACTAGGAACGCCTTATGTCATTATTGATTGTTATTTATTAATAGATTCTTTTTTTAGAATTGTTGGCTTGAGATTATCGGGATTAGTATGTTTGACTTTGATTTTATTATTTGGTTATGATTGGAGTATTATGATTTATGGGAATGGAACTTTAGATTTTATTATGACATTGTGGTGATGTTGTCTTGGAAATTATATGGTTGCACTAATATATCAACTGCCTGTGGATGTTTGGATTATGATAAACCTCGATATGATTGAAGCTTACGTATTTTTCGATATTGATTAGAAAATGCCGCCCAGAAGAGTTACTCGTAGTAGCAGTCGTGAGGATGCTGCCCCAAGGGGCAGAGGTGCTGGTAGTAGAGGTGGAGCACCTGGAGGAGGAAACGAAGGTGGTCCAGCTGGTAACAACCTGGGTGCTGGAAATCCTGATATAGCTGCTATGATCGCTCAGCAACTAGCTGCCCTGATCCCGACCATAGTGGCTCAAGTAAGTGACAATCTTTTGAATCATAACAACGATGGAGATGACAATAACAACAATGGTAACCATGAAGGTGAAGAAGGAGCGAATGGCGGTGAAGTGTTGCTAGGAACTGGAGATGGTGGAAATGAACATACTATGGGAAATGGTACTGGGAGTAGGATTGGTTGTACTTACAAGGAGTTCATGACTTGTAAACCGAAGGAGTTTGACGGAAAGGGTGGAGCCATCGCTTTGACCTGTTGGATTGAGAAGATGGAAACTGTGATGGATATCAGCAATTGTGCTGAGAATCAGAAGGTAAAGTATGCTACTTGATCACTGGTGGGAAAGGCGTTAACATGGTGGAATACCCAAGTTCAGGCTCGAGGTAGGGAGGCAGCAATGGCCATGACATGGGCTGAATTCAAAGCTTTGGCAACTAAAGAGTACTGTCCTATGAATGAAATTCAAAAATTGGAACATGAGTTCTGGAACCATTCGATAGGAGGGTCGGGTCATGTCGCATATACCGACCGGTTTTATGAATTGGCAAAGTTGGTGCCACACTTGGTAACACCCGAGTCAAAGAGGATTGAGCGTTACATTTGGGGTCTGGTTCCTCAAATCCGGGCAATGGTAACTGCAGCTGCTCCCCTTACGACTCAAAGTGTGATTCTGAAAGCTGGTACTTTGACGGATGAAATGGTGAGAACCGGAGTATTAGGCAGGGTGGTGAGAAACAAAGAGATAATGGAGAATCAAGCAAGTAAATCGGGGGTAGGTTTGATAAGAAGGCGAAGGTGACGAGAAACTTTGTGGCGGTAAACCAAGGTAGAAGAGAATATGTTAGGCCACATCCTAAGTGTGGTAAGTGTAACTTTCATCATCCGCAACCGATGCCGTGCCGGGTGTGCGTAAACTATAGGCGCCTGGGGAATTTTGCAAAAGATTGTAGGGTGGCGCTCAACATGATTGCCCAGGTAAATGCAGTTAATCCAGCAGGGAACGCTAGGGTTTGCTATGAGTGTGGAATCCCCGAACCATTATCGGAATGTGTGCCCAAAACTGAATCAGGCACCGGGTGAACAAGTGAATAATCAAAATCAGGTGATGGTGATAGCTGGCAACCAAGGTCAGGTGAATCAAGGAAATGCTGCCCGAGGACGTGCATTCGTGATTGGAGCAAACGACGCTCGTCAGGATCCGAATGTTGTTACGGGTACGTACCGTCTTAATAATCATTTCGCATCTGTATTATTTGATACCGGGGCAGATAATAGCTTTGTTTCTTCTGAATTTGCACCTCTGCTTGGTTTGAACCCTAGTTTTCTGGAGACTAGTTAGTCTGTAGAAATGGCTAACGGTAAGTTTGTGAAAGCTAGTGAGATAATTAGAGGGTGCATAATAATGTTAGAGGGCCACACGTTTGATATAGATTTGATACCATTTGAATTGGGAAGTTTTGACATGGTAGTGGGGATGGATTGGTTATCGAAATGTTGAGCTGAAATTGTTTGCTGAGAAAAGGTGGTGCGAATCCCTATGTCTAACGGTGATGTGCTCAGGATACAAGGAGAACGTCCAGGAAGTAACCTAAAGCTTATCTCCTGCATGAAGACCCGTCGATGCCTGCAGAAGCTATGCTACGTGTTTTTAGTACATGTGGTGGAAAAGAAAGCAGAGGAAAGAAAACTAGGGGATATTCCGGTGGTGCGAGACTTTCTGGAAGTTTTTCATGACGACTTGTCCGGTTTGCCTCCTCCTTGACAAGTAGAATTCCATATAGATTTGACACCTGGAGCAACACCCATAGCCAAGACATCATATCGATTAGCACTATCAGAAATGCAGGAGTTATCAAGTCAATTGCAGGAATTATTGGATAAGGGTTTTATCCGACCAAGCTATTCACCATGGGGAGCACCGATATTATTTGTCAAGAGGAAAGATGGATCGTTCCGAATGTGCATCGATTACTGGGAACTGAATAAGTTTACCATGAATAATCGATATCCTCTCCCTAGAATCGACGATCTATTCGACCAATTACAAGGAGCTTCTTACTTTTCTAAGATCGATCTGCGATTGGGTTATCATCAATTGAGGGTTCATGAGGACGACATACCAAAGATAGCGTTTAGAAGTCGATATGGACATTACGAGTTCTTAGTCATGCCGTTTGGTCTGACCAACGCTCCAGCGGTGTTTATGGATTTGATGAACCGGGTTTATAAACTCTATCTGGATAAGTTTGTAATCGTGTTTATAGATGATATTCTTATCTACTCTCGATCGAAGGAAGACCATGATCAGCACCTACGAGCGATACTGGAACTATTAAAGGAAGAGAAACTCTACGCCAAGTTCTCAAAGTGTGAATTTTGGTTGCGAGAGGTGAAGTTTCTAGGACATGTGGTGAATGAGAACGGAATTCACATTGATCCTGGAAAGATCGAAGCAGTTAAGAAATGGGATACACCTAAGACGCCTTTGGAGATACGACAATTTTTAGGGTTGGCTGGTTATTATCGTTGATTCATTGCAAATTTCTCCAAAATCACTTGACCGTTGACAATGTTATCTCAGAAGGATAAGAAGTTTAATTGGGGGCACAAGCAAGAAGAGGCATTCCAGACGTTGAAAGAAAGATTGTGTAACGCACCGATATTAACTCTTCCAGATGGATCCAATGACTTTGTGGTGTTCTGCGATGCATCACATTAAGGATTGGGATGCGTACTAATGCAAAAAGATAAGGTGATTGCTTACGCCTCGCGTCAGCTTAAGGTTCACGAAAAGAATTATATGACACATGACCTGGAGTTAGGCGCAGTGGTGTTTGAACTTAAGATATGGAGGCATTATCTATACGGGACTAAGTGCGTTATCTACACTGATCATAAGAGTCTCCAACACATTTTTGATCAAAAGGAACTTAATATGCGCCAAAGAAGATGGGTGGAACTTCTCTGTGACTATGACTGTGAAATTCGATATCATCCAGGGAAGGAAAATGTGGTGGCTGATGCCTTGAGTAGAAAGGAATGCGTGAAACCTTTACGTGCACAAGCGTTAGGAATGACCATTCAATCGAATCTGAAAACTCAAATCCTGACAGCACAAGGTGAAGTGCTGAAGGAAGAGAGTATTGCAAATGAGGAGTTTCGAGGGTTGGATAAACAAATGAATTGTAAGGAGGATGGCGTAAGGTATTTCATGGACCGTATATGGGTACCTAAGTGGGGAGATGTTCGAACCTTGGTTATGAACGAAGCACATAAGTCCAAGTATTCTGTTCTTCCTGGCACAGACAAGATGTACAAAGATCTTAAGGAATTGTATTGGTGGCCAGGTATGAAGAAGGACATTGCCACATATGTAAGTGAATGCTTGACTAGTTCGAAAGTTAAAGCCGAACATCAAAAACCATTAGGATTACTACAGCAACCGGAAATTCTTGAATGGAAATGGGAAAATATTGCGATGGATTTCATCACTAAGCTTCCTAAAATGAGTAGCGGGCATGATTCAATTTGGGTTATTGTGGATCGAATGACGAAGTCCGCTCATTTCTTACCGATCCGCGAGGATTATAAGATGGAAAAGCTAGCAAGATTATATGTTAATGAGATCATGGTAAGACATGGGGTGCTTGTGTTAATTATATCAGATCGTGATAGTCGATTTACATCGCAGTTTTGGCAGACTCTACAGAATGCAATGGGCACTCGACTAGATTTAAGTACTGCCTATCATCCTCAAACGGACGGTCAAAGCGAACGTACGATACAGACTCTAGAAGACATGCTTAGGGCATGTGTGATTGACTTTGGGGAGTTTAGATATTCATTACCATTGATCGAGTTCTTTTATAACAATAGTTACCATACGAGCATTGGATGTGCTCCGTGTGAAACATTATATGGAAGGAAGTGTAGGTCTCCAGTATGTTGGGTGGAGGTAGGTGAAAGTCAATTGTGTGACAACCCGAGCTTTTAGGTCAACCTTGTGACCATCATCCGACGTATGTTTTATAGCTTAAATAAATAAATTATTATTAAACCTATTAATAATAAGTAACTTTACACTAACTAAACTTGATAAACTTAAATGCAAGTTAGATCATAGTGGAGGGCCTAGTTGTGGCAAGGTTGCAAACATAAATCCATTTAAACACCCACCCTCCCGTAAACCCCCCCTTCATTCATTCTATTCTGTTTTCTTTTTTTTCTTCTTTCGAAACCCTAGAGCCCTCGAACAGCCTGTCGTCGACCAACCTTCCTTTCATAGTGAACAATCACCTCGACAGCTCCTTGTCATCAATCGTGATCGCTAGACGACCGCCACTCCACCTTCGGCAGCCCCGGCGTCGAACGGTCTCATATCTCCATTGGTACGATTCACCCGATTATTTTTCGTATTTACTACGTACGGTTTCGTGTTCGGACTCAGTAATCAGGTTGTATTATGTGTGTGTTCGTATGGGGATGTATACGATGTTGTTGGTTCTTGTGTGGCTGTTCATGTGTTTGATTGTGGTTTCGGTTTTTGTGATGCGGTGTGTACGTATTCTGCCGTATGTGTGTGTGTTCGGTGTGCTTGTGTGCGTTCATATGTTCGGGTTGATCGGCAATGTTTGTGTACGTGATTGTATGTGCTTATGTGGTGTGTTGATCATGGATATTAAATGTATGGTCATGGATGTGTGTGTTTGGTATATATATATATATATATATATATATATATATATATATATATATATATATATATATATATATATATATATGCGTCTGTGTGTATGAGTATGTACATGGAGGTGGGCGCATGGAGGTGTGATTAAGAGTGGGCGTATGGATGTATGCGTAAGGATGTAGGTTGTTGTGGGTGTGTGTTATGCGTGGGTTGCATGTATGCATGTAATATATATATATATATATATTATTCGAGTGTGAGTGGGTTCCTTAATTGGTTCATGTGTGACTTGTGTGTGTGTCCTCCATGCGTTTAGTGTGTGTGTTTCTTGGTGTGCATGTATTATTTTTTTAGTGTATGTTATGTACATTATGTATGTGTGCATGTGATGTATGGTTGAATATATATGATTGAATGAAGGCATGTTCTTGGCAGTAGAGTTGATGGTAACTACATTTATATGTGATGCAATGTAGTGGTTGTATGCATGTGGATATACATATATAAATGTTCGGTTATAGGTGGGGTGCCGTGGGTATGCATGCATGTATGTTTTTGATTTTGGGCGCATGAGGGATGGTGTGGTAGATCTTGGTTTGCGAGTTTTGCACGTATAGCATCTTTTCTACATATTGTTAGGTGGGTGCAAGTTTCATTCTTGGGTGCGAAAATTATATATATGTAATGTATATGCTAAATGTTATGTTATGTGGTGTATATAATATATATTATATGGGTGGGTTGTATATAAATACAAAGAGTGTTTTTTTTAACAATAACATTAAACCATTAATGTGTGTAAAGAGTATCCATATGTGGTTTCAAGTGTACACGGGAATAATACAGTTTTATGCTTGCGAGAATGTGTCGTGTTGATTTTGTCGCTTGGGTTTGAGTGGACGTGGGCTTGTAACCGAACCGAGAACGCGAAATCGTACGAACCATTGTTAGTATTTAATAATTAATATTAATTATACATAAACGTGCATCCAGGTTGTTCGGAAACTTAATCACTCGTGTTTACGCTAATTGCTTTTGCTGTGCATTTAAGGTGAGTTTACAGCCCCACTTTTCATACTATACTCTCTTTTGGGGGAGAGAAACATGCTATTTTTATATACTATACGTTACTTAGATTTGTAATACTGCATATACTTGTGTACTATGGTGTTACCACTACGCCTCATTCGGGCCGTTAATATGGTATTAGCGAGGTGATTGTTAGTATATCTACTGGGATTGACAAACCCCGCCCGGGCTAGTCGCGCTAGTTTGACTGGAGGTCAAACGGGTGAATGGTTAGCCTGTTTTACTATGCTGTGGTTTGGTACCCACAGCCGGGGCATTGATTACTTTATATTACTGTCAGCTCGGTCGTGAAATTCATACATATAGTGACTTGTTGTGGGCCAGCTACCTACTCATATGCTTTGATTACTAAATCTGGATTTCATTACTATTACTTACTGTTTTCTGTTAAACCTGTACACTCACCAACTTTGTGTTGACACTTTATCATGTTTCTGTCAGGTTCTCAAGATACGCACGCATAGGATCATATCATTCATGCATTTATCATCTCATGTGATACATTATGTTTTTCCATAAACTTTATTTAATTGGTTTACGCGTGTTGCGCCATTTAAAATTTAAGATTTATTATGCTTCCGCAATTATTATTATTACATAAATGACTCTGTCTTTGGAAATTTCAAACGTTAACAAATAATTATGTTTTGTAATTAACGTGTCATTTGGTGTAACTAGTGGCTGAGATCCTGGTATGTCACACGCCTAACGGTAATACCCCGTTTGTGGAAATTGAGGGTGTGACAGATTGGTATCAGAGCCATTGGTTATAGAGAACTAAATCAACATTGCATTTCATTTGAATTGCATTTAGACTATAGCCTGATGCCTTAGTTACGCGCATGTAGACACGTTTAGTTTTGCTTGCTTGCCTTGATTGTTTTGCTTTGCTGGATTATTTGCCTTTGCTCATACCAGTGAACGTTTGACTACAGGGATGGTGTCTTCATCTTCTTATATTAAGTCTAAGGGAAAAGGCCAGTTCGTCCTGATTCCCAATTGTTACTGCCTGTTCCTTAGCACGGGTGACTCCGAGTTACTGTGAGTCACGAGAAGGTTAATTACGATTAATGATTTACCGTACCTTTTACATCATACCTTTCGAAATCAGATACAATACCATTAGTACCTGACTTGGATGGTTCATCGGCAGTATGTTCTGCCTCCTGTTGAATGCTTTCTCAAACGAGAGCTATTTCTATAATACTTTCTTTACCTACTTTGCCACTTCTCTTCCCTACCCTGTTGAGCAGGAAATAGTTGCGCTGGCGGTTATCATAAACATTAGGAGACAACTTATCATGGTTTATTTACGATAATAATATTTTACCCATCTAACTTGAGTACATCGACGGTTTCTTGCCCAAGTGATGTTTTCCTTACTGACTTTTTCGTGCAACCTTGGTTAATTGAACTTTGGTTTAATAACAATAGCCTTGATACTTCTATCATTGATAATACTCTGTACTTGACAATGTATGTTAGCTCGGATAGGAGGAACCAGGGGTGACCATGCAAAGAAAATTACCATTACGGGTGCACACGTAATTGTAAATTGTCGTGCATGAGAAGTCTGGCGAACTCTGTCGGGTGATAACGGTCATAGTTAGTACAAATTTTCATTTCTATACTTTGGGACATGAGAGTCTCGATTCTCATAAAACATCACTATTGATATGGAAATAATCCTTCATTTCTACTCGTATGATAGTTCTCATCTACCTCAAGCCTTAATGAGATTCATATTATGGCATTAGTCCTAGTCTCTATAAGACGTTGCTCTTTCTATCATTTCAGTGATCGTGCAATACTATCTATCTACAACGTGCATGGTCCACAAAAAGTAACTGAGTGATGATACTCTCTGCACATGTATTTTCTAATCATTGGATTGACTTTAAGACTTAGAGTCTTGGCAGATTGAAGATTCTACCATTCCTTCCATTTGGTATTTATTATGTTTCAGCGTATGTTACATTTCCAAATGGTGGGATTCAAATTGGATTTTCCTGGTTGACTACATTTGGCGTATGATCGATTGGCAAGGTGTTGTGACGACCCCATCCGTTACCTCTCTGTGTATCCGCTTGCAACAAGTGAATCTAGCATCACAATGGGCATGCAATAAGAACATCTGTGAGTGCTGTAGGAAAATTCGATTATGCCATTAAGAACAGTCGTGTGAACATCCCGGCCAAGTCACCTTAGCCACAAGAAGCACAAAGAGATGTTTTGAGTGTGGACAATCTGTGTATTTCAATAGAAACTACCCAAGGCTCAAGAATAAGGAAAACCGACAGAAATGGTTGTTCCTCCTTAGTATTCTTTTTATTCGGGTGCCGACAGAAGCTATGTATCCAATAAGTTTAGTAAGCTGCTAGGGGTAGCGCCTACTGACTTAAGTTCTGAATTTACCATAAAGATAGCTGATGGTAGAAATATAGCGGCTACCCAGGTATATAACAGATGTAAACTAGGCTTAGCTGGACATTCATTCGATATGAATCTGATTCCTGTTACACTCGGTAGATTTGATGTTGTGGTTGGTATCCAAGAACCAAGCAGAGATTGTTTGTGGAGACAAACTCATTAAGTTACCTCTTCCTAGTGGCGAGACACTCTTTATGGAAGGTAACAAGAAGGATGCTGTGGTCGGAATCATCTCATACTTGAAAGCACAAAAATGTGTTAGGAAGGGATAATTCGCCCTCCTGGAATTAGTTACAGAAAAGATAGTGGATGAGAAGAGCATTGAAGACATTCCAGTTGTCAGAGACTTCCTAGAGTTATTTCCAAAAGACTTACCTGGCCTTCCTCCACACAGGCAAGTAGAGTTTCAGATTGAGCTGACACCAGGAGCTGCTCCGATCGCTCGGGCGCCGTACCGTTTGGCAACGAATGAATTACAAGAGTTGTCTAATCAAATGCAGGAATTGTTAGACAAGGGATTGATACGTCCCAGCTCTTCACCTTGCGGAGCTCCAGTACTTTTTGTGAAAAAGAAAGACGGAACCTTTAGGATGTGTATTGACAATCGAGAGCTGAATAAGGTGACGATCAAGAACAGGTATCCACTTCCACGCATTGATGACCTGTTTGACTAGTTGCAAGGGTCAAGCTACTATTCCAAGATCGACCTGAAATCAGATTATCATCAATTACGGGTTTGGGAGGAAGACATCTCGAAGACGGTGTTCCGGACTCGCTGTGGACATTTTGAGTTCGCGGTTATGCCTTTTGGACTGACCAATGCCCCAGCAGTTTTCATGGACCTCATGAACCGTGTTTGCAAGCCTTATTTGGATAAGTTTGTCATAGCCTTCATAGATGACATACTAATCTACTCTCAGAATAAGAAAAATCATAAGAAACACTTAAGAGTCATTCTAGATCTATTGAAGAATGAACAACTTTATGCAAAGTTCTCAAAATACAACTTCTAGATGTGAGAAGTGCAATTTCTTGGGCATGTGGTGAACATTAAGGGTATACACGTAGATGCTTCAAAGATTGAAGCAATCAAGGAATGGCCGACACCGAAAATGCCTACTGAAGTGCGACAGTTCCTTGGATTGGTGGGCTATTACAACGATTTATGAAAGGATTCTCAAAGTTGGCACAACCTCTGATTGCCCTGACTCATAAAGGAACCATCTACAAATGGGGCAGCAAAAAGGAATCAGCATTTCAGGCACTTAAGGACAAACTCTACAGTGCGCCGATTCTAGCGTTGCCAGAAGGGACTGATGATTTTGTTGTTTACTGTGATGCATCCTTGATGCAATGCAATAATGTCATTGCTTATGCATCTAGACAGTTCAAGGTGCATGAGAAGAACTACACAAAGCATGATCTAGACCTAGGAGCTGTAATGTTTGCCTTGAAGATCTGTAGGCGCTACTTATATGGAACCAAGTGCATGATTTATACAGATCACAAGAGCCTCCAGCACATATATGATCAGAAAGAGCTGAATATGCGACAACGACGATGGTTAGAATTGCTCAATGATTACGACTGTGCAATTAAGTACCACCTGGGTAAGGCTAATATGGTAGCCGACGCCCTCAGTTGAAAGGAAACACCGAAACCCCGTCGGGTACGCGCATTACAAATAACTGTCCATTCCGATCTGCCTGCGCAAATCAAGGCTGCTCAATCGGAAGCCTTGAAAGTTGAAAATCTGAAGGCAGAATCCATGCGGGGCATGGAGAAACAGTTAGAGATCAAGACTGATGGAATCCATTATTTCATGGAACGGATCTGGGTACCAAAACATGGGGATTTACGAGACTTGGTAATGGATGGGCTCATAGGTCACGTTACTCGATTCATCCGAGTTCAAACAAGATGTACCAAGATCTGAAGGAATTCTACTAGTGGCCAAACATGAAAGCTGAGATTGCTACCTACGTAAGCAGATGCCTAACTTGTTCTAAAGTTAAGGTGGAATACCAGCGACCATCCGGTTTACTTCAGCAACCGAAGATTCCAGTGTGGAAATCGGAGCAGATCTCAATGGACTTCTTCACGAAGTTACCAAGGACTCCCAGCGGATGCGATACCATTTGGGTTATAGTAGACCGCTTAACGAAATCCGCACATTTCCTGGCAATTCGGGAGACGGATCGAATGGACAAGTTGACACGGATTTATTTAAAGGAAATAGTCTATCGGCATGGTGTGCCAGTATCTATTATATCCGATCGTGACGCCAGATTCACTTCACATTTTTGGCAGTCTTTACAACGATCATTGGGAACGCGGCTGGACATGAGCGCTGCGTATCATCCATAAACCGATGGTCAGAGTGAGCTTACGATATAGACACTAGAAGATATGTTGCGTGCTTGTTTGATCGATTTCGGCAAAAGTTGGAAAACTCATTTACCATTGGTTGAGTTCTCCTACAATAACAGTTATCACACTTCAATCAAAGCTACACCATTTGAGACACTGTATAACCGTAAGTGTTGATCACCTGTCTGTTGGGCAGAAGTTGGAGAAAGCCAACTTACGGGTCCTGAACTTGTGCACAAAACGACTGAGAAAATCATGCAAATTCGCAACCATATGGCAGCGGCACGCGATCGACAGAAAAGTTACGCAGATAAATGCCTTAAACCATTAGAATTTCAGATTGGGGACAAAGTACTTCTGAAAGTCTCAGCTTGGAAAGGTGTAATCCGGTTTGGGAAACGGGGAAAGTTGAATCCACGCTACGTGGGACCATTTGAGGCTATCAAAAGGGTTGGTCCAGTAGCCTATCAGCTGAACTTACCTAAAGAGCTCAGTGGAATACACAATGTGTTTCACATATCAAATCTAAGAAAATGCTTAGCAGTCGAATCACTAGTTGTACCCTTGGAGGAGTTGGAGATTGATGATCAATTACGGTTCATTGAAGAACCAGTCGAAGTTATGGCTCGAGAAGTCAAAACCCTAAAGCGTGGCAAGATTCCTATTGTGAGCGTTAGGTGGAATTCAAAGCGTGGACCAGAGTTTACCTGGGAACACGAAGATCAGATGAAAAAAAGTACCTGCAACTATTCAAAGATCAGGCACCCTTTTCTTAAGGTATCGTTTTTAAGATATCTTTCCCTTAAATTTTCGGGACGAAAATTCCTTTAACAAGGGGATGATGTGACAACCCGAGCTTTTAGGTCAACCTTGTGACCATCATCCGACGTATGTTTTATAGCTTAAATAAATAAATTATTATTAAACCTATTAATAATAAGTAGCTTTACTCTAACTAAACTTGATAAACTTTAATGCAAATTAGATCAGAGTGGAAGGGCTAGTTGTGGCAAGGTTGCAAACATAAATCCATTTAAACACCCACCCTCCCGTAAACACCCCCCCCCCCCCCCCTCTTCATTCATTCTATTCTGTTTGCTTTTCTTCTTCTTTCGAAACCCTAGAGCCCTCGAACCGCCTGCCGTCAACCAACCTTCCTTTCATAGTGAGCAATCACCTCGACGGCTCCTTGTCATCAATCGTGATCGCTAGACGACCGCCACTCCACCTTCGGCAGCCCCGGCGTCGAACGGTCTCATATCTCCATTGGTACGATTCACCCGATTATTTTTCGTATTTACTACGTACGGTTTCGTGTTCGGACACAGTAATCGGGTTGTATTATGTGTGTGTTCGTATGGGGATGTATACGATGTTGTTGGTTCTTGTGTGGCTGTTCATGCGTTTGATTGTGGTTTCGGTTTTTGTGATGCGGTGTGTACGTATTCTACCGTATGTGTGTGTGTTCGGTGTGCTTGTGTGCGTTCATATGTTTCGGGTTGATCGGCAGTGTTTGTGTACGTGATTGTATGTGCTTATGTGGTGTGTTGATCATGGATATTACATGTATGGTCATGGATGTGTGTGTTTCTGGTTATATATATATATATGCGTCTGTGTGTATGAGTATGTACATGGAGGTGGGCGCATGGAGGTGTGATAAAGAGTGGGCGTATGGATGTATGCGTAAGGATGTAGGTTGTTGTGGGTGTATGTTATGCGTGGGTTGCATGTATGCATGATATATAATATATATATATATATATATATATATATATTCCGTGTGTGAGTGGGTTCCTTAATTGGTTCATGTGTGACTTGTGTGTGTGTCCTGCCATGCGTTTAGTGTGTGTGTTTTCTTTGGTGTGCATGTATTATTTTTTTTAGTGTATGTTATGTACATTATGTATGTGTGCATGTGATGTATGGTTGAATATATATGATTGAATGAAGGCATGTTCTTGGCAGTAGAGTTGATGGTAACTACATTTATCTGTGATGCAATGTAGTGGTTGTATGCATGTGGATATACATATATAAATGTTCGGTTATAGGTGGGGTACCGTGGGTATGCATGCATGTATGTTTTTGATTTTGGGCGCATGAGGGATGGTGTGGTAGATCTTGGTTTGCGAGTTTTGCACGTAGAGCATCTTTTCTAAATATTGTTAGGTGACTGCAAGTTTCATTCTTGGGTGCGAAAATTATATATATGTAATGTATATGCTAAATGTTATGTTATGTGGTGTATATAATATATATTATACGGGTGGGTTGTATATAAATACAAAGAGGATTTTTTTAACAATAACATTAAACCATTAATGTGTGTAAAGAGTATCCATATGTGGTTTCAAGTGTACACAGGAATAATACAGTTTTATGCTTACGAGAATGTGTCGTGTTGATTTTGTCGCTTGGGTTTGAGGGTACGTTGGCTTGTAACCGAACCGAGAACGCGAAACCGTACGAACCATTGTTAGTATTTAATAATTAATATTAATTATACAATAAACGTGTTTGGAAATTTCAAATGTTAACAAATAATTATGTTTTGTAATTAACGTGTCGTTTGGTGTAACTAGTGGCTGAGATCCTGGTATGTCATATGCCTAACGGTAGTACCCCGTTTGTGGAAATTGAGGGTGTAACAATTGATAGGTCCGGAAATTATTCAGGAAACGACTGATAAGATATTTCAAATCAAGGATAGACTTAAGGCAGCCAGAGACCGTCAGAAAAGTCACGCCGACAACCGTCAGAAACCTCTGGAATTTAGCATGGGTGATCGAGTATAATTGAAAGTTTCTCCTTGGAAAGAAATCATACGGTTTGGGAAGAAGGGAAAGTTAGCTCCAAGGTATGTGGGACCATTCGAGATCACTGAAAGAATTGGTCCTGTGGCGTATCGATTAAGGTTACCTCAAGAGCTTAGTGGCGTGCATGATACATTCCATGTGTCGAATCTCAAGAAATGTTTAACTGATGGATCCCTTCATGTGACACTTGAGGAGATCAAAATTGATGAGAAACTTTATTTTGTAGAAGAACCAATCGAAATTATGGATCGGAAAGTCAAGCGATTGAAGCGAAGCTGAATTTCAATTGTCCGAGTACGATGGAACTCCAAGTGAGGACCAGAATTCACATGGGAACTGGAAGACCAGATGAAACTCAAATGTCCGCATTTTTTAGCGGGTAGAGCTTCGGGATCTAACTCCAGCTGAATTTCGGGATGAAATTCTCTCAACTGGGGGATATTGTGACATCCGTCACTAACAGGTCCGTCAATTAACGTTAAGCCCGTTAACTCTCTTGGTGTACCAACTTTTGTCGTGTAATTAATTCGTTTTGATCTCAAAATTTTTATCTTATTCGTTTTGTGTGTTGACTTAATATTACATAAATAATAAATAATAAAATTAGCTACTAATAATACAACTAATTTTATTTAATATTTTTATTTCTTTTAACTTTTAATAATGTTTATTATTATTATTATTAAAATTATTAATATTATTATATTATAACAACTAATATTATTATTATTAATATTAATAAAAAATTTTATTATTAATATTATTATTATTATTATAATTAATAAGTTCAGGGTCTAAATTGTAATTTAACTAAACTTGAGGGAATTAATTTCTAAATAGTCGAGGGGCTAAACTGTAAATAACCAATCTATATATACACATGAATGAACCTCGGCCGAGCCCTCCCCAAACTGAAACCCTACTGCCGTCACCGTTCCTCCAACGTTTCACCACCAAAATCAACCCCGTTTGCCGCTGTTAGCCGTCGTTTGTCGCCGTCGTCTCGCCGTTTACTCGTTTCGCAGGTAACCGATCGTCGTGAACCTTGTTTTTTTTCGTTTCGTTTCGTTTCCTTTCGGTTGTTATCGTCGGTGCTCGGTTCCGGGTTCAATCCGTGCATAGGTATGTATGTACGGTATGTGTATATGGTTGTTGTATGTGTGCCTGCGTATGTATATGTATGTATGCGTGTATCCGTTTGTGAATATGTGTATGGTACTATGTATATATATTAGATGTGTGTGTGCCCGATGCATGTATCTTCTGCGTGTGTATATATGGGTGTTTGGGGGCATGGCCCCTCCCTTGGGGCGCATGGTTGACGGGTGGGCGCATGGCAGCCCCTTGGGAGCAGGGCTGCGGGTTTTGGTGCATCTTGTGTGTGTGTGATGTGCATATAATGTATGTACGCGGGTATATATATATTTGTTTGTATATGTTCGTGTCTGTGTATCGTGTTGGGTTGTATGTTTGGAACCGTAAGTGTGTGAAAGTATATATATTGTGTGGGTGCATGTGTTAAAGTATGCGGGTATATGTATATATGCGACGGGTGTATGTATATAATGTGTGTGTGTTTAGATTATAAATGTGAGCGTGAGTTTAAGTGTGTGTTTCAGTGTGTGCCAGTGGTTCGTGTGGTTTGTATTATTAATATTATTATTATTATATTATTATTATTATTATTATTATTATTATTATTATGATTAAGTATTTTTTTATATAATAACAATAGTATCTTCATTATTAATATTAATATTATTATGATTATTATTGCTATCATTATTAGCAATATCATTACCATTTTAATTTATTAATGGTCAAAATAATATCTTTATCAATATTACTATCATTATTATTAGTATTGTTATTATATGGTGTATATATATATATATATATATATATATATATATATATATATATATATATATATATATATATATATTTGTGTGTCGCGCGTCGAACCCGAGACCGACCGAATGCATCTATTCTCGTTGAACGCATTTTAAGACTTAATTACAATTAATAATAGGTGTTTGATCGTGCGTTGTTCTTTTCTTTGAAGCCTTTTCATTCACTTTATATCATATTATTACCAGGTGAGTTTCGAGGCCCCGTTTTCATTTCAATTGTTTACAAACTTGGGGGAAATGTATGCGCACCCATTTTTATACTGTGAACTCACTTATTCTTTGGGACTGTTGTGTTTACTGTTTTGTAAGTGTATATCTGGTACATGTATGAGTTTGCTGTGTGGTTCTTTATTCATAACTATTTAATTCTAGTGTTGGAACCGATGTAGAGGTACTGATAGTACTATTGGGCTGACACCCCCACCCTTGTTTGTTGGTATACTAGTTGGGACTAACAGTTGCCAGGAACAGGCCCTAGGTTGAATATGTTCTGACAATATCTGTTTGGACGTCGTAGGTTTAGTTATGATGCTCATGTTTACAGGTGATATTGCTTGCTTATAACTATTTACACTATGTCCTACAAAACTATTACACAACATCAATTTTTGTTTACTATTTAAACCTGTGAACCCACCAATAATATGTTGACCTTTTGAGCATATCTTTTCAGGTAACAATCATTGAGGATAGCTAGGGATGCTGCCTTAGCAACGACCTTAGGATTTTCATTTTTAAACTTATTGGATGTCTCTGACAATCATATTGGATTTTCTTAGTTATTCTTGTTTGATCACTTGCTCCCGGGTTGTGCGATTTACAATTCATTTGATTCTTTGGCTATGTTTGTCGTGGAATTGACTAACCACGGCACAAGTCTCCATTTGTGTCAGGTGACGTCATGACACGTTGACTTTTCATCATTTAATGCATCTATATTAACTAACAATGTGTTATGACGATCCCGCCTGTTACATCCTCGTGTTTCCGCTTTAAGCGGGGGGTGTGACAGCCTGATTACAACAAACAAAAACCAGTAAGCTTTAAAAAACGTAGCTGGTGATGACCTCAAGCGGTCAAAACAGACATGAAAGCATATAGCATATTGGCAATGACTTTGCCATTTGAAATTTTAACACGGGTTGAAAATTTCAAAATAGCACATGAACTATGGAAGGTACTTCACACCATGTATGAAGGAAGTGAGGAAATCAGGGAAATCAAGAAAGAAAAATTAAGGACCCAGTATGAAACCTTTCACCATGTTCTGGGAGAATCAATTCCACAACAGCTTCACTGATTTGTACAGTTGGTAAATGAGATGATTGTCTATGGTCTCAAGTATGAATCTGTGGAGATCAACAAAAAGATGTTGCATACACTGCCAGAGAGCTGGAATCAGTCAGTCTCTCAGATGAAGGCAACATTGGATCTTGAAGCGTTGTCCCTAGATGTTCTAGTTGCTAAAGTTGAAGCATTAGAACTAGGTGAAAGATCCAAGAATAACAGTACAATCAGACATGTAGAATCCTACAAGTTCAAGGAACTACAACAAACAGACAGTGCATTTTTGACATGTATTGGAGAAGATGAAGATGAAGAATTTTTAGATACAAATGAAACCTCCTTCTTCTCAGCCCCTAAATCATCTAGTACCAAATAAAAGTCTAAAAAGACTAGTGTTCATGCTTCCTATGAAGCAACACCACAAAGCAAACATAATCCTCACACATCCGGTTCTAGCAAACAACAACAGCCAAAGAATCAAAACATGCACAAATGTGAGAAACCCATAGATGCTTTCACTATCATTCTACAAAGTGAAGAGTAGAAAGCAGCCTATGCAGCTTTCTCAACTAGCTTTGAAGCATACTTGGGTGCAAGTCTCACACCATCTCAAATCATCCAATAGGACCTAGATGAGTTACCACCAGACATGGTTGAAGAAATGGATCTTCAGTGGTCTATGACAATGATTGCCTATAGATCAAAAAGGTTTCTTCAGACAAATAGAGGATTGAGCATGGACAAGAAAACCAAAATTGGTTTTGATAAAACGAAGGTGAGATGCTATAACTGTCAATTGTGTGGTCATTTCTCAAGAGAATGCCAACAACCAAGAGTTGACAGAAACAACAATCAAACACAAGCATCTAGCAGCAACCATTCAAACAGACAAATCCCACCTTCAATTAGTATTCTAGCTTTACCAACTCCACCTCAAATCAAACAATATAGTCCAAATCAACACTTCAAATCATCAACAATGATTATCAAACAAGATGGTGAGTGTGATTAGAGTATTGGCAAGGTTGAGATCCAATCTCCTGATCATGCACTCATGGCAAACGTAGAAGATAAGATTTCAAAAATCTCGAAAGAGGTAAGGGATAACCTCTGTACACAAGCATGCATTGATGAAGTCAATAGATACAGAGAACATGCAGGCAAACTTTCCAAGAAAGTAATTGAAACAAACATTTTAAATGAAAGTCTAAAATCTGAACAAAAATAATATGGAGCAAAAATTCTTTCATTACAAAATGATTTGGACAAATTAATGTCTAAAAAGTTAACACTAGCAGCTCAAGTAGAGCAACTCTCTACAAGAAGTTTTAAGAACTAAAGTGAAACTTCAGAAGTATCAGGTGAGCAACAAGAAGTTTTAAGAACTTCTTACTCAGTGAAGGGCATTCAAAGACCCTTCAGGTTTAGGATATAATAAGGTTAACCCACCTTATAATGACAATTATGTTCCTTTACCTGATTCCATGACAAACACACAGGGTGAGTCTCTTGACCCACATGACCAGACTGATGATTCAAAACAATCATCATCATCATCATCATCAAAATCATCATTAATATCAAAAACACCTTTGATAAAATTTGTTAAAAGCCAAGCACATCCGCACATCAAACCAACAAATTTTTATCAAGGAGAAACTAATGAATTTGATGAACAAACAACAGATAAAGATGATGTTAATCTTTTGTATGATGAGTCAGATCAACCAATTACTGAAATTCCAAAAGTTTCAAGTGTGGTTGATACACCAACTAAACAAACAAAGCAACATTGACATGTACTAATCATGTCATTGAAGAAATCAATCCAAAACAAACAAAGCCATAGAAATCCAAAGCAGCAAAGCCTGAACACAAACAAATGGCTATGGTTCTCTATAAAAAATTCAAACCAGCTAGATTTCTTGAACCAGAATTGCCTAAGGTTGAGCTAATGGCAAAGATCAAGATGGAGTTAAAGAACAAGCAGAAGCCTGAGGACAATAAATCAAAGAACAGGTCAAGAGGAAGAAAACCATATCTAAATGAAAGAAGAAAAGTCAGACCAAGTCTTCTACACATAATCCAAACCCACCATCAACCTTAAAAGCTACATTAAAAACTCCAAAACAACAACCAATTCTCTACAAGACATGCAATTCAGATTCACATAACACGTCTGAGTGTAGAAACACTAAGAGTGATAAATATATATGTCCTCATAAGAGAAAACAACAAAAACAACCAAGGCAAAAGGCTGTGAAGTTCCAAACAAATCCAACTTCATCATCCAAGCCTAAGGGAAGAAGATCCAGACCTTATCCTTACTGTTTAAATTATGACATGGAGAATCATACCACTTCAGAGTGTTCATACAACAACTCTCCAACATGACAACACAGAAGAGGTCAAAGATCTTATCATCCATCAGAGTCATACTCACCGAGATCAAAGCATGAGTACTACAACAGATGTCATACCTATTCTTCTCCTCGATCACATCGGCATGGGTATGATTTTAAACATTATGATATTCTTGATTATTAGGCACCTAGACATTATCCTAGGTCATACACATAACATAAGTATGACAAATATAGGAATAATGCATTTCAAAATGGCTATCATAGAAGATCACATCCATCAAATTATTATAATCATGATTATAATTCTTATGATGAATATGATCACATGCCTAGAATAAACAATCATGATCAAGGACAAAGATCCTTTGCTACACCTCCATAAAATATTCAAAAAAAAAAAATAGATTTTCTAAACCAACCAAAAGATTTTCAAAAGCCAAACAAACTCCTTACGTTAAACAAGCTAAAGTTGAGTCAGTTGGTTTACAATCAAAAAAATGTTAGAGAAAGAAAACAATTTCAGGAGGTGAATCTGATACATCATCAGATAAAGCAAAATCATACACATACCAGCAAGTCATATACAAGATGCTAATGGATAGCTCCGGATAGTAATGGCCTGGGTTGAAATATCTAACTGATTTGCTAGTATGATAGGGACAGTTATGGAGGCCTGCCAACCCAAGAAAAGTTAGCAGTGGCTGATCATTTCCCATGACAGGAATGTTCTTCCTGCTCATGATGTTTATGATGCAACTGAGCCATATGGAGCAGAAATTATCCATGATTCAATGCAGGACATCAATCATTTACAGAAACTATGATGGCAATGCAAGAAACAACCAATGTTTCATTCTATTTGCTTAGTCTGATTACATTGCTACATGGACTAACAGTTGATGATCTCTATTGATTTGATAACACATATGCCATTTCTTTATTTTCTAAAAACTAAAAATCCTATAAATTAGAAAATCAAGAAAAGTTCAAAAATATTACTATTATGTAATTATTTTTGAGTCTTCCTGCATTTACATGAGAAATGATAGTACACTCATCTACTATCTTCTGCATCTATTTTTCAAATCAATAAAGACTGACAAGGCTCTGTTTGATATGTCAGTAGGCTCAGCTTGGATTCAAGATAAGCATATTTGTGATGAACTAACTCAATATGCATTGTGGACCAAAACCATCTTTGGGTATTGGTAAGCAATGTCTTTTCCAAGTGGATCAAATCAATAAATTTCTCATTGATAAAAGCATCTGCTTCTCCTTTGTTGTATGTAAATACAGACCTGGAGTAAACATAATGACAACTTCTGTTGTGCTGAGCACAGACCTAGTTGTCTTTGCTCTAAAAGTGTTGATGCACGCCAAAAAGGCAAAGAAAAGAACCCTAATGTAGATCAAAGCTAAAAGAATCCAATGAGGATCAACTTCCAAAGTGTAAGGCCCCGTTCCCGGGAACCCCACAGTAGGTCAATCACAACCTTATTTATCAAACAATATTAAGATTTATTAAGTAAATAAAATATTGCAGCGGAATGATTCATCAAAAATCATATCATGCTTTAATAAATACATTTGCCAAGTAATACATCATCGTTTAAAAGATTACAAAATGTCACTTAGTTGTATTACAAAACAACATCATTATTATTGCATGAGATGGATGCTAGTCTTGCCCACCCTTGTGCCATCCTTAACAACAAGTTACCTGCCAACTGAAAATGCATAAAAGTCAGCGTTGCTGAGTGAGTTCTAGTTTTATATAATAAAATACTTTACCTTTAGTAAAAACCTTTCCTTTACTTTCATTCGTGATCACACAACATACATACCTCTTGATAATATCATTATTATCTTGTATCATCGTTCATAATTGTTCATTTTGCACTTTTTCATTATCTTTCACTTCTATCTAGATCCTGTCATAAGTCATACCCCATCATTAGGCACGAAGCCATCTCAGTCTTGGGGTTAAGCGACAAGGATCCCGTTTCCCACGTATGGATCAGTCACCAAGTCTGACCCCCCTGTGTGTACACCCTTATGGGTTTGCCAAGATCGCACGCTACATTGCACATAGTTGAGCTAACAACCCTTCATTGAGTTGTGAACCTCTTAAAATTTTCTTGCAAGACTTTACATTCTTTCATTAGGTTCCACTTCATTAACGATGTCTTATGATACATCTTTGTAGCATCGAGATGAATTGAGTATCTAGTCTTATGAGCTTCATCCATGATTTTCCCAAGTAGGTCTCCATAACTAGGGATTCACATCCGCTGGAAGTGGGTTCTAACTCCGAGAGTGTTCTCACCCAACTCCGAGACTAGACCTCTCATCCTTTCGAAATTAAGGCACTCTTCTTTCAACGCCTCATCTTGGAACTTGACCTGTGTCATTACATCGGAGGTCATCACCAACTGGTAAGCTTTCACCCGGATTGCCTCAGGTCTCTCCTTTCGGCTAAGGGCATCCGCCACTACGTTGGCCTTGCCTGGATGGTAGTGGATATCATAATCATAATCCTTGATCAACTCTAACCACCTCCTTTGCCTCATATTGAGGTCCTTCTACTTAAAGAAGTATTTCAAGCTCTTATGGTCAGTGAAAATAGTGCATTTCATCCCGTACAAGTAGTGCCTCCAAATCTTCAATGCAAAGACCATAGCCGCTAGCTCCAAGTCATGAGTAGGGTAATTAGCCTCATGGATTTTCAACTGTCGGGATGCATAGGCTATAACCTTTCCCCGTTGCATCAACACGCAACCCAATCCTGAATAAGAAGCATTTGAATTGACCACCAAGTCTTCATTCCATTCGGGTAATGTCAAGACAGGAGCTTGAGTCAATCTTATTTTTAACTCCTCAAAAGCGTTCTCCTGTTCCAGACTCCATACAAACTTCACATCCTTGCGGGTCAGCTTGGTCAATGGTGAGGCTATCTTAGAAAAGTCTTAAATGAATCTCCTGTAATAGCCCTCTAAACCCAAGAAACTGTGGATCTCAGATGGCATCTTTGGAGTCTTCCATTGCGTCACCGCCTCCACCTTTGCCGGGTCTACCATGATCCCTTCATGTAAGGCCCCGTTCCTGGAGACCTCACAGTTGGTCAATCATAGCACAATATATATATAAAACATTTCATAGTTCATAAACCAGTGTAGCAGAATTAATAACAAAAGCCATTCACGTCATTAATAAATACTGTTGCTAAGCAATACACTGTTAATTGTTAATAGTTGCAAAAGATCATATTAATTGCATTACAAAACAACAATATTAGTATGCATGAACGGATGCCAGTCTAGCCCCGACGAGTAGCCTCCCCGAGTGCCATCCTCAGCAAAAACTACCTGCCAACTGAAAATGCATAAAAGTCAGCGTTGCTGAGTGAGTTCTAGTTTAAAAACATTAAAATACCTTAAAAGGTTTGCATACGAAAATACCCTTTAAAACAATATACTTTTCATTCGTACGTGATCACACATCATACGTACAGTTAAGATAACATCCATTATCTTCTTTTTACCATTTTCATCATCGTTCATCCGAACCTTTATTTTAATCTTTCACTTAATCCTGACCAATGTGCTATGCCCCCGATATTGCGCACTAAACTGGTACTGAGTCGAGGTCTACACATAGACCCCATACTGATGCATGAAGCCGACTCCAGTACTAGGGCAGCAACAAGGGTCCCCTCAATCTCAAAGATTGACCCTATGTGCATCCAACGGGTTAGCTAAACTGCACACAGTTGAGCTAACAACCTAGTGGTTGTGAACCTCATGTGAATTTGCTTGCAAGACTTTCTTCCGTTCTTTATGTTCCACTTCTCATTATCATTAATCTTTCCACTTTCTTTAATGATAATATTTTACATATACGGATAAATCACACCACTTAAAGTCATATATTAATATAATAAATAGGAACACAAGAACAACCCAAAAACATGCATAGAATGAACAATGATAAACATCAAGTCAAACCAGGGTCAAACTCTAAAATTCTAATTTCCCAAAATCCCAGAAAATTTTCTAAGTGTTTAGGCGCATGAGCACTATGCAGGCGCATGAGCCCTGCTTAGGCGCATTAACACTATTCAGGCACATAAACTCTACACTTAGGCATTTTAGCTTACATTCTGGGCGCATGAACTGTTCAGGCGTATGGACTAGCACTTAGGTGCCTGATAAAGGGTTGGGCGCTTGACACTATTTAGGCGGATAAGTCTACACTTAGTAATTTCAGGCAAAACTTTGGGCGCATGGGTACTATTGGGGCGCATGGATCCCCACTTAAAATTTTCTAAGGCAATTTCCAGGCGCATGGACCCTGTTTGGGGGCATGGCATGTACTTAGGCGTTTCTAAGTCAAAATCTCATGCGCATGGGCCCTGTTTGGGCGCATGACCACCTGTTATTCATTTTTTAGAATCACAACTATCCCAAATCTTCATTTGCACCTGTTCTAAGCATAAACTTAACATTCTAAGCACCCACAAAACATAAACAAGCATAGACATAAGCATAAGCATACACAACATACGGGTAAACATAACCCAGTTGTAAAACATTTTAATCATGCATTTTCAGCCCCAAAACTATTTAAAATACATAGAAACCGGGGTCTAGAACTCACCTAGTACAGCAAACAAGCAAAACTCTACCAAACTTGCTTGCACAAGAGTTCAAACACCTAGAACAAGCAAAAACAAACACCCAAACACAAGGAGCACATAAAAATCGGTTATAAGGATGGAAACCTTAACAAAACCGAACCAATTATCACAAAACACTCACCTCCAAAGATTTTTATCCTTTACTTCTTCACAACCGAGAGCAAACCCAAATTCAGCTTCTTTTCTTCTTTGTTTCAGTCGAACTCAGCAGTAACAGGGAAGATATGGGCGGCCATGACCGTATAAAGTTCACCTTTTTGACTTTTTGTACTATTTACACAAAGCACCCCTCAACTTTGGCTTCTTTTAAATTTTTCTTCAAGATACTTTCTTTTCTTTTTATTTTGACCGAGATTTCGGGTGTTACACTTCAGAATTTACCACATGACCCAAAAACTAAACCTCGCGCAACCAGAAAGCACACTTGGAGAACTTAGCATACAGCTTCTCTCTTCTAAGTGTCTCTAATACCTCACGAATATGACCGGCATGCTCTTCTTCGATCTTCGAATAAATCAAGATATCATCGGTAAACACAATCACTGATTTATCTAACATCGGCCGACACACCCGGTTCATCAAATCCATAAAGGCAGCTGGCATGTTAGTTAGACCAAAAGACATAACGAGAAAGTCGTAGTGTCCATAACACGTGTGAAAAGCTGTTTTAGGTATATCCTGCTCCTTCACCTTCAACTGATGGTAACCAGATCAGAGATCTATCCTCGAGAACCAACTAGCACCTTCGAGCTGATCATATAAGTCATCAAGGGTAGTGCATCCTTATGGGTTAGCTAAACCACACACAGTTGAGCTAACAACCCCTCAATGAGTTGTGTACCTCCTTTCAGTTGCTTGCAAGACTTTACACTCTTTCATTAGGTTCCACTTTGTTAATAATGTCTTTCACTTTCATTATATAATACTTTACGTACAAGAGCATTAACACACCACGTAAAGTCGTGTAATAATACGTAATAAGGAACATCAATAATAGGCCATAACATGCATAACATGAACAAACATAATCCACCAAAACATTCCAGAGTTTAATCATTAATTTCCATTTTTCCCAAAATTTCATAAAAATTCTAAGGCAACTTAGGTGCATGAGCACTATGTGGGCGCATGAGCACTATGCGGGCGCACGGACAGTTGGGCGCATGGGAACACTTGGGTGCATGGGGAAAAACTTAGGCGTATGGGAAAAACTTAGGCATATGGAAAAAACTTAGGCGCATGGGTACTATGCAGGATCATGAGTACTATGCAGGCGCATGGATACTTGGGCACATGAGCAAACACTTAGGCGTATGAGCAAAAAAACTTAGGCGCATGGGAACTATGTAGGCGAATGGATACTTGGGCGCATGGGAAAACTTAGGCACATAAAACAAGCATACAACCACATAATTCGTTCAAAACATTCACACACACACACACACCCACATAAAACAGGGGTAATACATGGTTCAACATACTTAAATTTGCAAAAACAATAATTTACGTGATTTTAGCCTCAAAACAAGTTTAAAACGAAAAAATCGGGGATCTAGAACTCACCTATAGCAGCCTTCGAGTAAAACTCCTCCAAACTCGAGAGCACTTGGAGTTCAAACACCTAAACACACCAAAAACACACAATCGAACATAGAGAAACACATAAGACTCGGTCTACAAGCTGAAAACCCAGCTGAAACCGAACAAAACACACAAAATCTTACCTTCTAGATGATCTTCTTCTCTCTAGAATACCCGATGGAAACTCTCTGTTCTTTTACTTTTGCAGCCGAGGCAGTTGGTGAGCAGGAAGAGTGGGTGGCAATGCCTACTTTTTAAACATAATAATAATAAAGTTTGCCTCTTGCATAACTTTAACCCCTCAACTTGGGTTATTTAACCATTCTTTCTTTATACTTCTCTTTTTCTTTTCTTTTCTTTCTCTTTTTTTTAAATATCTGGGTGTACAGTAATCTCCTAGCATTAAACATACATATGAATGAATGAAATATTTATGAATGTGTTCTTGATTGTTCATCATTCATTCATCATCATACACTAAATCTTGTATAGATCTTCACTTGAAATCATCAATGGGTCTGTGAGATTCCGCATCACAGATCTGATAAACAAAAACAATACGATTGCAGTATTCGATCCATCATTATCGAATTTCCATAGTTGGTATCAAAGCCTTGGCTCCTTGTTCTTCAAACTTTTCTTAAAAATTTGAACCACAAGTTTGATCTGCAAATTGTTGTTGTTTTTAATGAAATCAAGCTACCATTAGCTTAGATTTGTTATTTTGTGAAGATCTGCAAGTTTTTACATCAATTGAAGTTCATTTGAGCCCCTAATTTGAAGATTTAAGCAAACTTGTTCTTCAAGTCTTCAAATGCTCATGAACATGAAATTTTGATTTTGTTGTTGTTTGAACGAATTTAAGCTTCTAATAGCTTTAGTTTGTGATAACTAACACATCTACAAAGTTTCATATAAATTGAACATCCACAACTCTTGATTTGAAGAATTTTGAAAATTTTGTGTTCTTGAGATAAGTTCACTGTTCTTGAGGAAAAATCTTAAAAAATCATGAATCTGATGTTGTTTAGCTGAAAATGATAGTGGTTTTAGCTTAAAAATATCAAATCTAAGGTTCATTTATCATTTTCATCAACCAAAGCATACATTTTTGAACATTGATAGTCATATTTCGGTTTTTGTTCTTCATTGTGTTCTTCATGAGTTCATCATCTAAATCCGAGTTTATGTGATGATTATATGAAATTGATTGTTTTATAGCCTAGAATCACTTATCTACAACTATTATAACCTTTGATTTTATCAAATTCCATCAGAAACCCAAGAATCAAAAGTTTGTTCATTCAAGAACATGAAGTTTGACTTTTTCAAAGTCAAACTGCTTTGAAATCTAAAAATTTGCCAAATTTATGATTTAATTCAGATTTTGATTCATTTATTCATCATACAATCATTCAACAGTCATTCAAACATCAATTTGTGTATTTGCAAGTGAATTCCATTCATTATCGAATTTTACAAAGTATACAAATTACACTTGAATTTGATTTTTGACTTAGTTTTCTATCATCCATAGCTGATGTACTAATTCCACAGTTGATGCTCAAATTCCACAGATGACAATCTTCATCATTTTTGCAACCAAGTGTCTACAACTGATGTGTTACATCCACAGCTGATACACTAAATCTACAACTGACAAACATCAATTTTGCCCAACTGTTCACAGCTGACGAACAAACACATCCACAGCTGATGTGTTAACACCCACAACGGACGTGTAAACACATTCCATAGCGTATATTCAGACAAACACAACATACACAGCGGACGTTAACCACACTAGCAATCACTAGCAATCATACGCACGCACACACACACACACTGATATCATAGCATTAATCATGGGTTTCCGCACTATGATTATTGTTTGTTGAAATCAAATATAACAATCTGTTGTTATATCTTGTTTGAGAGATTTGAAAATATTCTTGAAGGAATCAACCTGTTTATGTTGTTATTGTTCATCAAGTTCATAATCAGCATTTGTTGATTTCATCAATAATAATAATAATAATAACAATAATAATAATAATAATAATAATAATAATAATAATAATAATAATAATAATAATAATAATAATAATAATAATAATAATAATAATAATAATAATAGTAATAATAATAATAATAATAATAATAATAGTAATAACAATAGTTATAACAATAGTAATAACAATAGTTATGATGATCTAGTATAGGTTGGACTCACCATAGTTGTTAGGATTATTTTGTTATGTATGTAATAGGTTGGATGTTAGTTTGTTTCCTTGTTATTTGCATTTTTATAGTTTCTTTGACCCAGCGAAACTACGGGCGAAACTACAGTTTCGCTGGTAGTCAGCTGTCCTAGGTCACCTGGCGAAATTGTAGTTCGCTGTCGGGTGAATCTAGTTGATGGTCAAGACAGTTTCGCTAGCCAGCGAAACTATCAGTGAATCTAGCATTGCTTATATATTGTCATGTTTTTATCTTCGTAAGCAAGTTTTTCCAAAACCCTAATACTAAAATATCTTTGTTGCAACTGTGTGTGTCGGCTGGAAGTTCATTTATCATTATTTTTGAGCCATTGATTGATTATTATTTCTTAGATTCTCAAAATGTTCATTACGTTATTGATATTGTGGTGTTGATTCAGTGGGAATTCCTTGTTTACACATCAATTGCACTGTTATATCGATCAGAAGGACCAACAATATGGTATCGGAACCATTGTGCTCTTGATTATTTGAGTTTTGTTTGGTTTCTAGTTCAAAGTCAATGTTCCATTCATTTTCGATCTGATCTGCGTGTTTTGGACATGGAAATTGATTGAGGATTGCTTGATTTTGGTATCAGATCTCAAATTCATTGAGATTTGGATGAATTTCAGTTGATTTCGTGCTGAAAAAGTTGTTCAGATACGTCGGGCGAAACTACAGCTCGTCCAGTGAAACTACAACTTCATGCAGCGAAACTACATAGTTTCGCCTGGCAAAACTAGATTTCTTTCAATGAAAAAACACAATTCTTGGTTTTTGAATATGGTTTCTTCGTCCCTACAAAAGTACATGCGTTGAATGAAAATTCATGGTGTTTGTGTGCCAAACCCAGCGAAATTGCTGCCAAATTGATTTCTGAACGAAAGTTCAACTAGTTTCGAGCAACACTACCCTGCGAAACTAGCATCAGCGTGCCACTACCGGGCGAAACTGCTGTCTGAATTACTGGCGAAACTACTAGCAAAACTACCAGCGAAATTGCTAGCGAAATTAGTGAAAGTTCAGCGAAATTAATTTCTGATCATGTCAAAAACAACTCTTTCAGAAGTCCCTAATTCCTTCAAATATGATAATCTAATATCGGCACAAAGTCGGTTTGATTCTTTTACAGCCATGAAAGATGAAAAGATATATGATTTTGTTGATCGATTTCTGTTGGTGGCAAGCAACCTTATGAAGTATGATGACCACCATGAACAAGTCACAAAACTTTTAGAATCTCTTCCTCCATAGTGGAGTCCACAAGTTAGATTGTTAAAGCAGGAAAAAATTTTACTGACTACAAACTCATTGAAGTTATCAACAAGCTGAAGTCATTTGATTTGGATATGAAAAGAGGAGAGTATAAACAATTCATGTATGGTGGTGTATCTTCAAGTGTTGAGATCAAAGAAAATAAAAAAGAAGTTAGCCATGCATTGATGGCTGAGGTGGTAAACAGTGATGAGGAGTCTGTTGAGGATTTTGATCCTTTCAAAGAATTCAGGTGTGACACTCAAGGTGAGAGTGTTGGTGATGTTGGTGATTGTGCAAATCGGTGTAAAGTTCAGGATGAAGGAAGGCAAGAGGAAGTTGAAGCTAAAGAAGCTAAGAAGAGAGTTGCTGAGGAGGAAGAATACAAAAAGAACACTCCTGTCTGTCAATGTGAAAAAGCCCTAGCTACTGAAAAGATAGTTTTGGGACTTCCTTATGAGGTTGTTCAAGACATGTGTTCTCCTCCCTACAACATTCATTTATTTGGAGTTTATAAAAGCTAACAGATTATTGTTAGAAAATGAAAAAGAATTAAAACAAATAAAGAAAGAACTTAAAATCAATGAGTCAAATATTTTATCAAACTAAGAGAAGCTTTAAAAGAAAATGATCTTTTAAAAAGAAATCTTTTAGAAGAGAATGTCGAGATTAATATTTTGAGTGAACAAGTCACATTAGCAGAATTTGAGACTAGCAAGCTTAAAACTAAACTTGATAAATGGATGATATCAGGGATGAAACAGGAAGAACTATTCTATATGCAAAGGTGAGATAGAATAAAAATGGGTGTGGGATGTGGTGAAACTTTATATGTTTATCCTTCTCCTAGTACTCATTGTTACTCTCCTATGCCTCAACCTCATCCATCTAATGATTTAATTGAAGTTGCAGATACTAACAGTCTACATGCTGGTTTAAGCAGCGTCAATCACCAAGAGGTTCGAGATGAATATGATTCTCCTGTAGGTTTGGGACTCATCAAACAAGGATCTGATAAGCAAAATGATAAGTCCACCCTTGATGCTTCAAATCCAGTATCAGGTGTTTCCCATAACTTCTTTAACAAATTCAAAACAAGTAACATCCATTCTTTTGTTCCTGTAAGGTTTGTCAAAGAAGGAACAGCTGTGGAATCATCAGGCAAACGGAACAGCAATCAGAACAGCTGTGTATACAAGACTGGACAAGATTAGATGATGAATCAAAATTCATTAAGTCACCTGAAGTTGTCAAGTCTCAAATGCTTCCAAAAGTTGAACCAAGATCTATACGGATCTCATCTGCAAATACTAAACAAATTGGTAGTCCCTCTAAAACTTAGCAGAAGCACTCACCATCTTCATCTGCTATCCATCAAGCTCGCCACAAATCTGCCTCCAAGTCTGCCAAGTCACCGGTCATACAAAAGGGTTCTCAAAAGAATGTTCAGATCTTATCTCCTCGAACATCACACGTCAAATCATAGCTCAGTTAGAAATCCATATTAACAAAGCCTCAAAAAGTTCAATCTTCTGATATCCGAAAGAAGAAGCTTCAAGATTGTCAACAAGCTGCAACAACCACAAAGCAGGCTCCACCCTATCCTGCTTTCCACGAGACTACAAAGAACCAAAAGTCTTTCAAGGCTTGCTTTAGATGTGGAAAAGAAGGTCATTGATATGATCAAAATGGAACAATCTGTGATGATATTGTGATACAGTTCAATCAAACAAACACAAGTAATCAATTCAATGCAAACAAATAAGAAAAATTCATAGTTTTTCATTGATAGTAAGCATAGAAAGTACAAGTGTAAGAAAACGGTTACAGGTCGTTCAAACTGATTCTAAGGTTCTATCAACACAATACATACTATGCTATTTATACTATCAAACAAAACATAAAGGAACATATATTTACAAAATAAATCCCTAAACTATGACAAAAACTATACAAAGACTAACAAACAAAGCAGAGGCTTTTATAATACTCCCCCTAAGATTGACATTGTCTTCAGTCTTCAAAATCATCAATCTTCTGTCTTCTGTCTTTAAAATTCTTCATTCTTCAGTCTTCTTTAATCTTCAATCTTCAATCTTCAATCTTTTGTCTTTTCTCTTTTGTCTTCATGCATCAAAAAAATCTTCTGGTTCTTCTTTAATCTTGAAAATTGGCTTCTCTTTATACTTTTTTGCTCTCTCAAGGCTTTAGCAATGGCAGACTTGAACTTGCTCGCTAAAATACCTTGTTCTGGTTTTGATTCATTCGTCTTTATTTCCATTTTATTCATCACCTCCAATGTTTCTTTTGATAAACATGCAATATCAATATTAGCATAAAAATCAATTGGATTTGGATACTCTTTGGAATGGATTTCCAACACTCCTTTGCTCTTAATCCTCATGAATTCTATTTCCTTGATATCCTTCTTTACTATGTTTGCATAAGCTAAGGCATTTCTTAAAGATATTCTCTCCATAGCAGCATTCATAACTTTGATAATTGACAAGAAATACTTTTTGTCATTTTCAGCTACTTCTGGTACAACTCTTTCAAACTTTTGGATCGACAAAAATGAGATGTAGCTAGGATGTAAGAGTTTCAATTCGAATACACCAAACAATGAAATCATGTCACGATTCCAATCGTCTAGATCTTGAACTAACTTTAACTCAAACGTATCAGTGATGTAGAACCATCTCAAATTTGGTTTTGACTTTTGAGTTCCATCAATAACTTTCAATCCAAGATTAGTTACCTTCTCAAAATATTGATCGCTAAAAGCATCCAAAAAATTTTCTTCTCCAACATCTTTATCACCATTTTTTCTTTTCTTTTTCAATGACTAAAAATATATTTTATCTTCTTGGTCACATCTCTTTGCAAAAATGATCTCATTCTGCTTATACCTCTGTTCAATAACTGTACAAAATTTTCTCTTCGACTTGCTCTAGTCGGATTGATTAATGGAAGTTTATTCAACTCCTTCAAATCTTGAACAAGAAGCTTTATAATTCTAGAGAAAAAATGATATACATCACAAATTGCATTAACTCTTTTTATCAAAAATGCATCAAATACCTTGTCGTATTTCCATGCCATAATTTTTACTTCCTTGGTCGTATCAGGAACAATCATTGCATTAAGCAATTCTGAAATTGATTGTCCTTTTTGAAATACATTACGAACCAAATCACCTATCATTCGAGCTTTATTCCATAATTGCTTCTGTTCAGTTGAAACTTGATATGCTTGTCTTTCAGTTTCAGGAAACATTTTCATTAACTCTTTCCTTCTTTCATACACATTACTCTTCATCGCCATGGATTTAATCTCTTGAGGTTTTAACATTTTCGTTCTCTTTGTTATTTCTAAATATTATGGATTATCCATGTCAAGTACAATCATTTTATTTGTTTGCTTCTCCATTGCTTGAAAACTTCTTACCAAATTTCTTAAAGATTCTGCTTGTAATCTATTAAACTTCTTCCTTGGATAATTTCTTGATTGTAGCCACATTCTCAAAGCAATTACATTCATGTCATCAGGATTAGGATGATGTAACTCAGATGTTGAGAGTTCCTTAATATTTATGCTCTATTGAAGAGGATTCCACTCTCCATGCTCTACAATAATCTCATCAGGATCAATAGGAGCAACAGATTCAGCGGTAATACACTTCTCAAATTCTTCATTAATTTAAGATACTATCAATCCATCAAGAAATACTCTATTATACTTCATCTTGACCAAATAGTTATACCTGTCTTCAATATCTACAGGTACATCTTCTTGAACTGTCTCAATTGGAGAAAAATTTTCATCAACGATATCTTCAACTAAATCTTCATCTTCTAAAACCTCATCATACCAGTCATCACCATATTCAGCTTCTATATCATCAAGAGCTCCTATGGTTTCTTGAATATCTGACTCTTCTTCTTCTTCAAGTGCAGGTTCATCAACAATCTTTTGCACTTTAGTTGATGATTCAGGTAAAACTGAAAACTCTACATCATCAATTTTCCTTTTACCTTTATCTAATTCAGGAGTCCTTTCCAAATCAACTGGTATAATCTCAGAAATGATCATCACTTCAGGGGATAGAGATTTTGTACTTTCTTTCATCTTTTCCAATTCTTGTTTCAAAGCTTCATTTTCTTCTTTCAACTTATTGAATTTTTCTTCTATCAGATCATAGTCTTTCATTATAACTTCAAAAGTTTTTACATTATCTTCTTTATTTTTCTCAAGATTTGTAATTACTTCATCTTTCTTTTGTAAACCTTCTTTCAACTTATCATTTTCTTCTTTCAATTCCTTGATAAGCTTCAATTGCTTAGAGTTTTCTTCTTTTAATTCATCAATAATCTGCTGAACATTTGTTTCTTCAGCCACATGAGTATCTTGTTGAAAATCATTGTGTATCTCAGCTTCAAATACTTCAAAAAATTGAACATTTTCATTGAATTCAACATGTCCTTCAGTTTCAACCATTTCTTCAATCATTTCCATAATCTCCTCAACATTTTGACTTTCTTCAACAACATCTTCAGCTTGATCTACTTCAATTACATCTTTAGTTTCTTGATCAGCTTCATGTACTTCTTCATGAACTACTTCCATAACATAATCATCATTACCACCTTCATTGTTATCATCATCATCAGAAGAAGAACTTGAACTTTCATCATCATCATCATTCTCATCATCATCATCTTCATCTTCATCATCAGCAGATTGTTCTTGAGGTATTTCTTCAATAAGATCAATTGGATCAATTGGTTCTTCCTCAATCAAATGAAAGTGATCTATATTAATATCCACCTCATCATTTGCAACATTTCTCATGTATTCAAACATGGGTACATTTTGTGCACATGTGATCATAGCAAGTCTTTTGTAAGATATTTTTGACATATGTTCCAGTATCATTGTTTCTCCACCAACACCATGAACATGAATATCAGGATCTCTTCATTGATTATCATTTGTAAGAATCTAGGATACATCAAGTACTTATTGCTAATTCCTTTCTCCAGATTAAAAATGAAACCATTAAGAATCTATTTTGACATGTTAAACCTTCTGTTAGTTGCCAGAGCTAAAATTGGAGATGCTATGTCAACTGGAAATGAATTCCATCCTGCACTTCTTTTTGATATGCAGTGCTGAAATATTTAACATAATAGCTTCCAATGGTTGTAAACTCATGCTCTGAAAAATTGTTTCTTGGGGAAATTATCTGGGTGACCCATAGCCATGAATGTTTCTTTACATTCATTAAAACATAATTCAGCTAAGTCTTCTGGGTCATTGTGTCCCAATCTCAATGCTTCTCTAATTGAATCTTTAGAGACTTCAATCATTCTAACATTTGTTATAAATCCCCTTACAACTTTTCTACCATCATCATTGAGTTCAACTGTGGCTGTGTTCTAAAATTTCTTTATCAATCGTGCATATATGATCGGTTGATAGCACATAGAATACACATACTTAGTTCTCAACAAGAACCTTATCATCTCTTCATAGCTAACAGCATCTTGTACTTCTTCATTTAATAATACTGCCACATTATGCATTGGCTCAAACTTTAACTCATCCATCTGCAAAAATGAAACAAGAAATTTAGACACTTTGAATTTTAACACTTAAAATCAATGAATATTTATTGAAATTTAAAGAATTAGTATGTTCTAAAAAATTTTAATCCAACTTGCACTTAAATTTTTTTTTTTAAGTCTTTAAATGATCTGTTCAAGAACAAACTACATTCAAGTTAGTATGTAGATGATATAAAACACATTAATTCAGTAAATTCTTCTCAAAAACAGATTATAACATGAATTTATGATCAATTTTACATTTTTATCAAAAAATTCAAACATTTACTGTTTATCTTCACTGTTCATCTTCACTGTTCGACTGATGAAGAATCATCATCGGTAACAATTTTGAAGAAAAACTGATTTGAATGTATCAATATGCTTGAAATGAAGTATATATCAACAATCAATCATCAATTTAAGTTCTTAATTCCATTTTATTCACAAATTTCACAGATTTCAGATGACTAGGGTTCATACGCCCGTATAGCATAGAAACGCCCAATTAAAATTAACTTTAAACTTGAAATTTGTATGATTTTGTTCATGTACTTATGTTTAAAATCAGAAATGAACACTATCAACACAGGTTTTGAACACAAATCAAACAGAATCAGTGTATCAATGTTAATCGAGAGACGGGTGTGAGAGTTTAGGGGTTTTGAGTGAATGAATCAACTGAAATCAAAAAGTGTTGTATTTATACTAAGTAAAATTTTTAGGCGCATAAGCACTGTTTGTGCGCATGGAGTTGATTTTTACACCAAGTATTTTGGCGCATGAGCACTGTTTGTGCGCATGAGGTTAGGCGTATGAACACTGTCTTGACGCATAAGCACTGTTTAGGCGCTTTTGCACTGTTGAGGCGCATGGGTCTAGCTGAAATGCCCAACACTTGGTAATTTTTCACTTGATACGCCCAATTCTTGAAAGTCTGGTACTGCGCAAGCGCATGACTATGGTGAAATGCCCAACAGAACCACAAATTTTAGACTTATGACAATTGTTTAGGCGTATGAGGATGTCTGAAACGCCCACACTTGTTCAAATTTTGAAAAATCATCATGCTCCTAATTTTGGACTTTTTAACACTGTTTAGGCACATGAGATAACTTTCATGAGTCTAAACACTTGTAATTTTCAAGTCTTCCACCTGAACACTATTTAAACGCATTAGTACTATTCATATACATTATGTCAAATGCACACATGCTTGAACTTTTTAGCTTCATCCTTTCCATTCAAAACACTAAATTTTGATTTTTTATATCTTGAAATTTGAATTATTTTCTCTTAGATTTTTTACTCTTTTTACTCCCCCTAAACTTTTAAGTTTAACAAAACTTAGAAGTTTCTTGAATTTATCACATGAAGATCACACTAATCATTGTTAATATGCCTACACATAGAAAACATGCAAAAATCAAAATTAAAGGAGAATACAAATCTAATATTTACAATTGAATCAATGTCTGCATTGAGATCATAATAGTTAAGATCAACACATTGAAATAAAAAAAATGATGGATAGTCATAGACAGTGAATAAATCCTGATCAAGTGTGTTCCAGGTTAGCATTTCTTGTAACACCCAAAATCTTGTCAAAAGAAAAGAAAAGAAAGTTTCAAGAAGAAAGCAAAAAGAAGCCAAAGATGAGGGGTGTTTTGTGTAAAAGTACACAAAAGTCAAAAGTTCACTTTATATAGGCATGGCCGCCCATATCACTCCTGCTGCTACTGTGTTCAACCGAATCAGAAGAAGAAGAAGAAACTGAAGTTCTCTCTGTTCTAGAGAGAGAAAGAGGCTTTTTTTTATCTTCGTATGTATTTCCTTGTATAATTGGCTCGGTTTATGTTGGGTTTTGACCATGAAACCGATTTATATGTGTTTTGCTGTTTGTTTTGCTTGTTTTAGGCATTTGAACTCTTGGGCACACAAATTTGGAGGAGTTTTACTTGTTTGCTGCACTAGGTGAGTTCTAGACCCTGGTTTTTATGTGTTTTAGACTTCTTTGGGGATGAAAATGCATGTTTAAAAGGTTTTACAGCTGTCTTATGCTTTACTGTATGTTTGTGGGTGATTGTGTTTGTGCTCTATGGTGGTTTATGTGTTGTTGATGGTTGTGATTTTGGGTATAAGTTTCGAACTGATGGATAAGTATGTTTGGTTAGGAATTGTTGGTGTTTTCGTGGTTTTATGCCTGCTCTAGATGTTAAGCATGTTAGATCCATGATAAGGATGTGTTTGATCGAGGATTGGGGACTGAATAATTTGCATAAGTGCATTTGCAGGTCAGTTAGTTCATCCGCATTTAAGAGCTGAATATACACTTAAGTATTTTGCTCATGCGCATTTGTTGTTTGTTCATCCGCATTTAAGTACTTGCTCATGTGCATTTGTTTGTTCATCCAGATTTGTAGTTGCTTATGCGCCCAAGTGTTCTTCCTCATTTCTTTTGTTCATGCGCATTTGCTACAGTGTTCATGCGCATTTTTTTCAGTCATTCGCATTTGTTCTACCAGCATTTAGTTGGACACTTGGAATAATCTGAAGTCTTTCATCCGCATTAGTTTGTTGTTCATCCGCATTAGTTACTGTTCATCCGCATTAGTTACTGTTCATCCGCATTAGTTTCCTGTTCATCCACATTAGTCTCTGCTCATCCGCATTTGTCTAAGGACTTGGGATTTTTCTGAAGCTTGGGAAGTAGAATGTAGTGGGTAAGTTTTGGAATGTTTTGCTGGTTCATGTTTGTTGTGGGCTGTTGTTGATACCTTATACTATGTATAATGTGACTTTACGTGCTGTGTTTATATTCGTATGCGTAAAGTATTATGTAACGAAGTGGAAGATAACAATAATGAAAAGTGGAATGTAATGAAAGAATGAAAGTCTTGCAAGCAAAGTTGAGGTGAGCGACTATGTCGTCATAACAGACTCGTAAGCTATGGTTGAGGTGAGTGACTATGTTGTCACAACAGACTTGTATGCCAAGGTTGAGGTGAGTGACTGTGAGTCATAAAAAGACTCGTAAGGGGTTTAATCCATGAGATTGACCCGAAATATGTTGTGATGCTCACCCCGATGCTGTGACGGTCTTCGGACATGAGGCGGGGGTGTTGCAAAAAGAGACGAGGTCCTTGTCGCGTACCCCAGTACTGTCGGTCTTCGAACATGAGTCGGGTATTGCATGAGACATGATCTAGATTATAATGAAAGATAATGAATGAATAAGTGAGTTAATGAAAGATAATTAAGTCTGTACCTTGATGTATGTATGATGAATGGTCACGTGTGAAAGTAAAGGAAGTATTTTATTGAAAAGGATATTTTCATATATAAATCCTATGAGGTATCTTAAACGTTTTAAAACTAGAACTCACTCAGCGACGCTGACTTTTATGCATTTTCAGATGGCAGGTAATTGTTGCTAAGGGTGGCACGCGGGGGAAGCTACTCTACAGGGCAAGATTGGCATCCATTCATCTTTAATGATATTGTTGTTTCGTAATACATTTAATATGATCTTTTTGTAACTATTAACAATTAATGATGTATTGTTTGGCAACAGTATTTATTAATTAAGTGAATGGCTTTTGTTATTAATTCCACTGCACTGGTTTATGAACTATGAAATGTTTTATATATATTATGCTATGTTTGACCAACTATGAGGTCTTTGGGAACGGGGCCTTACAAGTTGGTATCAGAGCCAAAGTTTAAGAGAAATAGGTAAATATTTTCAAAACCTAAACTTAAACTGAGAATGGGACGAACGGAGGGATGCTAGCCCGAGTAGCTACGTGCCATCAGATATTCTTTTCTTAATGATAACCAGTACTATGTGCGTGTGCTATTTGATTTATGTGCTTTTAGTGGATTTGAATACTGATGTAGTTAGGATAGGAAATGCTTGGGGGATGAAGAGTAAAGTAAGTGGCTAATCACAACTGGCCACTGTAATTAGGGACTTACTATACTTGACATAAACTGAGCTAATACCTTGAATGACCATGTTGGTGTTTGAATCTTATAGTGATTAGAGGATGGCTGGAGGTAGATCATCTAAGGCTTCTAGGGTGGAGTACGGGGTGGTCGTGCTGGTAGACCACGGGCCGCAAAGAACAACACGAGAACTGCAGAGATGGTTCCTGGTGAGCCTGGGCCTTAGTGAAAGAGGCAGTGGTGGAGGAGGTTCACCAAGTCATGCAGGCTATCCTACCGTCTGTCGTGACTGAGGTGATCTAGGCCGTAAGGGAGGATGAGAGGAAAGAAAAGGAGGAAGAGAAAAGGGTTGTTGCTGGGAGAAGGGAGAATGCGAGAGATCATGATGATAAGGAGGAGATGAATGTTGAAAGGGGAGCCTCCAGTGATGAAGAAGATGTAGAGGTGTGGGAAACCGCGAGGGGATGCAGCTACGGGGCATTCCAACGGTGTAAACCCCCTACTTTTGATGGCAATGGTAACACTGCAGCTACCCACCACTGGGTTAGAGAGATGGAGGTAGTATTTTATATTAGTGAGTGCAGGGAGGACCAGAAAGTGAAATTTGCCACTCACTTATTCGTTGACTCGGCTTTGTGTTGGTGGGACAATATTGTCCATGCCGAGGGCAGCAGGGCCATCGGGAGGATGAGATGGGGAGATTTGAAGAAGTTGGTTATTGAGGAATTCTGTCCTCACAGGGAACTAGACAAGGTAGAGAGAGAGTTCCTACGGCTTGAGGCGGGAACCATGACCCACCAACAATACACCACCAAGTTTAACGAAATGGCGAGGCTGGTGCCGGATCAGGTGACGCCGGTGTCGAGGAAGATTAAGAGGTATGTGCAGGGATTGCCTGCTGATATCCGCAGGCACTTGATTGTTGCCCGACCAAGCACTTTTAGGTTGGCAGTGGATCTGGCTGGGAGGCTTTACGATGAGAGAGAGGTGTCGGTGGTTGAGGTGAAGAAGACTGGTGGTGGTGACAAGAACTAGAGTGGGAAGAGGTTTAGGCATGATGGTTTCACCCTAAACAACAAGAGGATGAAAATGGATGACCGAAGAGTGGGGTCATCAAGCTCCAGAGCGAAGAGGTGTGGTAAGTTTGGAAGGGAGCATAGCGGGGAATGCCGGTTGGGACTGAATGTTTGCTTCAGGTGCGGGAAGCCTGGTCACATTGCTAGGGATTGTAGAGTGTTGAGGTGTCATATCTGTGGGGAAGAGGGACACATGAGCAGGGATTGCAAGAAGCAAAAGGCAGAGAGTTTCGGGGCGAAGAAGAGGATAGAGAGTGAAGGGCAGAGGGCAAACGCTAGAGCATTTACAATGACCCGATAGGAGGCCAGGGTGGATCCCGATGTCATGTCGGGTATGTTTCTAGTAAACCAAACTTGTGCCTCTGTATTGTTTGATTCTAGTGCTAGTAGGAGTTTCATTTCTGCTACTTTCTGTGCTAAGTTTCCTGTTAGTAGTAGAAGAATTGATGAGCCATTTGATGTAGAAACTGCTATTGGTAAGTCTACCAGAATTTCTGATATGATTGAGGATTGTGGCATAGAGTTAGAAGGCCATAGGTTCTCTGCTAAACTATTTGTGATGTCCCTAGGCGGATTTGATGTAGTTATGGGGATGGATTGGTTGGCAGCCTATGAGGCAAACATCGTGTGTCACAAAAAGATGATTCGACTGACAGCGCCCGATGGAAATTCGGTAACGGTTTATGGTGACCAAGTTACTACAGTTCCGCAGGTGATTTCTATGGTGGTGGCCGAGAAGTGCATGAAACACGGATGTAGTGCCTACCTGGCTTATGTTAAGGATGTGGATGCGTCAGTACCACAATTGTCCAACGTACCAGTTGTGTGTGATTTTCCAGACGTGTTCCCAGAAGATTTACCAGGTGTGCCACCGGACCGTGAGATCAAGTTTCAGATTGATTTAATACCCGGTACTCAACCCGTTGCCAAGGCACCGTATCGATTAGCTCCAACAGAGATGAAGGAGCTGATGGTTCAACTGCAAGAGTTATTGGACAAGGGTTTCATTCGACCAAGTATCTCTCCTTGGGATGCTCCGGTCTTGTTTGTTAAGAAGAAAGACGATAGTATGAGAATGTGCATAGACTACCGGGAGGTAAATAAGTTAACAGTGAAGAATCAATATCCCTTACCAAGAATAGATGACTTGTTTGACCAGCTCCAAGGTGCCAGTTGGTTCTCACGAATAGATCTCCGATCTAGTAACCATCAGTTGAAGGTTAAGGAGCAAGACATTCCTAAGACAGCGTTTCGCATGCGTTATGGACACTACGAGTTCCTCGTTATGTGTTTTGGTCGGACTAATGTGTCGGCCGATGTTAGATAAATCAGTGATTGTGTTTATTGATGATATCCTGATTTATTCAAAAAGCAAAGACGAACATGCAGACCACATACGTGAAGTAATGGAGACGCTTCGCAGGTAGAAGCTTTATGCGAAATTCTCTAAGTGTACTTTTTGGTTACGTGAGGTTCAATTTTTGGGTCACTTGGTGAATTCTGAAGGAATTATGATGGACTCGGTGAAGGTTGAGGCGGTGATACAATGGAAGTCCCCAAAGACGCCATCCGAGATTCGAAGTTTCTTGGGATTGGCAGGCTACTACAGGAGGTTCATTCAAGACTTTTCCATGATAGCCTCACCTTTGACTAAATTGACTCGCAAGGAGGTGAAGTTTGTGTGGGGACGAGAACAGGAGGATGCTTTTGAGGAGTTAAAGGCAGGATTAACTCAAGCTCCTGTTTTGACATTACTTGAAGGGAGTGAAGACTTAGTGGTGTATTCTGATGCCTCCTATTCAGGACTGGGTTGTGTGTTAATGCAACGTGGGAGAGTAATAGCCTATGCGTCCCGACAGTTGAAAACTCACGAGGTCAATTACCCCACGCATGATTTGGAGCTCGTGGCTGTGGTCTTTGCATTAAAGATTTGGCGGCATTACCTATACGAGATGAAATGCACAATCTTCACGGACCACAAGAGCCTAAAGTATTTCTTTAAGCAGAAAGATCTCAACATGAGGCAGAGGAGGTGGTTAGAGCTGATTAAGGATTATGATTGTGAAATCCATTACCATCCGGGTAAAGCCAATGTAGTGGCTGATGCCCTCAGCCGAAATAAGAGACCCAAGCCAATCAGGGTGAAGGCTTAACAATTGGTGATAACCTCTGACGTGATGACACAGGTCAAAGAATTTCAAGATGTGGCATTGAAGGAAGATTGCCTTAACTCTAAAAGGATGAGAGGTCTAGTCACGGAGTTGGGAGAAAATACCCACGGAGTTAGAACCTGCTTCGGGCGGATGTGGATTCCCCGCTACGGTGATCTACGGGGACGAATTATGGATGAAGCTCATAAGACTCGATACTCCATTCATCCCGGTGCCACTAAGATGTATCAAGATATAAAGAAAGACTATTGGTGGCCGGGTATGAAGCGGGATGTAGTGGAGTATGTGAGTAAGTGCCTTACTTGCTTACAAGTGAAGGCAGAGCATCAAAAGCCATACGGGAAGATCCAACTGTTGGATGTACCCGAGTGGAAGTGGGAGCACATCACCATGGATTTCATCACGAAGTTACCACGTACGGCAAGGGGGTATGATGCAATTTGGGTAATAGTTGATGGTTTGACAAAGAGTGCTCACTTCCTACCGATCCGCGAGACGTATTCATCCGAGAGGTTGGTGGAGCTGTTTATCAAAGAGATTGTAGCTCGCCATGGTGTGATGGTGTCTATCGTGTCAGACCGTGACACTCGGTTCACATCGAAGTTTTGGAAGAGATTCCACGATGCGATGGGGACAAGGCTACACATCAGTACAGCTTATCATCCTCAAACAGATGGTCAGTCTGAGAGGACAATTCAAACGCTCGAGGACATGCCCGAGCATGTGTGATCGAATTTGGAGGAAGTTGGGATGATCATCTACTATTGGCAGAGTTCTCGTACAACAAAAGCTATCATCCAGCATTGGCATGCCACCTTACGAGATGCTATATGGTAGGAGATGTAAACGCCCGTGTGTTGGGGAGACATTGGGCAGAAAGAGTTGGGATGCGTGGAGGTAATCGAGGCTACGACTGAGAAGTTAGAAAAGATCAAATCCTTTATGAAGGCAGCCAATGATAGACAATAGTCGTATGCCGATAAGAGGCGTAGACCGATCGAGTTCAATGTGGGTGATAAAGTCATGTTAAAGGTCTCGCCCTGGAAGGGGATCATCCGGTTCCGGAAGAGGGGCAAGCTGAGTTCGAGATACATAAGGCCTTTCCGAATCGTTGCACGAGTAGGGGAAGTGGCCTATCGACTAGAATTGCCTGATGAGTTAAGTGGAATTCACCCAACGTTCCATGTATCTCATTTGAGAAAATGCTTGGCCGATGAAGATATGATTGTGCCACTGGAGGATATCGAAGTGGATGAAAGGCTCAATTATATGGAGCAACCAGTGGCCATCATAGACAGGAACGAGAAAAGATTGAGAAATAAAGTGGTTCCACTCATACGTGTGCAGTGGAAACACCGGAAGGGTTCCGAGTCTACGTGGGAGACGGAGGAAGAAATGAGACAACATTACCCACAGTTATTCAAAGAGTAACGGGTTTCAGGGACGAAACCTCTTTAAGGGGGGTAGACTTGTAACACCCGAAATCTTGTCAAAATAAAAGAAAAGAAAGTATCAAGAAGAAAGAAAAAAGAAGCCAAAGATGAGGGGTGTTTTGTGTAAAAGTACACAAAAGTCAAAAGTTCACTCTATATGGGCATGGCCGCCCATATCACTCCTGCTACTACTGTGTTCAACCGAATCAGAAGAAGAAGAAGAAGAAACCGAAGTTCTCTCGGTTCTAGAGAGAGAAAGAGACTGTTTTTTATCTTGGTATGTATTTCCTTGTATAATTGGCTCGGTTTATGTTGGGTTTTGACCATGAAACCGATTTATATGTGTTTTGCTATTTGTTTTTGCTTGTTTTAGGCGTTTGAACTCTTGTGCACACAAGTTTGGAGGAGTTTTGCTTGTTTGCTGCACTAGGTGAGTTCTAGACACCGGTTTTTATGTGTTTTAGACTTCTTTGGGGATGAAAATGCATGTTTAAAAGGTTTTACAGCTGTTTTATGCTTTACCGTATGTTTGTGGGTTATTGTGTTTGTGTTTTATGGTGGTTTATATGCTGTTGATGCTTGTGATTTTGGGTATAAGTTTTGAACTGATGGATAAGTATGTTTGGTTAGGAATTGTTGGCGTTTTCGTGGTTTTATGCCTGCTCTAGATGTTAAGCATGTTAGATCCATGATAAGGATGTGTTTGATCGAGGATTGGGGACTGAATAATTGCATAAGTGCGTTTGCAGGTCGGTTAGTTCATCCGCATTTAAGAGCTGAATATACACTTAAGTATTTTACTCATGTGCATTTGTTGTTTGTTCATTCGCATTTAAGTACTTGCTCATGCGCATTTGTTTGTTCATCCAGATTTGTAGTTGCTTATGAGCCCAAGTGTTCTTCCTCATTTCTTTTGTTCATGCGTATTTGCTACAGTGTTCATACGCATTTGTTTCAGTCATTCGCATTTGTTCTACCAGCATTTAGTTGGACACTTGGAATAATCTGAAGTCTTTCATCCGCATTAGTTACTGTTCATACGCATTAGTTACTGTTCATCCGCATTAGTTTGTTGTTCATCCGCATTAGTCTCTGCTCATCCGCATTTGTCTAAGGACTTGGGATTTTTATGAAGCTTGGGAAGTAGAATGTAGCGGGTAAGTTCTGGAATGTTTTGCGGGTTCATGTCTTTTGTGGGCTGTTGTTGATGCTTTATAGTATGTATAATGTGACTTTACGTGCTGTGATTATATTCGTATGCGTAAAGTATTATGTAATGAAGTGGAAGATAACAATAATGAAAAGTGGAACGTAATGAAAGAATGAAAGTCTTGCAAGCAAAGTTGAGGTGAGTGACTGTGTCGTCATAACAGACTCGTAAGCCAAGGTTGAGGTGAGTGACTGTGTTGTCACAACACACTTGTATGCCAAGGTTGAGGTGAGTGACTGTGTGTCACAAAAGACTCGTAAGAGGTTTAATCCATGAGATTGACCCGAAATATGTCGTGATGCTCACCCGGTGCTGTGACGGTCTTCGGACATGAGGCGGGGGTGTTGCAAAAAGAGACGGGGTCCTTGTCGCGTCCCCGGTACTGTCGGTCTTCGGACATGAGTCGGATATTGCATGAGATAGGATCCAGATTATAGTGAAAGATAATGAATGAATACATGAGTTAATGAAAGGTAATTAAGTCTATACCTTGATGTATGTATGATGAATGCTCACGTGTGAAAGTAAAGGAAGTATTTTATTGAAAATGATATTTTCATATATAAATCCTACGAGGTATTTTAAACGTTTTAAAACTAGAACTCACTCAGCGATGCTGACTTTTATGCATTTTCAGTTGGCAGGTAATTGTTGCTGAGGGTGGAACGCGGGGGAAGCTACTCGGCAGGGCAAGATTGGCTTCCATTCATCTTTAATGATATTGTTGTTTCGTAATGCAATTAATATGATTTTTTGTAACTATTAACAAGTAACGATGTATTGTTTGGCAACAATATTTATTAATAAAGTGAATGACTTTTGTTATTAATTTCGCTACACTGGTTTATGAACTATGAAATGTTTTATATATATTGTGCTATGATTAACCAACTGTGAGGTCTCCGGGAACGGGGCCTTACATTTCTGCAGCAAAGGAGACACGAGATCTAAGGACAAAAAATGAATGCATTTAGCAAGATATTCAGCACACTTACTTTTTCAATTCTTGGATTGATTAAGGTACAATTAGATATGACATTATGCAGTCACACTTAGACTTAGAGTGGTTAATTCTCATAAAGATATGCAAGAATTCACTGTTCTCAACTTGTTAACCTGACATATACTATAACCAGATCTCATTTGGTGTTTGTGCACATTTGCATCTTGTTGCATTAGTGAGAATATCCAGGTCTGTAATCATTTACAACAAAGGATATCTCATCACTTCAGGTCTATGATGACTCATAATAGAGAAGTGTTAGATGCTTTAGATAATTAGAGCGCTTGGTTATTCATATCACCACCAGGTGTGAGATTATGTCTTAACAAACAATCAATTTGAGAAGTCAACACTACTCATTAGTGCTAAGATAGACAGACATGAATGCATGAATGATTTAGTTTAATCACAAGAATTTACTTTTTCAGTCTAATTGCATGAACTTACTTGAACATCATATCTGATCACATCAGACTTTATTATCGAGTGAAGTATTCAACTGATCATACTAATGTATCTATCATTTCTCACATATTGCAATGACAGATTCTTCCTAAATAATGAATTAACAAAGAAAAACTCTATTTTTTGTAGTTTTTGTTTAATATTTTTATCTTTTGATTTTTCAATTTTCTATTTTTGTATTTGGTTTTGCTTTTTCTAAGAAACATGCACACACAAAATACAATCAGGGAATTAACTTTGATAGTTTCTCTTGCTGTGTCCTATTCAGGTAAGGGAGGGTTCTGATCATATTTAGACTCAACTAACTGAAATACTCAAAAAATCAGTTTTTACACATGACTAATAAGACCAATTGACTCTACCAAATACTCAAACCGTCTGGGTAAGAAGGCTTTAGTAAAAAGGTCAGCCAACTGTTTTTCAGTTGCAATTTGAATCAGAATGATTAAACCTTTTTCAGAGTTATCTCTGATAAAATGATATCGAATCTCGATATATTTTGTTTTTGAATGTTGGACATGATTAGCTGTAATGAACATAGCAGCAGTGTTATCAATGTAAATTGGAGTTTTAAGAAAATTGAACTCGTAATCCAGCAGTTGGTTTTGTAACCAAAGGATTTGAGACATCCTGCTGAAGCAGCAATGTACTCAGCTTCTGCGGTTGAAACGGAGACATTTGTTTGTTTCTTACATTTCCATGAGACTAATTTGGGTCCTAAAAACTGACAACCACCCATAGTTGATTTTCTATCTTGGCAACATCCTCCATAATCACTATCCGTGTATCCATGTAGCTCAAAGTTACCTTCATAAGGATACCATAGCCCTAAAGCTGGTTTACCTTTGAGATACCTGAATATTCGTTTTACAGCAATTAAGGGGGATTCCTTTGGGTCTGATTGATACCTGGCACAAACACAAATAACACACATTATGTCAGGTCTAGATGCTGTAAGATATATCAATAAACTAATCATAGATCTGTATAAAGTTTGGTCTACAGATTTTGCTTTCGGATCTGGCTCAATCTTGGTGTTTACGTCAGTTGGAGTTCTAATTGATTGACAATCTTGCTGTTTAAATTTCTTCAAGAGTTTGTCAACGAACTTCTCTTGATTAATGAAGATTCCATCTGCAGATTGCTTGACTTGAAGTCCAAGAAGAAATTTATTTCTACTATAGAACTCATTTGAAATCGAGACTTCATGATTTCTTCGAATTCATTGCTCAATTTTGGACTTGTAAAACCAAATTTGATATCATCGACATACACTTGTACATATAGGAGATCATCAGAATCCTTCTTTATGAACAAAGTTAGATCGATTTTCCCTCGCGTGTATCCATGTTGGATTAAGTGTTGTGACAATGTTTCATACCAGATTCTAGGGGCTTGATGTAAACCATACAAAGCTTTGCTAAGCTTGTACACACGATGTGGAAATTCTGAATCTTCAAAACCCTGAGGTTGCTTTACATACACATCATCGGTGATCGGTCCATACAAGAAAGCACCTTTAAGGTCCATTTAGAACACCTTGAATTTCATAAATGATGCATAAGCCAGGAAGACAAGAATTGATTCAAGTTTTGCAACTGGAGCAAATACTTCATCATAATCTATTCCTTCCTCTTGGGTGTATCCTTGTGCAACGAGTCTCACTTTATTTCTAATAACAATTCCTTGATCATCTGATTGTTTCTGAACAACCATCTTGTGCCTATGGCATTTTCTCCTTCAGCCAAATCCACAAGATTCCATACTTCTTGTTTGCGGAATTGCAATAATTCTTCTTGCATAGCCTCAATCCAACTATTGTCCTTTAAGGCTTCGGTAACATTTTTAGGAACAATTTGAGAAAGAAAATACAAGTATAAGCAAAGATTTGCTTGTTCTGATTTACTTCTCGTTGTTCTCTCATTCAATGGACCAATAATCTGAGACATTGGATGGTTCTTGTGAATATGAGATGTTGGAATCTCATTCCGTTGAACATGAACATCTAGATTGGTTTGGTTCAAGTTAGAAAGCTGATGCAATAGGTTCAAAGAATGTGGATTGAAATTGGGAACTTGAGTCGGTGAGTTGATAAAATAATCAAGACTATCGGTATCAACTGCATCAACAGAAATAGATGACGTTCCAGACTCAGGTTGTATAATTTCTATTCCATCATTAGGAATAGGTCATGAAACATCTTAATCTTCTGAAATTGAATGATCTTCCTCTTAATGAGATTGATCATTATTATTAAATTGAATTATTGAGTCTTTGACAAAAGAAAAAGATGGATAATCTGGGCTTGAATCATCCATATCATCAAAATTTGAATCATCACTGAAAGAGCAGAGATCTCCTTGAAGTTTCTTCTCACCTGTAGAATCAAACAAGTTAGATTGAAAAGAGTTTGACAATGAATCTAATTCAAATAACCAAGCTAGACCATTTGAAACTGATGGAAAAGAATTTTCAAGGAATTTAACGTTGAATGTTTCAAGTATAACATTTGTCCTAGAGTTATAAAATCGGTAGGCTTTTGAAACATATGAATATCTAACGAAAAATCCTTCATCGGATTTTGAATCAAATTTTCCTAGATGATCACTTGAATTTAAAATCAAAACTGTACAACCAAAAGATTTAAGAAAATCTATGTTTGGTTTCCTGCCAAACATCAACTCATAAGGAGTTTAGTTTAACTTTCACAATTAAAGTACGATTCTATACAAAACACGCAGTAGATATGGCTTCATCCCAGAAAGTGATAGGAATTTTCGCATCTGCTAACATGGATCGTACAGCCTCAATCAAAGTTCTATTCTTCCTTTCAGCAACTCCATTTTGTTGTAGAGTTCTGGGAGCACTGAACTGATGAGCAATTTCTTTTTCTGCACGGAACATGTCAATATTAGCATTTTTAAATTCCATTCCATTATCACTTCTTATTATTTTTACTTTTTGTTCTAATTGGTTTTCAACTTTTGTGATGAATTCTTTTAACAATTCAGGCGTTTCAAATTTAACATTCAAAAAGAAAGCGCATGAAAATCTTGTGAAGTCATCAATGATAACTATACAATAAGATTTTCTTCCAATACTCTTCAAATTTGTTGGTCCAAAAAGGTCCATATGTAACACCTTGAGAGGTTTGGAATTTGAGTTTATTTGTTTGGGCTTATAAGACGCTCTGTGTTGCTTCCCCTTTAAACATGCTGAGCAAAGATCAGTAGTGGCAAACTTCTTTGATGGAAGGCCGATAACATGATTTCCTACTAAAAGCTTGTTCATATTCTCGAAGTTGGAATGTCCGAGATGTCTATGCCAAAGCTGACTTTCGTCATTTGATGCTTGAGCAATAAGACATGTTGTTTCTGTAGATGGATCAACTTGAGACATATCCAGTTTGTATACATCTCGATCCCTAACAGCTTTAACAACTACCGAGTCTTTGCTAATCTGAAAACATGGCTTCAAAATGTAGCAATAAGAATCATCAAAAAGAACAGAATACGATTTATCACAAATTTAGGAAACACTCAACAAATTAAAGTTCAACTGTGAGCAGTAGTTGACTTTATCAAAGCTTATTATCCCGTTGGATACTGGTCCCTTGCCTGTGATTTTTCCTCCTGCATCACCACCGAAGGAGACATGTGTACCATCCTTTAACTTAAAATCTTGAAGTAAGGCATGATTGCCCGTCATGTACCGGCTACACCCGCTATCCACATACCATGAGTTGATTGGTCTTCTCGGGCGTACCTGCAAGACAAAGAAATTAAGTTGAGTTATCTACCCAAGCAGAAATGGTCTTGGGCTTGCCAAACTTATCAACGATGGTAAATTGTTTAAAATAGAGTTTATTCACATCAGGCTTGTTTTTGATGAATTTACCAATTCTATTATTCATAAATTTTTTATCAGTATTAAGAAAATTCATACCATTTGAATGACCAATTTTTGAACAATTTTTATTTCAAAAATTTTTATCGTTCATTCTCACAGACCTTGGAATGAATTGATCTTGAATGTATTGTTTTGGTCTCACAGAGTCATTTCTTTTGAAAATTCTCAAGCCTAAGGAAGGTTTATTAGTTAATCTTTGAAAACTGACAGTTTGATTTCTTTTAAACTGAGGATTAACATAACCTTTGCTCAATTGTGTATTAGCAAATCCTTTCCTTGGAGAACTCTTTCTAAAGTAACAGTTTTCTGTATTGTGAGTCCTTTCATCATAGAAGGTACAATACTTATTAAAATAACAATCTGCTGTTGAGTGATTTCTCATATCACATATATGACAGTACTTGTTGAAAAAGCATTCAGCAGTCTTTTGTATATTTGGTTTGGCAATTTGTTCTTTTGTATATTTGGTTTTGAGTTTTGTACATGAAATGCATTCTTAGAATCCTTAGAAACAAATCATTTAACGACAGCAGAAGTCTTCGAATCTGAACCTGTTTTCAGATCAGAGTTTAATTGGTTCTTAGGAGTTTGTTTAACTTCTTGAATTAAGTTCATGTTCAAATTAGCAGCAGACACAAATTTTATTAGTTTAAATTGACTTGCTTGATTTTTTGTTTTTGTCTGATTTTCTTGACTCTTATTTTGATCTGTTTTACCTTTAGTCAATTTTCTTCTTCTTCTTTGGTTCCTTGATTTTTTAGAACTTGATTTTATCTGAGATTGAACATCTTCAGGTGAAGATTCTTTTTCAGTTTCTTTCTCTTTCTGATCTTTTTGCCATTTAATAAACTCTGAATTATTTAAACCATAAGAGTTTGAATCTTCTGATGTTCCTTCTTCTTGTTTTGCTTTATCTTTGTTTTTGGAGTTTTGTTTGTTGTTTTTAATTATCATTTCTTCCAATACAGATTCTTTTGAAACAAGAATTTTCTTACTTTTCGGTCATGGTTCATATGATTTAACTTTTACTGGATGACCATTTTTTGATCTTTTCAGTGTCTTTTTCTTCAAAGATTTCAACATTGGTTTTCTCTTCTTCACTATCAGAAATCTTGTTTTTGTTTTGGAAAGCTTTAAGTTTAGCCTTATTTTCAGGAGAATGATCATGCGTATTGAAGTTCTCTTGTAAAGTGTTAGTTATAGATTCAGGCATTGGTTCGTGTGTGAAACCTAAGCCTACTTTTTGTTTATCCTTTCGTTCACTTACCAGTTGTTCCACAATCATTTTAGAGCTTTTTACTTTTGCTAGATCAACTTGTGTAGCAGCATGTGCTATTTTCTCCTGTTCCAAGTTCTTAGTCATTTCTTCAAGTTGTTTGGAAACAATTTCTAATTCTTTCAAAGTTTTGTTCCATGAAGTTTGTAGAGAAATAATCTTTTCATCTGATATTTTGTGATCATTTTTAAGTTTATTATGCATTAATTCCTCTTGCTTAAGTTTTTCACAGATTTTATAAGAGTAAGTTCAGTAATATTCTACATGTTCAAAGCAAGATTTGGTGCATAGTTTTTCTCTTACTTCAGCTGGTATTTCAGGATATTTAGGTGAAGAAGTCTCAGAGTTAGAAGATGAATTTTCAACCTTTTGTTGATCCGACTGTGCCATTAATGCAACTTCTTCTGAATCCTCTTTAGGATCATATTTATCACTCCGGTCATATTCTTCTTCCTTATTCTCAGAATTACCTTCAGCTTTAGGATCTCTATCCTGTGACCAATCGTTTCCTTGAACTTTTGCAATAAGAGATAAACTGGAAGTTAGATCAGCAGTAAATTGCTCTGCATAAGCACTCCAATCATATCCGTCCTTAATGCTAACAACTAGAGCTTTCTTTGGCTCTTCAGATGACTTAGATTCATCTTTATGTTCAGGCATTGGTAAGCTTTAGTATGGCTTTTGGAATGTCTTCTGAGATGATTGTTGAAACCTCTGATTGCTTGAACTCGATTGGCTATTTCCTCCGTTGTAACTGGGAGCTTTGCATTCCCTTGAAAAGTGACAATAGCTATTGCAGTGGAAACACCTTGACTTAGACTTGTCAAATCCAATAGTCTTGTTAGCACTTGGCTTGTAGTTCCTGTTGACATAAGAGTGTTTCTGAGTCCTATATGCAATCATCACCATCTACCAGTTTAGATCCATTTCCTCCACATCATCTAGATCCATTTCAAATAAGTCCTGCAAAACAAGATCTAATTGAGTTAAATGACTACCTTGATAAGCTTGAAAACTAGCCATAAAAGCAGTAAAAACAGATTTGGACTCTTCATCCTGTAATAGGATGTTAATGACATCTTTAACTTTGCTAATTTTAGTAGAGTTAACAGATGGAGTCTCAGTTTGAAGTTTAGAGCTTTGAGGTTTAGGAGGAGACTGAGGTTGAGGTTGAGATGCATAACCAGGAGCACTTGTATATGAAGAATCTGTAAAGAACCCTGCTCCTACAAACAAATCACCCTCTTCTTCAGGTAAATTCTCATTCTATGCCATAAAGGCATTCTCCACTGTCATAGCTGGAGATGCAACATATTTGTACTGAGACATTGAGGATGCTCTATCATTATTTCTTGAGCTTTCATCAATCTCAACTGACTCAATCTTGACAATCAATAGATCAAGATCCATAGGAAATTTCTCAGTATGCTTCAACAGTGTTACTGTTTGTTTCAATGAAGATGGAAGAGCATTAAGAAGTCTAAAATTTAGATCTTCGAGATCATTTTTGATGCCAACAGTTAACATCTCAGTTGTGAGTTGCACAAATCTATTAATCATTTGCTTTATAGTTTCACCAGATAAATGCTCAAACAACTCTAACTGCCACTTCAGTTTCTACTTCTTGAGATCTTGAATCTCCTTACCACCTTCACAAATTATTTTCAAAGCATTATACATGGTATATCCCGTTTGATATCCACCAAGTCTAGTTAAGACTTTAAGTGGTAATCCTTTACACATCAAAGAATAGGCTTTAATGTCATTCTTTACTTTACTTAGATCATCACCTTTTAACCCGTCTTCAGGATATGGTTATGGAGAGTCTTTAGTGTAAACAAACCCTCTATCTGGACCATCTGAAGTTATAGGAATATGCGGTCCTCTTTCTATTGACTTCCACAAGTCAGTGTCAATAGAATTAAGGTGATGTTTCAATCTAAGAGACCAGTTCTTAAAATCAGCTCTGTTCTTAAACTTAGGAAGTCTGTTCTTTGAATCTTCTAACTTCACCATTTTATATTTTTGATTTTAGAAAAAGATTTTTTTTTTAAGTTTTTGAATTAAAACAATGAATTGAAAATATTTTTGGATTTTTAAATTTTTGAAAAAATTTCTAAGTGTTGAGTTGATGCGCCTAAACAGTGATGAAGCGCCCAAACAGTTGTGAAACTTATGACTTTGACTTAGAAATGCCTAAGGGATTGCCTTGGGAAGAATTCTCAAAACGTCCAACTTGAAATGCACCTGAACAGTTGTAAAACGTCCAAACAGTTGACAAACTCCTGGGTGTAAAAACACCCAAACAGTTCAAATGCGCCTACACAGTTGTAATGCGCCTAGAATTACTTTGTTTTTGTAAAGTTTCAAAGTGACAAAATAGTTGTAATACGCCTCAACAGTGGTCAAACGCCTTGACCAAAAACGCCTGAATAGTGGTCAAACGCCTGAACAGTTGTCAAGCGCCTATACACTTAGGCAATTTTCAGTAGTGTTTTAACCTAATGCGCCAACTCAACAGATTCAAAAGAACTCAAATCTTCTGAAATTCTTCAAAACTTGTTGAATTGACCTAAAAACCTTCAATTAGGTAGTAATTAGATCAATTAATAGTCCTTTATCTTCAATTTCACCAAAAACAACAACAATTTAATATTTTGATTGAAAATTAGTTCGAAAATAAAGAATAGGTTAGAACACTAATTTGAACAAATTCACTGATTTTGAACGAATTGAACTGCAGCTGGAAAGTAAAACAAAAGGTTAAAGAAATAAATGAATTTTCAAAAGGGTGTGTGGTAAAGCAGGTTATGTACACTAATAAAAAAGGAACTCCCAGGACCATGATGGCCTAGGTCCCCCTCTTCAACTAATCTGTTAATGAGTGCAGGAACAGTTTAGGAGGACTGTTAGTAATCCATTTTACCGACAGAGAATGTTCCTTAGTCAAATTTGAAGGGGAACAAATAGGTTATGGTTTTGGTATCTCATCCATAGTTTGGATACTTATCTGCACTATTACAGTACACACTACACAATCACTGCACTTTTCTTGGTACTTCATTTCTCATCTTTTTGCTAGTATAATGGAAGACTTTCTTTGCTAGTATAATTGAAATGGGAACTAAGAACTTGATTTGGGATGACTGAGAAATGATAGTATGTTTTGTTTGTATGCTTGGTTGCATGTCTTGTACCTTTATGAGAAATGATAGTAACTGATGTAGATGTCTGTATCACTTAAAATTTTAAAATCTAAAAATAGAGTTTCATTATATGATATGCATGGTAAGCTCAGCCTAAAAATGAAGTAAACAGTGATTCTGTAGCCTAATAAAGCCTTAGAACTCGGTGATAAGGGTCATTTCCATGACATCTCGACCTGCACAAAGTTACAAGTCTCATCAAAAACGAGTTAAGAGTATCTGACTTTTGCCTTGATCCTTTCCATTCCCAAAATCTCCCTATCCCCATGTCTTTAATGTAGCCTCTCGTTAACTCTTTAGATGTATATTTCGTTCTTATCTCCTTTGCTATGCGAAAGCATTGACCTGCACCGATGATCTTCTCTGTTATACGTGAGTATAGACCTGAAGCTCTCATCAGCACGCTTAGATGATCATCTCCTCTGTTATACGTAAGTATAGACCTGGAGCTCTCATCATCTGTTCCCCAAAATAAAGGCACAGTGATTCTTAAATTAAGATCATTGGTGTACCTCAAAAGGAAGTCAAGCATAGTCAATCATATTACTCAATAAGCCCTGATGACGGAATAAGTTCTTTGCCGAATGTCTGTAGGAACCAAGTTACCTGAGCTTCTCTAATTGAACCTAAAACATGATAAAATCAGTTGCAGGTCACTCGTTATAAAGAATAAGGCTTGGGTTTAAATTGTACAAATATATCAACAATCATTTTTAAACTATTTTTGGCTATCAAAATTTTAAAATCATGATCAGACTCTGTATCAGTGTGATATCACTAACTTGTCGATGTTTAAATACATCTTTGTGCTTAAGTATATCTTGAGGATGTGATCTCATGATCAAGAACTAAGAGAAAAGGAGAAGGATAAAGAACTGGAGAGCATGAAGAGAATGATGATAGATCAACAGAAATTGATTAAGAGATTACTCAAAGAGGTAAATGAGCTTAAAGCTAATGCTGGCCTGCCCAACCAGTTATCTCAAGTAGAGCTAGATGATCTTACAGATACGTCCAAGTATTCATTTTTGATGGTGGGAAGTTCAACAGGGATTAGAGGAGATGCCAGTGGAGCAAGAGCAGGTGCTAGTGGTAATGGTGATGGTGGCCCTGATGTTGGAATTGATAAAGTTGTTGGAACTAAAGCTGAGAAGAGAAGTGATGTGGAAGGAGGTGTAGGAGCTGAGCCTAGGGTTGTAAAGGCTGGGTTTGTAGATTTGGGGCTGAACATAGACACTGATTTGACTGGGGCTGAGGTATTCAGAGAAGGAGCAATTGAAAGAAGCAGAAAGGCACTAAGGTGAATCTTATAGATGAAGAAGAGGAGTATGAAGAACAATTGGTTGATTATGATTCTGAACCTGAGTATTATGAAATTGATGAGTTCCCAAATCAATCCAAACTCATCCAAACTATATCAATGATCTGATGATTGATTAGAACGAAAGCTCTGATACCATATTGTTAGTCCTTCTGATCGATATAACAGTGCAATTGATTGATAAACACAAACAAATCCCACTGATAACACAGATATCAATGATGTTTGTGTGAAATCTAGATCAAACAAATATAAAACGGATGAATATATGTAGAACACTCAAGAACTTCAAATAAAACCCTTGTTTGATCTGAATTTATTACTAAAGATATTTCAAAGTGAAAGCCCCTCAATCAATGGCTCATTCAAGCTCCCAAAACCTAGTTGTCACTAATCTATATATAGTGATAATATTCACTAATGACATATTAAGCCCCTAGACTTAGACAATTAGAGAAATTACATATAAAACATAAAAATGAATTAAACATAAATAAATATATTTTGTTGACACAAAATATTTTTATTAACAATAAACACCTAGTCATTTATATCTTCAACGTCTCGTCTCGGTTCTTCGTCTCGAACGCGTTTGTTTCCCATTTCCAATGACTTTGACAGTGACGTTGACCTTTGTTGACTTTGACTGTGTTGATAATATAGACTATCCTTATTAGACCCAACAAGTTATAACAACACTAACAATAATAGTAACAACAATAGTGACAACAATAGTGACAACAATAGTGACAACAACAATGACAACAACAACAACAACAACAACAACAACGACAACAACAACAACGACAACAACAACGACAACAACAACGACAACAACAACGAAAACAACAACCACAACAATAAGAACAGCAATAAGAACAACAATAGTAACAACAATAATAACAACAATAGTAACAACAATTGTAACAACAATAATAGCAACAATAGAAGCAACAATAGTAGCAACAATAGTAACAACAATAGTAACAACAATAGTAACAACAATAGTAACAACAATACTAACAACAATAGTAACAACAATAGTAACAACAATAGTAACAATAAAAGTAACAATAACAGTAACAATAACAGTAACAATAGAAACAACACAATAACAGTAACAATAGTAACAACAATAGTAACAACAATAGTAACAATAACAGTAACAATTGTAACAACAATAGTAACAAAACAATAACAGTAACAATAGTAACAACAAGAGTAACAATAACAGTAACAATAACAGTAATGTAAGGCCCTGTTCCCAGGATGCTTACAATTGGACCGTCATCGCATATATTATTTACAACACATCATTTGCAGCGGAATTAAAACTTTTCATTCATAATTAAAATGTGACAAAACATCATGTTAATCATTTAAATCTCAAAAATTTGTATCATTACAGATATCGTTCTCCAAAAATGTGAATGCCAGACTTAAATCATTTTCGGTAGCTTATGCATCCATGCCTACACCTCCTCAGCATCAAACGATTACCTGCCAACTATTATGCATACAAAAAGTCAGCGACGCTGAGTAAGTTCTAGTTTATAATTAAAATACTTTACTTTTCGTTAAAATATAACCTTTACTTTCGTTCATGATCACACCTCGTACGTACATCTTGATAATAATTATTATTATCTTATCATCATTGTTCATACTCATTCGCTTTCGCATTTTCTTTCGTTCTTTCACTTTTAGTCTAGATCCTGTCATAGGCAACGCCCCATCGTCATGCACGAAGCAACTTCTGTCTTGGGGTTAAGCGACAAGGATCCCGTTTTTGTACGTCTTGATCAGTCACAAAGACTGACCCCCCTGTGGGTGAACCCTCATAGGTTAGCCAAATCACACACTATATAACACACAGTTGAGCTAACAACTCTCAATGATTTGTGAACCTCTTTAAAATTTTGCTTGCAAGACTTCCATTCATTAATTATGTTCCACTTTCATTATCATTATCTTTCACTTCATTACATAATACTTTACTTACATCCGTACATAATCAAGTAAAGTTACATCATAAAACATATAGTTTTAAAAATCGTTAAACATGAAAAGATAACACATCACACAAAGCAGCATAAAATATGAAACCCATAAGCAACAGCAACGCTCTCAATCGAGAACTCTCTTTCGCGTGAGAACCTCATGTAGGCAAACCCTGCACATCACATCATCCACATTCGCGTGAGAACCACCTGTCACGCGAAAACATACATGTCGTATTAAAACTTCCCATCCGCGAGAACAACCTGTCGCGCGAGAACATCTCCTCACGCGAAAACTTCTTCTTTCACGTGAGAACTTCCCAGATTCAAATTCCATAACGTACAGCTAAACTATTCGCGTGAAAAGTTCTTACTTTACCCACCCAGTCATAACTTATTGCGTCTAAGGCTGTTCTAACATGCAAACATCCTAAACATCATCAAACCAAGCATAAACAGGCATTTTAAAACGTTCCAGTATGCATAATAGCCCCAAGACATAAAACTTGCGTAAAAAGGGGACTATAAACTCACCTCTTGTAGTTCTAGCACACTAACAACCTTCCCAAAGCCTTTACCGAGCGAAAACTACATAATCATGCGTTATATTCATCAATAATCCATTCTTAGTACATAACACGAGTTACTACACGAGTTACATACCTTAAGCACTTGGATTCTTCACTTTCTCTCTCTACGCAGCCGATTTCCCTCTCTAGCAGCGGTACTTCTCGGGTGAACTAGAGTCTCGCTGGGTGTTCTCGGCTACTTATACCCAGTAACACTTTTCGCGCAGGGTTCTAGCGCGAGAACTCCCTTTTCGTGCGAAAACTTCCTTTCTCATGAACTTCTCGCGCGACAGCCACCTTTCGCACGAGAACTTCTACCTGCCTTCTTTTTCTCGAGATTTTAGGGCGTTACAAGTCCACCCCCCTTATTGAGGTTCTATCCCCGAAACCTGTCAGCTTTCGAACAGCTGCGGGTAATGTTGTCTCATGTCTTCCTCGGTTTCCCATGTAGACTCAGACCCCTTTCAGTGTTTCCACTGTACATGCACAAGTGGAACCACTTTGTTCCTTAACCTCTTCTCCTTCCTATCAATGATAGCCATCGGTTACTCCACATAATTGAGCCTTTCATCCACCTCGATATCCTCCAATGGCATAATCATATCCTCATCGGTTAAGCACTTTCTCAGATGAGATACATGGAACGTTGGGTGAATTCCACTTAACTCATCGGGTAGCTCCAATCGATAGGCCACGTCTCCTACTCGAGCAATGATTCGGAAAGGGCCTATATACCTTGGGCTCAGCTTACCCTGCTTTCTAAACCGGATGATTCCTTTCCAAGGTGAGCCCATCAACATGACTCTATCGCCCACATTAAACTCAATCGGTCTACGCCTTTTGTCAGCATACGACTTCTATCTATCTTTTGCTGCCTTCATAATGGCCTTCATTTTCTCCAGCTTTTAAGTCATAGCCTCGATCACCTCAATGCTTCCCAACTCCTTCTGCTCGATGTCACCCCAACATACGGGCGTTCTACACTTCCTACCGTAAAGCATCTCATAAGGAGGCATACCAATGCTAGCATGATTACTGATGTTATATGAGAACTCAGCTAACGGTAAGTGTTCATCCTAACTTCCACCAAAATTGATCACGTATCCCCGAAGCATGTCCTCCAACATCTGGATCGTCCTCTCCGGATTGGCAAGAAATGAGCACTCTTCGTCAGATGGTCTACTATCACCCATATGGCATCGTACCCTCTTGGCGTACGTGGTAACTTCGTAATGAAGTCCAAGGTGACGTGCTCCCAATTCCACTCGGGTATATCCAAGGGTTGGATCTTTCCATATGGCTTCTGATGCTCCGCCTTCACTTGCAGACAAGTAAGGCACTTACTCACATACCCTACCACATCGCGCTTCATTCCCGGCCACCAGTAATCTTTCTTCATATCCTGATACATCTTCGTGGCACTGGGGTGAATCAAGTATCGAGTCTTATGGACCTCATCCATAATCTTTCCCCGTAGATCCCTGTAGCGAGGAATCCACATCCGCCCAAATCGGGTTCTAACACCGAGAGTATTCTCACTCAACTCTTCGACTAGGCCCTCCACCATTTCGGAGTTAATCTGATGCTCCTTCAACGCCTCATCCTAAAATTCCATGACCTGCTTCATCACATCAGAGGTCATAACCAACTGATAAGCCTTCAGCCGAATCGGCTCGGGTCTCTCTTTTCAGCTAAGGGCATCCGCCACCACGTTGGCCTTGACCGGATAGTAGTGGATCTCACAGTCATAATCCTTGATCAACTCTAACCATCTTCTCTACCTCATATTGAGATCCTTTTGCTTGAAGAAGTACTTCAAGCTTTTATGGCCAGTAAAGATAGTGCACTTCATCCCGTACAAGTAGTGCCTCCAAATCTTCAATGCAAAGACCACCGTTGCTAATTCCAAATCATGGGTAGGATAATTAGCCTCATGGGCTTTCAACTGTCAGGACGTGTAGGCTATTACCCTCCCCCATTGCATCAGCACGCAACCCAACCCCGAATACAAAGCGTCCGAATAGACCACTAAGTCTTTGCTCCCTTCGGGTATCGTTAGGATAGGAGCTTGGGTCAATCTCGTCTTCAGCTCTTCAAAAGTATTCTCTTGTTCTAGACCCCATACAAACTTTACCTCTTTGCAGGTCATCTTGGTCAATGGTGAAGCTATCTTGGAAAAGTCTTGGACAAACCTTCTGTAATAGCCCTCCAAACCCAAGAAACTACGAACCTCGGATGGCGTCTTTGGAGACTTCCATTGCATCACCGCCTCAACTTTTGACGGATCTACCATAATCCCTTCCGAATTGACCACATGACCCAGAAACTGAACTTCTCGCAACCAGAACACGCATTTGGAGAACTTGGCATACAAGTTCTCCCTTCTGAGCGTTTCCAGCACCTCCCGAATATGACCGGCATGTTCCTCTTTGCTCTTTGAATAAATCAGGATATCATTAATGAACACAATCACTGATTTATCAAACAACAGCTGACACACTTGATTTATCAAATCCATAAAAGTAGCTGGCACGTTGGTTAAGCCAAAGGACATAACAAGATACTTGTAGTGTCCATAACACGTGTGAAAAGCTATCTTAGGAATATCCTGCTCCTTTACCTTCAACTGATGGTAACTAGATCGGAGATCTATCCTCGAGAACCAACTGGCACCTTGGAGCTGATCGAACAAGTCATCAATCCTTGGTATTGGATACCGATTCTTCACGGTCAACTTGTTCATCTCACGGTAGTCGATGCACATCCTCATGCTACCGCCTTTCTTCTTCACAAACAAGACTAGAGCACCCCATGGAGAGATACTCGGTCGAATGAATCCATTATCCAACAGCTCTTGTAGCTGAGTCATTAACTATTTCATCTCGATAGGAGCTAGACGATACGGTGCCTTAGCAACAGGTTGGGCACTGGGTATTAGATCAATCTGGAACTCGATCCCCCATCAGGTGGAACACCTGATAAGTCTTCCGGGAATATGTCAGGGAAGTCACACACTACTGGCACATCCGACAATCGTGGTACCAACGCATCCACATCCTTCACATAGGCTAGATAGGCGCCACATCCATGCCTCATACACTTCTCAGCCACAACCATCGAAATCACCTTCGGAACAATAGTAACCCTATCGCCATAGATTGTCACTGAACTCCCATCTGACATAGTCAATCGAATCATCTTCTCGCGGCACAATATTTGCCTCATAGGCTGCTAGCCAATCCATCCCTTGGACTACATCGAATTCTAATAAGAGCATCATGATCAATCTAGCAGAGAACCTATGGCCTTCTAATTCTATGTCACAATCCTCTACCACATCCGAAATCCTGGTAGACTTACCAATAGCAATTTCTACGTCGAAGGGCTCATCAATCTTTCAACTCCTAGCGGGCAACTTGTTGTAAAAGGCAGCAGAAATAAAACTCCTACTAGCACTGGAATCAAAAAGTACAGAGGCACAAGTCTGGTTAACTAGGAATGTACCTGACACAACATCGGCGTCCACTCTAGCCTCCTCCCAAGTCATAGTGAATGCCCTGGCCTTCGCCCTTTGCCCCACCTTATCAGTTCCCTTCCTTGCCCTGGAGTTCTCGGCCCCCGGCTTCTTGCAATCCCTGCTCATATGGCCCTCTTCACCACAGTTATAGCACTTTATGACCCCGCAATCTCTCGCCACATGACCAGGCCTCCCACACTTGAAGCAGACGTTCGATCCCCACTTACATTCCCCCACATGATCTCTCCCTCACTTGCTGTACACCTTCACCACTACCTCGATCGCAGCTGTCCTGCGACCCTCCACCTTTTCCTTCTTGCCCTTGGGGGTGAAACCACCACTACCAAAACCTTTCCCACTCCAGTTCCTATCTCCACTTCCTTTCCTGTTCACCTCCCCCACGGGTACCTCCTCCCTCTCATCGTACAGTCTTCCTGCCAAATTGACCACCGACCTAAATGTACTCGGCAGGGCGGTGATCATGTGTTTGCGGATATTCGCGGGCAGACCCTGGATGTACCTCTTAATCTTTCATGACATAGGCATCACCTGATCTCGCACCAACCTTGCCATCTCATTAAACTTCGTCATGTATTGTTGGTGCATCATATTGCCCACCTCCATCTGCAGGAACTCTCTCTCAACCTTATCAAACTCCCTGTGAGGACAGAACTCCTTGATCACCAACTTCTTCAACTCACTGCACTTCATCTTCCCGATCTCCCTACTACCCTCGGCCTGGACAATATTGTCCCACCAACACAAGGCCGAATCCATAAATGAGTGGGTTGCAAACTTCACCTTCTGATCCTCTTGGCACTCGCTGATATCAAGTACCGCCTCTATCTCCCTCACCCAACGGTGAGCAGCCGCAGCACTCCCATTCCCATCAATGGTCGGGGGCCTGCACCTTTGGAATGCCTTATAGTTGCACCCCTTTGTTGTTTCCTGCACAGCCTCTACCTCCTCATCGTCACTAGAGACAACCATCTTAGCATCTGGTTGCTCCATCACCCCAGAACCTCCACCTTCACCTCCTTTCCTGGCGGTTCTTCTCTTCTCCTCCTTCTCCTTCTTTTCATCGTCCCTCACAGCACGAATAACCTCGGTCACTACAGACGGCAAAATCATCTGCATGAACTGATGAACCTCTTCCACCACTGCCTCCTTCACTGAGGCCCTCAAATTAGCGCTCTCATCACCGCCCTCATGGTGATTAATCTCGGGATCTGCAGGTGCCGTCTCTACAGTTCTAGCCTTATTCCTCATGGCACGTGTTTCAGCACCACATCCACCACGAACTCCACCTAGAGAAGCCTTCAAAGATCTACCTCCATCCATCTCAGCGCTATAAGATTCAAACACCAACATGATCATTCAAGGTAATAGCTCAGATCATGTCAAGTATAGTAAGTCCCTAATTACAGTGGCCAGTTGTGATTAGCCAGTTACTTTACTCTCCTTTCTCCAAGCATTCCCTATCCTGACTACATTAGTTTCCAAATCTACTAGGGGCAAATAAACCACATAACACGTGCACATAATTCCTTTTTTATTATCTTACATGAAACATTTACATAAAACCTTTATCTGCAGGCATGTAGCTACTAGGACTTGTGTGACATCCCGTGTTACCAAGTTAATATTCGTACATTAATAAAATGTGATAAAATAATTAAATGAATCATAAGACTTAATTTTATGATAATTAAGGTCATTTAAGGTCTAGCAAAGCCCCTTTGTGCATAAATTTTATGATTGGTAATTTTCAGAATTACGACGTCGCGTAGCGACAAAACTGTTAATGAGCGTTGGTGACAATTTGGTTAAATAAATTTGGTCAATATATGTTGATTTTATGATTTAATGTTTCACAAGTGAAAATATTATTAGTCGTGAAAAATAATAATTATTATTATTTACCTTGATCGCGTAAAATTAAGACTTCTTAAAATATTGCCTTGTTGTAATGTATAGTCCGTTGCATACCGTGTTGTACCGTGTATATAAATAAATTCTTGAATTTTTGTCACTATTATTAAATGTTGTGAACCTTTGGAAAGTATCAAATTAATACTTTGATTTTATATAAAATTTTCACGTAAAAACCCGAACGTTTAAGAATTTTACAAAAATTTAACGAGACCGACACCCGCCTTACACCGGGTGGCATCACACTTGGAGATCCACCAGCCATGTCATCAATATAATCACATGATTAACTTACTTTAAACATACTTAATCATTTCTATATAAACAACTTCACACTCCATCTTTTACACACACTCAACCCACCCTTTCTCTCACTAGAAATCACCTACACACTCTTCTCTCCCTTCTCTCTAAAACTCACGGCTGGAAACTCTAAGAACAGCCCTATTTTCTTTGATTTTGATCATCCAAAGTTTGTTTCAAGCTTTGATTTCTTGATTTCAAGGATCCCTTATGAACTTGGTGCAAAACATTGCATAAATCCAACTCAAAGGAGAAGAAATCTACAAGGAAATCATTCTTGAATCTTCAAAACTTGTTCATCTTAGTTATAAATATTTCATCTTTTAACACATGCAACATGACTTTTGGATGATTGTTGCAAGTTTTATTCACCAAAAAACTAGCTTTTCTTGAAATCCAAGGTTCCAACAAAGGTTTTAATCAAGAAAATGTGTTGTTAAACAATGTGTGTGTGTGTGTGTGAGTGTGTATGTGTCGTAAGAGTGTGTGTGTGTGTGTGTGATGATTTTGTGTTTTGATGATCTTTTAACATTTTGTTGATTTTCACTTGCATGCAAGATGATCAAACTTTGATTTGAGGTTGTGAACATCATAAGAAACCCATCTCCAAAAGGAGTCTATCAAATGATAAAAATGTGTAATACATAATTGTATGTAAAGAATGATGTTATTGAACCCATCTTGCTCTTGATTTCATAAAGGATTGAGATGATCCATGAATAATGGTGATCATGATCTGAAATCTTTTGATGTTTTTAGTATGTTTTGTTGAAATGAAAACTAAGAACATAAGATAAAATCTATGATTTGGATTATATATGTATGTATGAAATCGTGTATATGTATGTATATATGGTTTACCCTTTTGTTCTTGATTTGTTCTTCACTTATAAGTTTAAAGATGATTGAAATGATTCATGTATATGGTGATCATGATCTGGAGATTTTGATGTTTTTACTTACATTTGATTTTAAGAAAAGATAAAAGCAAATTATAATTAAAGGTACTCAAGTATAGATGGGACATGACCACTAATGGTCATGTCATAAAAGTTGATAGCTAACAAGGCAAGTATCTTTGTAAAATCTGGAATAATAAGATTAAAACATATAAAATATAAGTTAAAATTTAGTAATATTACTGAAAATAAAAGTCTTAATGATTGGGTTTAATCTTGTAAACGTTTTACGTTTAAAAACGCGTTAAAAACGGTGTTTTCGGGTTTAAAACAAGTAATTATGTACAAGTCCGGTTTTTGGCAGAAAATAATATTTTGTTTTAAGTTAAACTTATTTTTTTAAGTATATAACAAACCCATAACAAGCAAGGTCTTCGGTGATGACTTTATACGCGCGAAAAAGCCGAAAGCCGACAATTTCGGGTTAAAAATAATAGACTGTTTTGAAACTAAGTTTTACCAAATTATTTCAGAATGTTTTGGGTATAAAAGATCCATTTTTAAACATTTAAAACGGTCACAAGATATATAGGGGTTGATGTACGGTTTATGCATGTAAAACCATGCGGTTTCTGGTCAAAAATTACCATGTATGGGTGAAATATGGGTCAAACATAATAGAGCATATTTTTATAATAAAAATTTATTTAAAATAAATTTATATATTTTACTACTAAAATTTTATTATTTGTTAAAAGATTAATAAACGTTGGCATGTGTTAAATAAAGTAGTAGTTATAAAGTAATAATATAAGAAATAGATTTCTTAACTAAAACAAGAACATGGATATTAATCTTAAATTAAATATTATTATGAAATAATAATTATTTATTTATTCATTTATTTATTTGTTTGTTTGTTTGTTTGTTTGTATAGTACATAACGTAGTAATTTTACGTTATATTTTTTTATACTTTCATCTGTCTATCTTGTGTTTGTTATGTGGTTGTTGTTTAATGGTTATATTATTTATTTAATAAATAAATATTTGTCACGTATAATACAAATTATTAAACTAAACCAAAAATCACCAACGGGTCTTTCTTTAATAAAACAGATTTCAAGACAAGTCTAGTGAGTTGGGTAAACAACTTACGTATAGACTTATTACTCAACAATTAATAGATCCCTTGTGTTTAGGGCATTAATTGGTCATTTATTTCCGGGCTCGATTTTTTGTTAGATCATCACTCTGTCACATTTGAAGGTGAGTTTTCACAGCCCCTATTTTTAAATAACGTTTTATTTAACTATTTTGGGAAAAAACATGCTATAACGTTTTATTTGTGATATGATTTAATTATGGAATAACTGCGTGATATTTATGATGGCCTTGAGTTGTTTTATTTTTTGCGCATGATTGCCCTCTTACATAATCATTAACCCTTGGAGGGCCACAGGATATATTGGTAGATCTATTGGGTTTGACAACCGCCCCTCAGGATCGGTTTTACCGGTCTGGTACAGAGGGAATATATGTTGAAAGGATTTTTGAGGGACTTTGTGTCTTGGTTTGATTATGGGGCTCTTGGTTGCGATCATGTCAGTGGACCTAGCTAGTCCTTGACGATCCAGGGGTTGATTCCGGGATAATCATATCTTTTTATATGGAACTTATGATAACCTTTTTTATAAACCTGTGAACTCACCAGCTTTTTGCTGATAAACTTTTGGGCATGTTTTTCAGGTGTTTAGGCATATGGGAATGAAAAGAGTTTTAACGGCAAACTTATCAAGTTTGGATACCATTTTGGACCCAATTTCCGCTGCCAATCAAAAACTCTTGTTAATGTTTAAAAACAATATTATGTTATTACTATTTTAGTTTTTAAGTTAAGACTACTTTTTGATCAATGTAATAACATTCTATAATAATAGTTAACTTTGGTATCCATGATTTGTTTGCTTAATAATTGTTGGAAATAATCCAACTTCGGTTATCTCCGTCACACGCATGCCCTTCCGGTGCGCTTTTCGGGGTGTGACAAAAGTTGGTATCAGAGCCAACGGTTATAGCGAACTAGAAAATATTTTTTTAAAAAATCTAGACTATAACCAACAATGTTTTTAGGTTAAAACATTTTCATTCCCACTTGCTGTGTGTCATGCATGCATAACTTAATAATGTTTTTGTTTATGTGCACATTAAAATAAATTAAGTATAGATGCCTGTAGTTAGAAAATTTAGTACGGATATTCTTGTGTCACAGATGCCTTCTCGGACCCCGTTCATTCTGATCCATGACTCCGATACTGACTACGAGGATCCCATGTTTTCTCTTCCCCCTATCGCACCCTTGGAGATTTACCACTACCCGTTTGCACCGAGATGGGAGCCGACCTCCGAGTATGGGAATGGTTGGATTTGGGAATCTGATGATGAGAGTCCTCCTGCTGTTGGGGAGCCTAGTCAGGCAGCACCTGTTAATGATGAGCCTGTTCCTGATATTCCTAATCATGTTCCTGAGGTTCGCTTTGTCTACTCAAGGAAGAAGAAGAGGGTGTCGAAGATAGTTACCAATGAGACAACCAGTGAGGTACCTGAGGAGACTGAGCCCAAGAGGGCTAGAGTGCGGGACGAGCATTGGGATTGGTTGACTGGACGATTATAGGAGTGGGCTGATGAGGGTGGTATACCCTCAACGTTTGAGGTTGGTGAGTCGTCCTCATTCCGTCGAGACCTACCACTGATCGATGAGCCTGTGCATCGCACCCTAGCTACTCTGGCTACCCGATGCATTCACTATGAGCACCAGATTTCATCCTTACAGGGTAAGGCGGGAGTGACGAGCGAGATGTTGTAGGCGATGGATGGAAGGATGATGACATTTGAGGAGGACAAGGTGACTGAGAATGACATCCTAAACCAGCTACATTTCAGGATTTGTGATTTAGAGATGGGACTGTCGGAGACAGAAGAAACTGGAGATGGCGGAACTAAAGGTGGAGGCTGCAGAGGCTGGATTGTTAGCAGCACAGCAATAGGTGACTTCTCTTGAGGAGCGAGTGGAGGTAGCATTAGGGTTGGCAACTGTTTGCATGATGATGGCTTCGGTGGTGGTACGTGCTGATGTGATGGCACAATTCTCTCGTTAGATTTGTTGGGTCTTTCTTATGTTAGTATTTGGAATATTGAAACAACTATTTTGTAATGATGTTGATGCTACTGTAACATCTATTTTGGGTTGTTTCTGGACATGTATTCTGAACTAATTATCTCTCTCATTAATCCATTTTGATGATTTTAATGAATGATGTGATTATCAAAATGTTCTAATTGTATACCTATTAATATTATGCATTTTGATATTATTTCGTGTATGTCGTTTATTCTCTTTTGTTTAATCCATAACAGAAGTTAATTCATGGCACCTAACACATGAAACACCGCCGGTGCTAGAGGTACTGGTTTACCTACCACTGCTGAAAAGTTAGCACAATTGATATCCCAACATGTCAACTCTGCCCTCGAGCAACATGACGCAAATGCTGGGCGTGGTAGAGGACATGGCACCATGGGTGGTTCCAGTGGAGGCACTTCTATTGGAAATCCCTCTGGGAGTCAAGCTCAAGGTTGTACCTACAAGACATTCCAAGCTTGTAATCCACGAATCTTTTCAGGAGCTGAAGGTCCTCTTGATATTATTAGATGGATAGAGAAGATGGAATCTGTGATGGCAATCAGCAACTGTTCTACTGATCAGCGGGTGAAGTATGCCACATGTTCATTCCAAGACAAAGCACTGAGTTGGTGGAATTTGCAAGTTTAGAACCTAGGAGAAGAAGCTGCCTTTGGTCTCTCTTGGAATCAATTAAAGGAAATTTTGCTTAAGGAGTACTGTCCTCGCAATGAGCTCCAAAAGATTGAGACTGAATTCTGGAATATTACTATGGAAGGTGCGGAAGTTAGAGCCTATACTTCCAGGTTTAATGATCTGGCAAGACTCGTACCCTGAATGGTGACTCCAGACTATGTTAGGATTGAGAGATATATTTGGGGATTGGCACCCCAGATCAGAGGCATGGTTACAGCATCAAACCCTACCACAATGTAGAGCACAGTGGCACTAGCAAATTCATTGACTGGTGATGCTATTCGGAGAGGTGTGCTGGTTAAGAAAGGGGATACTGGTAAGAAGCCCATGGAGAATGAAAGGAAGGTTATGGAGTCTGATAAGAGGACTATGGAGAATAAGAGGAAGTGGACAGGAAATTTCAAGAACAGAGCCGGAAATCAGAAGAATCAAAGGGTTGGATCAGGAAAGATGTATGCTACTAACTTGCCGGATGCAAGGAGGCAAGCTGGTGTATAGGCGATGTGTAGCAAATGTAATCTTCATCATGGTGGAAACTGTAATGTGAATGTGTGTTCGAGGTGTAACAAGTATGGGCACCAAGCCTAGACTTGTCGAGTAAGGTTGATGGAGAAGCCTGAGAGAACTGGGCGAAGATGTTATGAATGTGGTGTTGAAGGTCACTACAAGAGGGATTCCCTAAGCTGAAGGGATCAAGCGCAAAGGGCAGGGCTTTTGAGATGAATGCCAAGGAGGCAAGGCAGGAACCATCCGTCGTTACTGGTACGTTCCTTGTCAACAATCATTTCGCATCTATATTATTTGATACTGGAGCCGATATGAGTTTTGTGTCAAAGAACTTTGAACCATTACTTGGCCTTAGATCTAGTAAATTAGATAAGAAATATATTATCGAGCTTGCCAACGGAAAGATAATTGAAGCATGTGATGTAGTTAGAGGGTGCACTATGCAATTAGAGGGTCATTCCTTTAACATCAACCTCGTACCTGTTGTGCTTGGTAGTTTCGATATTGTCGTGGGTATGGATTGCTTGTCAAGGCATCATGCTGAAGTAATATGCTACGAGAAGATTATTCGTCTCCCTATTCCAAATGGTGCAACTTTGACAATCCAAGGTGATAAAGGGAAACCTACTCTGAAGATTGTCAATGTAATGAAGGCTTGCAAGTATCTACGTGAAGGGTACCCAACGTTTCTTGCCAAGGCGGTGGGTACTAAGAATGAGGAGCGAAAGATTGAAGACATACCGATAGTACGAGACTATCCAGATGTCTTTCCTGATGATCTGCCTGGATTACCTCCATCTAGATAGGTTGAATTCCAAATCGATTTGGTACCAGGAGCTGCTCCTATTGCCCGATCACCATATCGATTAGCGCCTTTGAAGATGCAAGAGTTGTCCAAGCAATTAGAAGAAATCTTGGATAAGGGATTTATAAGACCAAGCTTCTCGCCATGGGGAGCACCAATCTTATTTGTCAAGAAGAAAGATGGATCATTTAGAATGTGCATTGATTACCGAGAGTTGAACAAACTCACTATCAAGAATTGATACCCATTACCAAGAATCGACGATCTGTTTGATCAGCTTCAAGGATCCATTTTCTACTCGAAGATTGACCTGCGATCGGGTTATCATCAATTGTTAATGGCTGAGGAAGATGTCCCAAAAACAGCATTCAGAACACGTTACGGCCATTACAAGTTTCTGGATATGCCATTTGGTCTGACAAATGCACCTGCTGTGTTCATGGATCTTATGAATAGAGTATGCAAACCTTACTTAGATAAGTTTGTCATAGTATTCATCGATGATATACTAGTCTATTCAAGAACCAAGAAAGATCATGAACAACATTTGAAGATCATCTTGGAGACGCTAAGGAAAGAGAAGTTGTATGCAATGTTCTCGAAGTGCGAATTTTGGATTCGAGAGGTTCATTTTCTTTGACATGTCGTTAATGAGAAAGGCATACATGTAGATCCGGCGAAGATTGAAGCGATTAAGAATTGGGAGGCCCCCAAGTCCCCGACCGACGTGCCTTAGTTTCTTGGATTGGTGGATATTATCGAAGATTCATTGAAAATTTCTCGAAGATAGCACAGCCGTTGACGCTATTGACTCAAAAAGATAGGATGTACAACTGGACTGATAAGCAAGAGGTAGCTTTTCAGTTACTGAAGCAGAAGTTATATAGTGCTCCTATTTTATCTCTTCCTGAAGGAACTGATGGGTTCGTTGTGTACTGTGATGCGTCCCGTTTAGGTCTTGGTTGTGTGTTGATGCAGAAAGATAAGGTCATACCCTATGCATCCAGACAATTAAAGGTGCATGAGAAGAATTACACCACTCAAGATTTAGAGTTGGGAGCGGTGGTTTTTGCACTCAAGATTTGGAGGCATTACCTATACGGTACGAAGTGTGTTATTTACACGGACCACAAGAATCTTCAGCATATCTTCGATCAGAAAGAGCTTAACATGAGGCAACGTCGATGGGTAGAGTTGTAAATGATTAAGATTGTGAGATTCGCTATCATCCGGGCAAGGCCAACGTAGTGGCCGATGCATTGAGTAGAAAGGAGAATGATAAGCCTAAGTGTGTTCACGCTTTGGAGCAGACTATCCATTCAGGTCTTGATACTCAAATTCGAGATGCAAGTCGAAGCTCTGAAAGATGAAAATTTAAAGAATGAAGGATTGAAAGGCATGGTCAAGGAGTTAGTGCCTAAAACCAATAATGTGATGTACTTCATGGACCGGATCTGGGTTCCACGTTTTGGGAACCTACGTAAATTGATTTTGGATGAGGCTCATAAATCCAATTATTTGATTCACCCCAGATCGGATAAGATGTACAAGGACGTGAAGGAACATTATTGGTGGCCCAATATGAAGGGTGAAATAGCCACCTATGTGGGCAAGTGTTCGACATGTTCTAGAGTGAAGGTGGAATATCAAAAGCCATCAGGACTTCTTTAACAGCCAGAGATTCCTCAATGGAAATGGGAGCAAATAGCAATGGACTTTGTCACAAAGTTACCCCGCATATCAAGTGGTCACGATGCTATTTGGATAATAGTGGATAGGTTGACTAAGTCTGCTCATTTCCTACCCATTAAGGAAACGGATCGGATGGAAAAGCTAACTAACATCTACCTCAAGGAGGTGGTATCTCGTCATGGAGTACCGATCTCGATAATCTCTAACAGAGATAGCCAATTTACCTTGAGATTTTGCCAATCCTTACATCAAGCATTAGGTACTCGTATAGAAATGAGTACTGCGTACCATCCGCAAACAGTTGGTCAAAGTGAAAGGACTATTCAAACATTGGAAGATCTGCTACGAGCTTATGTGATTGACTTTGGAGGAAATTGGGATACTCATCTACCCTTAGTTGAGTTTTCGTACAATAATAGTTATCATAGTAGTATCAAAGCAGCTCCGTTTGAAGCTTTGTATGGAAGAAAGTGTCGCTCACCGCTTTGTTGGGCTGAAATTGGAGAAAAGCAGCTGACTGGACATGAGATTATCCAAGAAACTACGGATAAGATTGTTCAAATCAGAAAGAGGTTAGAAGCCACTACGAGTCGGCAAAAGAGTTATGCGGATACTCGAAGGAAACCATTGGAATTCCAGGTAGGAGACAAAGTCTCTCTAAAGGTCTCGCCTTGGAAAGGAGTTATGCAGTTTGGAAAGCAAGGAAAGCTTAGCCCTCGATATATCGGACCATTTGAGATTGTGAAGCTAGTTGGTCCCGTTGCATATCAACTTAAGTTACCTCGTTAGCTTAATGGAGTACATGATGTGTTCCATGTATCCAATCTGAAGAAGTGTCTTGATGATGAAGCTTCAGTTATTCGACCCGAAGAAGTTTGTATCGACGAGAAACAGAATTTCACCGAGGAACCAGTCTAAATTATGGACTGGAGAATTCAAAAACTTAGAAGGAGTCGAGTTAAGTTGGTGAAGGTTAGATGGAACTCAAAGCGTGGTCCCGAGTTCACTTGGGAGCGACAGGACCAGATGAAGCGCAAATATCCTCACCTGTTTCCATCTAGATCGGAATCGGGAACTACAACTTAAAATTTCGGGACGAAATTTCCTAAACGAGGGGAGACTGTGACATCCCGTGTTTCCAGGTTAATATTCGTACGTTAATGAAATGTGATAAAATAATTAAATGCATCATAAGACTTAATTTTATGATAATTAAGGTCATTTAAGGTCTAGCAAAGCCCCTTTGTGCATAAATTTTATGATTGGTAATTTTGAGAATTACCAGGTCGCGTAGCGACAAAACTGTTAACGAGCGTTGGTGACAATTTGGTTAAATAAATTTGTTCAATATATGTTGATTTTTATGATTTAATATATCACAAGTGAAAATATTATTAGTCGTGAAAAATAATAATTATTATTATTTACCTTGATCGCGTAAAATTAAGACTTCTTAAAATATTGCCTTGTTGTAACGTATAGTCCGTTGCATACCGTGTTGTACCGTGTATATAAATAAATTCTTGAATTTTTGTCACTATTATTAAATGTTGTGAACCTTTGGAAAGTATCAAATTAATACTTTGATTTTATATAAAATTTTGATTTCTTGATTTCAAGGATCCCTTATAAATTTGGTGCAAAACATTGCATAAATCCAACTCAAAGGAGAAGAAATCTACAAGGAAATCATTCTTGAATCATCAAAACTTGTTCATCTTAGGTATGAACATTTCATCTTTTAACACATGCAACATGACTTTTGGATGATTGTTGCAAGTTTTATTCACCAAAAACTAGCTTTTCTTGAAATCCAAGGTTCCAACAAAGGTTTTAATCAAGAAAATATGTTGTTAAACAATGCGTGTGTGTGTGTGAGTGTGTGTGTGCCGTAAGTGTCTGTGTGTGTGTGTGTGATGATTTTGTGTTTTGATGACATTTTAACATTTTGTTGATTTTCACTTGCATGCAAGATGATCAAACTTTGATTTGAGGTTGTAAACATCATAAGAAACCCATCTCCAAAAGGAGTCTATCAAATGATGAAAATGGGTAATACATAATTGTATGTAAAGAATGATGTTCTTGAACCCATCTTGCTCTTGATTTCATAAAGGATTGAGATGATCCATGAATAATGGTGATCATGATCTGAAATCTTTTGATGTTTTTAGTATGTTTTGTTGAAATGAAAACTAAGAACATAATATAAAATCTATGATTTGGATTATATATGTATGTATGAAATCGTGTATATGTATGTATATATGGTTTACACTTTTGTTCTTGATTTGTTCTTCACTTATAAGTTTAAAGATGATTGAAATGATTCATGTATTTGGTGATCATGATCTGAAGATTTTGGTGTTTTTATTCACATTTGATTTTAATAAAAGATAAAAACAAATTAGAATTAAAGATACTCAAGTATAGATGGGACATGACCAGTAGTGGTCATATCATAAAAGTTGATAGGTAACAAGGCAAGTATGTTTGTAAAATCTGGAATAATAATTTTAAAACATATAAAATATAAGTTAAAATTTAGTAATATTACTAAAAATAAAAGTCTTAATGATTGGGTTTAATCTTGTAAACGTTTTACGTTTAAAAACGCGTTAAAAACTGTGTTTTCGGGTTTAAAACAAGTAATTATGTACAAGTCCGGTTTTGGACAGAAAATAATATTTTTTTTATGTTAAAAAACTTAGTTTTTTAAGTATATAACAAACCCATAACAAGCAAGGTCTTCGGTGATGACTTTATACGCGCGAAAAAGCCAAAAACCGACAATTTCGGGTTAAAAATAATGGACTGTTTTCAAACTGAGTTTTAGCAAATTATTTCAGAATGTTTTGGGTATAAAAGAGCCAATTTTAGACATTTAAAATGGTCACAAGATATATATGGGTTGATGTACGGTTTATGCACGTAAAACCGTGCGGTTTCGGGTCAAAAATTACCATATATGGGTGAAATATGGGTCAAACATAATAGAGATATTTTTATAATAAAAATTTATCTCAAATAAATTTATATATATTTTACTACTAAAAATGTTATTATTTGTTAAAAGATTAATAAACATTGGCATGTGTTAAATAAAGTAGTAGTTATAAAGTAATAATATAAGAAATAGATTTCTTAATTAAAGCAAGAATATGGATATTAATCCTAAATTAAATATTATTATGAAATAATAATTATTTATTTATTCATTTATTTATTTATTTATTTGTTTGTATAGTACATAACGTAGTAAATTTTACGTTATATTTTTGTATACATTCATATGTTTATCTTGTGTGTTATGTGGTTGTTGTTTAAAGGTTAAATTATTTATTTAATAAATAAATATTTGTCATGTATATTACAAATTATTAAACTAAACAAAAAATAAACAACTTATGTATAGACTTATTACTCAACTATTAATTGATCCCTTGTGTTTAGGGCATTAATTGGTTGTTTATTTTCTGGCTCGATTTTTGCTAGATCATCACTCTGTCACATTTGAAGGTGAGTTTTCACAGTCCCTATTTTTAAATAACGTTTTATTGAACTATTTCGGGGGAAAAACATGCTATAACGTTTTATTTGTGATATGATTTAATTATGAAATAACTGCATGATCTTTATGATGGCCTTGAGATGTTTTATTATTTGCGCATGATTGCCATCTTACATAATCATTAACCCTTGGAGGGCCACATGATATATTGGTAGATCTATTGGGTTTGACAACCGCCCCTCAGGATCGGTTTTACAGGTCTGGTACAGAGGGAATATATGTTGAAAGGATTTTTGAGGGACTTTGTGTCTTGGTTTGATTATGGGGCTCTTGGTTGCGATCATAGTCAGTGGAACTAGCTAGTCCTTGACGATCCAGGGGTTGATTCCGGGATAATCATATCTTTTTATATTGGAACTTATGATAACATTTTTATATAAACCTGTGAACTCACCAGCTTTTTGCTGATAAACTTTTGGGCATGTTTTTCAGGTGTTTAGAAATGCATGGGAATGAAAAGAGTTTTAACGGCAAAATTATCAAGTTTGGATACCATTTTGGACCCAATTTCCGCTGTCAATCAAAAACTCTTGTTAACGTTTAAAAACAATATTATGTTATTACTATTTTAGTTTTCAAGTTAAGACTACTTTTGGATCAATATAATAACATTTTATAATAATAGTTAACTTTGGTATCCATGATTTGTTTGCTTGATAATTGTTGGAAATAATCCAACTTCTGTTATCTCCGTCACACGTATGTCCTTCCGGTGCGCTTTTCCGGGTGTGACAACTGGCATCCCTTTCCCTTTCGTGTCCCATTCTCAGTTTAAGTTTAAGGTTTTTGAAAATATTTTACCCATTTCTCTTAAACTTTGGCTCTGATACCAACTTGTAAGGCCTCGTTCCAGGGATGCTTATAATTGGACCGTCAACGCATATATTATTTACATCACATCATTTGCAGCGGAATTAAAACTTTTCATTCAAAAATTAAAATGTGACAAAACATCATGTTAATCATTTACATCTCAAAAATTTGTATCATTACAAATATCGTTATCCAAAAATATGGATGCTAGACATAAATCATTTCCGGTAGCTTATTCATCCATGCCTGCATCTCCTCAGCATCAAACGATTACCTGCCAACTATTATGCATACAAAAAGTCAGCGACGCTGAGTGAGTTCTAGTTTATAATTAAAATGCTTTACTTTTCGTTAAAACATAACCTTTACTTTTGTTCATGATCACACATCGCACGTACATCTTGATAATAATTATTATTATCTTATCATCATCATTCATACTCGTTCGCTTTAGCACTTTCTTTCATTCTTTCACTTTTAATCTAGATCCTGTCATAGGCTAGGCCCCATCATCATACACGAAGCAACTTCTGTCTTGGGGTTAAACGACAAGGATCCTGTTTTCGTACGCCTTGATCAGTCACAAAGAGTGACCCCCTATGTGTGTGAACCCTCATGGGTTAGCCAAATCGCATGCTATATAACACACAGTTAAGCTAACAACTCTCAATGAGTTGTGAACCTCTTTAAAATTTTGCTTGCATGTCAGGATCAGCGATCTAAGTTTGATCAATTAGAGTTGAATCGTAGCGGAATTAGAACAAGAATTAGACAAATATAGCAAGAACACAATAGATATTCAATGGAACAGTACACGGTTATAGAGAAAGAGGGTTTTCTGCAAAAGGGATAATATCATTCTTGCACAAATGCTTGGTATGGCGGCCGCTAAGCTTCGCAGGCTTCGCTAAGCTTCACTAAGCTGCACAGGTTACAATTAGGTCAACATTCCTTATATAAAGGAATGTGACGTCTGCTGATGTCACTTGATAGTGACATCTAACAGAATTATTACAAACAACTGAAAGTAAGCAAACTACTGAGAATGTTCACAACAACTGAGAACATCTCAGAGTATGCTAAGTACAAGATGAAACTAAAACTACTTAAACTACAAGTACTGATTACAAGAAACATAAAACTACTGAAAGGAAACCATCACAACTACTGAAGAGGTCTTCTTCAGCTGTTGTGACAACATCTGAAACTTGGTCTTCAGTCTTTGTCTTCAGCTTTTGTCTTCAGACTTTGTCTTCAGTTCTTTAGCTTCAGACTTTGTCTTCAGCTTTTTCACTTCAGACTTTGTCTTCAGCTCTTTCACTTCAGACTTTGTCTTCAGACCTTGTTATCAGTTGATGTCTTCAGCTGTTGCAGACTACTTCAGTTGTTGTAATGTCTGTGGGACTTAAAGGTTTTTCTGATCAGGCTCATTGGTTTTTTTGGTCCAACAAACTCCCCCTGAACCAATGCAGCCAAAACCTTTAAGCTTATTGAGGTCCCACTTATTCTTGGCAGAAATACTCTCTTGATCAGCTTCAGAGATATCAGATAAGCACAGGCCAGGGAACAGGTTTAGTAGATGTGAATGTCAAAGGATGGAAGGGAACTCTGTCTTGGGGAACTGGACACAGAGCTGTTATCCCAACCATGAAACCTACTTCCCATTTTTGAGTCTATAAGACTCTCTGACGTAGGCCTCAAGGAGAACAACTTGTTCCTCCTTAGTGAGTTCTTCTGCTTCTCCTTCGAAGAAGAACTCTGGGCCATAGTACTCTGATAGGTACTTTACTGTCTTTCCATTTTTCAACTCAACAGTTGTTATCTCTCTGTAAGCAAATTCATCTAGGTGAGTCCCTTCTAATAACAACTGGAGTTCATTTTTCTTGATCTCTTCAAGCCTCTTGTATAACAACCCCTTCTTGACCATTTTGTTCTCCATTAGAGTTTGAGGGGTCATCTTTGACTTGTAGGCTCTCTTGAAGTCTTCAAGTATCTCCCAGGGTGAGACTACAATGGCCAACATAATAACAGCATCTATGGTCTTTCTCACTTGGCCATTGTATCTACTTGGTATGGATTTCTTATGAATTCTAGAACTAACCCTGGGGTCTGGCCAAATCCTTACTCTCTCCTTTTGATATTAAAGGTATGCCTGAGAGCATACAGCCTTTGAGTGTGTTTCTTCATGGCTTGTATAGATGATGACTGAGGAAACTCTTTGTCAACCATCTTCAAAAGTTGCTCATCGTGCTGTTTCTGCTGTTCTTCTTCTTCAATCTTAACTTTCACCATTTGCCTCTGAAAGTCTGGTGTGATCATTTGTTGACTTCTGGGCTCAGGTATTTTTAGAACAGAAGAGATTGGTAGACTGTCTTCTTCATCATCATCTTCTTCTTCTTCTTCCATCCTCAACACCCTTCTCCTCCTTCTGGGTGCATCATTGGATGTGGTTTGAGGTGGTTTTTGGGGTAAGGGAGTTGGTTTTGAGGGTTGAGTTGGTTTAAGTTTAGGTTTAGGGATTGGTTTGGAGAGTTGTGGGGTTGGTTGTTTTTGAGTGGGAGTTTGGGAAGGCTGATCTAGAATTTTTGTGGTAAGTTTGGCTTTGGAAAGCTTGGCCATATCAGTTCTCTTCCCAGCACCTGCTTCATCTAAGGCTTCGATAATCAACCCCTTATTTAATGCTTCAGAAGCACAGATTCTGGTGGTTATTGCCAGAATACTGTCTCTGGTCCATGATTTAATCTCAATTAATGATCTTCCAAAGTATTTTGCAATAAACCTGATCATTATCTCCAACCTCTCCCTTTCCATCACACTGTAACTGGCCCATCTCTCTTGTATCTCTTTAATCTCCAGCCTTCTGATCTCAGTGTCTAATGTAGCTGTATCAAAGCCCTGTCTGAAGAGTTGGTCTATTATTCTGTCCATTATTTGCTATGAGCTTCATCAGCTTCTTTAACCAGATCTTCCAATGATTTCTCTTCATCAGGCTTTTGAGTTTCAGCACTTTTCTTTCTCTTGTATGTGATAGCTGTTTTTCCTTTTCTAACTCCTTTTCTTTCTCTTGTTGTTTCTCATCTTCCACTCTCTTTCTCTTTCTTTCTTTCACTGCCTTAGACTCCCCCTTTTTGGGTGCATTGGGTTCAGGGGTTTGAATGGCAGAAAGCTTCTTTTGCACAGCATCATCAACAAGTGTTTGTAGATTTGAGGAGATCCTCTCATCAATGGCTTTATGCACAATCTCATTGATGATAGGAGTGATGAGAGGTAAGGAATGTTGAAAGGTAGCAACCATCTGCTCAGAGGGGTTCTGTCCCTGAGAGGTGGTGCCAAAAGCAGTGGCTGGTGGCTCAGTTGAGTGTAGTGGCTGAGTGTTTGGTGAACCTTCAGATGAAGGTGCCATCTGTGGGTTTATTGGGGCAGATGGACTTTGATCCTGAGACATTTTGGCAAGCAGTTCTTTGAGTCTGCTCACCTCAGCCTCAAGGATTGTGTTATGGGCTAAGACATCGAAGAAAAAGCCCAGGTCATCATCAGTCTTTGCTGAATCACCTGACCTCCTGATTGAATCAGGATGTACATGCCCTGAGTGTAGATCAGTTGTAGCATGTGCCCCTTGTTCTTGGTTCTGGGGACTTCCTGCCTCAAGACTGAGTCCTTCATCGGCAGTTGCCTCTGGTGAGGTCTTAGAGATGTTACCAACTGCATCCTGTTCATTTGCTGAATCAGTAGAAGTGGCAGCCTCACCAGATGTTCTAACCTCCTCCTCTACACGGGGAGATTGAACATTATAACCCCTGTGCTGTGGGTTATCAGCAGCATTTTGGTCCTCTTCCTCAACTGTTGAGGTTCTCCCCATTGTAATTGGTTTCTGGGGAGGAGGAGAGGAATGCAGCTGACTCAGCACTTGTGCAAGTATAATGGTTGGGCTTTGAGGGGCGGTTGCATTTAGAGATAGGTTTGAAGCAGATTTTACCCGGGGTGACTGGTGCTCTTCAATGGTAACCTTCTCAATTGAGATAGGTTCCAGCATTGTGGTATCCCCAATTATGGTTGCATCAGGATCCTGTTGAGAGGATGCCTGAGCGGCTAGGGCTGGTGGAGTCTTTGACACTACTGGGGGGTTAGAACCAGTAAGTGTTTCCTGTATTGGTGGTACAGGGGCATCCTCAGGGGACTCATCTCCCTGAGTAGTCTTTTTTGGCTTTTTGGTGTTGGGTTTGGTGGGGACTTTGGATCTGGAAGTGGACAGTGTAGGGTCAGAGTTGTGCATGGAGTATACTTCAGGCAATACAGCCGGAGCAGGGACTCCAAGGCCAACAAGGCCGTCTGATTTTAGCTGATTTAAAATTATGGCCATGAGAAACCTGGGATATAATATCCATCTGTTTGCCACAGGTTTCAAAGCCAGATCCTTTAGTTCCATGAAAACTATCTCAGAAAAATTTAGATTTTGTCGTTCAAAGATAGAGTATAATACCTGTTGCCATCGGGAGGACATCTGATCCCATGAGGAGGTTTTTGATGCAAGGCAGACATTCACCATGTGAAATATAAGACGTTCAGCATCATGGAAGTGTTTCTTCAGAATGGTGGTAGCACTTAAGTCTCCTTCATACCCGTTATTGATGAAAGACATATCAGTTGTGCCTTTCGGGTATTCTGTGACACAGGTGGCATCATCTAGATTTAGGGTTTGTCGAATGATGTCTGGAGTGATGACCACCTGTTTCTGGTTAACCAACGACTGGAGAGTGATTTGGCTATCATTCTCACCAGTTTGCACAGAGACGTTGGTCCAGAATTGGCTTAGGGAATCGAGGTATATGGTAGGATTCAGAAGAAAAGCGGTTCGATACTGGGAATCTACCATAAGATCGATGGCATTATCAAATTTGTTCCAAAAGGCCGATTTCGAGAGGTAGGCAACACAGTTGTGTCTGGGTTTGAGTTTCATGGTCGCCATTTTTGAGAGAGTGAAGGACATGAAACGGCTAATGAAACGTTTGAAAGTAGGTTTAGGTATTTATAGGGTAATAAAAGGCTGATATAAAACGACTGAAAGTGTTGGTGCTGTCATCAGTTGTTTGAAAACAACTGAAGACCTGGTTTTAACTTTCAGAAGTTGTAACAACTGAAGACTTGGTATTAGTCATCAGTAGTTGTGAAACTACTGAAGACATGGTTTTGGCTTCAGGTGTTGTAAACAACTGAAGATTTGGTGTTAGTCATCAGTAGTTGTAAAACTACTGAAGACATGGTTTTGGCTTCAGTTGTATGAAGTGAAACAGCAGTTGTAGAAACAACTGAAGAGAAAAGTTTCTCATCAGCTGTTGTCGTCAATTCTTAGCTCATCAGCTGTTTCATTCTGACCTCAACACTTATCAGACTTTTTGTCTGATTTTCAGACGTTTCATTGGTCATCAGTACTTATCTGTTATACTGACATTAGTAGTTGTAACTATACCAGTAGTTGTAACCACATCAATTCTTTTCAACAGATAGAGTACTTCAGTACTTTTAAGTAATTTAGTCTTCAGTAGTTATGAAAACTACTGAGGATAAAAGAACTTATCAGTACTTATTTGTGACAATAGTATACGAATGCTCATCAGTACTTGTTTACTGAGATCATCAGTAGTTGTCACTTATTCTAGCTGCAGCATACCAAGCCTTAACACTAGGTTTTGGAAAGTTGAACTGTCCAAAGGCTTAGTAAATATGTCTGCAAGCTCATCAGCACTAGGAACAAACTTTGGATCAATCAGACCTTTTTCAAAACAATCCCTAATAAAATGGTGTCTGATCTCAATATGTTTGGTCCTAGAGTGCTGGACTGGATTCTTGACAATACAAAGAGCTGAAGCACTATCCATTAGTAATGGAGTCTTAGTCTCTATAATGCCATAATCCAATAATTGATTCTGAAGCCAGAGTACCTGAGATGTACAACTTGCAGCAGCAATGTACTCGGCTTCAGCAGTGGATGTAGCAACAGATGTTTGTTTCTTACTCTGCCAAGAAACCAAACAGTTGCCTAGGAATTGACATCCACCAGAAGTTGATTTTCTAGTTAATTTACACCCTGCATAGTCACTATCAGAAAAAGCAACTAATTTGCAAGAGTGCCCAGTGGAATACCAAAGACCTAGAGATTGAGTACCTTGCAGATATCTAAAGATCCTCTTGACTGCAATCAAATGAGACTCTTTAGGAGTAGCCTGAAATCTAGCACAAACACAAGTTGCAAACATAATATCTGGTCTAGAAGCTGTTAAGTACATCAAGGACCCAATCATACATCTGTAAAGTGTTTCATCAACAGCTTTACCTTTCTGATCTGCATCCAGTTGTGTGGTGCTGCACATGGGAGTAGAACAGGGCTTACAGTTTTGTAAATCAAACTTTTCCAAAAGACTCTTTGTGTATTTTGACTGATGAATGAAAGTTCCATCAGCCTTTTGTTTGATTTGCAAACCTAGAAAGAACTGTAATTCTCCCATGGCACTCATTTCGAATTTTTGTTGCATCATTTCCAAATGAGACAAATCCCTTCTTTCCTTGAGAGTAGTCATTAAGAAGAGAACTGCTCCCAGTCATTCATTCATTATGTTCCACTTTTCATTATCATTATCTTTCACTTCATTACATAGTACTTTACTTACATTTCATAATCAAGTAAAGTTACATCATAAAACATATAGTTTTAAAAATCATTAAACATGAAAAGATAACACATCACACAAAGTAGCATAACATACGAAAACCCATAAGCAACAACAACTTTATCATGCGAAAACTCTCTTTTGCGCGAGAACCTCACGTAGGCAAACCCTACACATCACATCATCCACCATCGTGCGAGAACCACCTGTCGCGCGAAAATGTACATGTCTAAGAAAAATTCCCATCCGCGAGAACAACCTGTCACGCGAGAACGTCTCCTCATGCAAAAACTTTCTCTTTCGCGCGAGAACTTCTGAGATTCAAATTCCGTAACGTACAACCGAACTGTTCGCAAAACTTCTTACTTTACCCGCCCAGTCACAACTTATGGCGTCTAAGGCTATTCTAACATGCAAACATCCTAAACATCATCAAACCAATCATAAACAGCCATTTTAAAACATTCCAGTCTGTATAATAGCCCCAAAACATAAAACTTGTGTAAAAAGGGGACTAGAAACTCACCTCTTATAGTTCAAGCACACTAACAACCTTCCAGAAGCCTTTACCGAGCAAAAACTACATAATTGCGTAATATTCATCAATAATCCATTCTTAGTACATTACACGAGTTACTACACGAGTTACATACCTTAAGCACTTGGATTCTTCAATTTCTCTCTCTACGCAGCCGATTTCCCTCTCTAGCAGCAGTACTTCTCCCGTGAATTAGAGTCTGGCTGGGTGTTCTTGGCTACTTATACCCAGTAACACATTTCGCCCAGGGTTCTAGCGTGATAACTCCCATTTCGCGTGAAAACTTCCTTTCTCGTGAACTTCTCGCGTGACAGCCTCCTTTCGCACGAGAACTTCTACCTGCCTTCTTTTTTTCGAGATTTTCGGGCGTTACAAGTCGACCCCCCTTATTGAGGTTCTGTCCTCGAAACCTATCATCTTTCGAACAGCTGCGAATAATGCTGTCTCATGTGTTTCTCGGTTTCCCATGTAGACTCAGACCCCTTATTGAGGTTCTGTCCCCGAAACCTGTCATCTTTCGAACAGCTGCGGATAATTCTGTCTCATGTGTTTCTCGGTTTCCCATGTAGACTCAGACCCCTTTCGGTGTTTCCACTGTACACGCACAAGTGGAACCACTTTGTTCCTTAACCTCTTCTCCTTCCTATCAATGATAGCCACCGGTTGCTCCACATAATTGAGCCTTTCATCCACCTCGATATCCTCCAATGGCATAATCATATCCTGATCGGTTAAGCACTTTCTCAGATGAGATACATGGAATGTTGGGTGAATTCCACTTAACTCATCGGGTAGCTCCAATCGATAGGCCACCTCTCCTACTTGAATAATGATTTGGAAAGGCCCTATATACCTTGGGCTCAGCTTTCCCTAGTTTTTAAACCGGATGATTCCTTTCTAAGGTGAGCCCTTCAACATGACTCTATCGCCCATATTGAACTCAATCGGTCTACGCTTTTTGTCAGCATACGACTTCTATCTATCTTTTGCTGCCTTCATAAAGGCCTTGATTTTTTCCAGCTTTTCAGTCGTAGCCTCGATCTCCTCAATGCTTTCCAACTCCTTCTCCTCAATGTCACCCCAACATACAGGTGTTCTACACTTCCTACCATAAATCATCTCATAAGGAGGCATACCAATGCTGGCATGATAACTGATGTTATATGAGAACTCATCTAATGGTAAGTGTTCATCCCAACTTCCTTCAAAATCGATCACGTATGCCCGGAGCATGTACTCTAACATCTAGATCGTCCTCTCCGACTGACCATCTATCTGAGGATGGTAAACCGTACTTTGATGTGGAATCTCTTCCAAAACTTTGATGTAAACCGAGTGTCACGGTCCCACACGATAGACACCGGTACGCCATGATGAGCTACGATCTCCGTAATGAACAGATCCGCCAACCTGTCAGATGAATACGTCTCATGGATTGGCAAGAAATGAGCACTCTTAGTCAGACGGTGTACTATCACCCATATGGCATCGTACCCTCTTGCCGTACGCGGTAACTTCGTAATGAAGTCCATGGTGACGTGCTCCTATTTCCACTCGGGTATATCCAAGGGTTGGATCTTCCCGTATGGCTTCTGATGCTCCGCTTTAACTTGCAAACAAGTATGGCGCTTACTCACATACTCTGCCATATCGCGCTTCATTCCCGGCCACCAGTAATCTTTCTTCATATCCTGATACATCTTCGTGGCACCGGGGTGAATCGAGTATCGAGTCTTATGGGCCTCATCCAAGATCTTTCCCCGTAGATCCCCATAGCAAGGAATCCACATCCGCCCAAATCGGGTTCTAACACCAAGAGTATTCTCACTCAACTCTTCGACTAGGCCCTTCACCCTTTCGGAGTTAATCTGATCCTCCTTCAACGCCTCATCCTGAAATTCCTTGACCTTCTTCATCACATCAGAGGTCATAACCAACTGATAAGCCTTCACCCGAATCGGCTCGGGTCTCTCTTTTCGGCTAAGGGCATCCGCCACTACGTTGGCCTTGCCCGGATGGTAGTGGATCTCGCAGTCATAATCCTTGATCAACTCTAACCATCTTCTCTGCCTCATATTAACCATTTTCGGGCGAAAACTTCCTTTCTCATGAACTTCTCGCATGACAGCATCCTTTCACGCAAGAACTTCTACCTGCCTTTTTTTTCTCGAGATTTTCGGGCTTTATAAGTAACAATAACAGTAACAATAAAATTAACAATAACAGTAACAATAACAGTAGTAATAACTATAGGGTTTTCACAAGTTTATCAGAGTCATTTTATCCTTAGAAAATGAAAACACAGCGAAAATTGAATGAAAAACTTGTTACAGCTAATTATAAACCAATTTATAATGTCTGTTAAAAGAAAACCCGTAATGGATCGTTATATGAAAAACCATGCTTACAAACAACGATAGGGTGTTTAGTAATCTACCTCTCGAATGGGACAGTGGAGAAAGATCTTTGATTGGCATCTTCCAAAGAAGGAAACCTCAAGCTTTTCTACCCTAAGCCTCCAACAATTACACCAGGTTGCTAGGATTTTCTTGAATCGGGTTCTGTTCTTGGTTTTCCTCGACCGATCTAGAGAAAAGCTATAGTAGCACACCGATTGCACCTTTATGTGTGTTGTAAGTTATCAAAGAGAGTGGTTGAGTGCAATAGTATATTACACGTCCTATGAAACTGAATATCACAGAGAGAAAAGTGGGTGGGACCCATCCCTTTAACCCATCCGCATTTCTCTAACATTCATCCGTATTAGAAAATGCGGATGAACAAACTCTATCAGCATTTGTAAATGCGGAAGAAGAAACTTCATCCGCATTTCCCAAATGTACATCCACATTTGTAAATGCAGATAAGTAACTCCATCAGCATTTCCAAAATGCACATCCGTATTTGTAAATGCGGATGATCAGTTCCATCAGCATTTCCTTAAATACTCATCCGCATTAGTAAATGAGGATGAAGTATTTCCTTCACCATTTCCCTAACTGCACATCCGCACTTATAAATACGGATGAGGAATATTCATCCGCATTTCCTCAGTAACACATCCACATTAGTAAATGTGGATGAACAAAAGAAATGCGGACAAAACACTTGTATTGTTTGTTCAACCATTTGAATAATAATACAAAGTACTCTCTCTCTTTAGAAGAAATTATCCATATAATTTATTCATAACACCAGTGCAAATATTTAGAAACCCAATTTCTAAATACTTCAAGTGTCAATATTTATTTATATGATCATGTCATAAAAAAAACATTGTAGGTGTTTGTCTAGGTTGTTATTGGGTATGACCCGACTTGAATCATAACGTACTAGCCACATCAATTCAATATGTGTCTTGGGCAGACCGTTCCCAACAATCTTCCACTTGCACAAGATACATAGAGAATTGATGCAAGTAGTAAATACCACCTAACAACGGTTTACTACCCCTAATACGCATGACGAAGTGCCATTCAATAACATCATCTTCCTCAAGTTCCTTACTTGAAATGATTTAGGTGAATCTATCATTTATCCTTTTGTTGCAGATGTCATGTTAAATCTAGAGACACAGAATGACTATTCTCTGTTGATTTAACTTAATCAGGCCTTAGACATCATACTCTTAATGAATAAAAGGAACAAATCCCATCTTGACTACATATGTTTCTCACAATCACCTTGCATCACACCTGAAACTAGCCTTATGTATTGTCCATTATTTCAGAACAGCGAAGAACTAGATCAAAGTATAATATTTGGTGAATATTGAAACCCAATATGTATCTCAGGTTGGAGGATACAACGATATTCGCCTTTACTCAAATTTACTTATGATCAATTACATAATTCCATGTAGTAAAATTTGAGAGCGGGTCTGTCCAATATTTGTATCCCACAAATATTTATGAGCCTTGGTAGCAACCTCTATATTCATACCTCATGAATATACACCAATCCAAGTTCATAATAGTCTTAATTCATATTTGTTCCCACGAATATGACCGACTACGGACATTTAAAATAATAAACATATTCATGGATTTAAACATGCTAAAATGGAACATAACTCATAGTATCATAATCATATATATATATATATGAGTCAAAATAACAATTGTTCCGATATTTAAATACAAAATAGATCAAATCCAATCACAAGAATATCGAAGTCCTAAGGCACAAGTATGACTCTCATGCTTTGGCCTTTCAAAGGGCTTCGTGAGTGGATCTGTAACATTTTGATCAGTGTGAACTTTGCGAATACATATCTTTCCTTTTTCAACTTCATCCCTTATGTAGTTGAATCTTCACTCAATGTGCCTTGTCTTTTGATGTGAATGGGGTTCCTTGATTTGGCAATCGCACCCTTGTTGTCACAAAAGATCACTAGGAGATCTTGAATGATAGAGACAACCCCTAGGTCGATAATGAATTTCTTCAACCATGCAGCTTCCTGTGCTGCCAATGAAGCGGCGATGTATTCTGATTTTGTAGTGGACAATGCTACTACATCCTGCTTTGAACTCTTCCAGGATACTGCCCCTCCATTCATAATGAAGACATACCCCGATTATGATCAAGAATCATCTCGATCAGTTTGGAAACTCGCATCCGTGTAACCCTTTACAACGAGTTCCTCTTCACCAGATCCGTATATCAAAAACATATCCTTAGTCCTCCTAAGGTATTTCAATATACTCTTAACAGCCATCCAATGACTATTTCCCAGATTCTGCTGATATCTTCTTGTCATGCTTAAGGCACATGATACGTCCGGTCTAGTGCATATCATTGCATACATGATGGATCCTATAGCAGATGCATATGGGATTTCCTTCATCCTTACTTGCTCATCCTTTGAGCTTGGACATTAAGATGCACTCAATATTTTCCCTCTTTGAATAGGTACCAAACCTTTCTTAGAGTTCTCCATCTTGAACCTTTTCAAGATTTTATCAATGTATGCACTTTGTTTCAAACCTATCATCCGCCTTGATCTATCCCTATAGATGTTTATTCCCAAAATATAGGCGGCTTCACCAAGATCTTTAATGGAAAAACAACTTCCAAGCCAGGTTTTAACACCTTCCATGGTTGGAATGCCATTTCCAAACAGTAATATATTATCAACATACAATACAAAGAATGTTATGATGTTTCCACTAGCTTTCTTATACACACAAGCTTCATCAGCATTCTTGATGAATCCAAACCTTTTGATCTCTTCATTAAAACGTTGATTCCAACTTCTTGATGCTTGTTTCAATCCATAGATTGATTTCTTTAACTTGCATACTTTATTAGGATATTGTGGATCGACAAAACCTTCGGGCTGAACCATATAGACATTCTCTTCGAGATGTCCATTAAGGAAAGCAGTTTTGACATCCATTTACCAAATCTCATAGTCATAATATGTAGCTATGGCAAATAATATCCTAATTGACTTTAGCATTACCACAGGCGAGAAGGTTTCTTCATAATCAACCTCTTGAGTTTGAGTGAAACCTTTTGCTACAAGTCTTGCTTTATAAGAATCCAAGTTTCCATGCATATCAGTTTTCTTCTTGAAAACCCACTTATATCCAACCGGTTTGGAGTTAAGCGGTGGCACAACCAATTCCCACACTTGGTTGTCGTACATGGATTGCATCTCTACGTTCATGGCTTCAAGCCACTTGTCACAATCTGAATTGGACATTGTATCATGGTATGTAGTTGGTTCATCCGAGTTAACTACATAGCATCCATTCATGAAAAATCCAAATCTTTCGGGTGGATAGCTAGTTCTACCAGATCTGCGAACGTTTTGTGTGTATTGATCAACCACTTGATCATTATCAACAACCTTATGTTGATTGCTAGTGTCAACCAACTGTATATCGGTTTGTGGTTCTCGATCCTCATCAAGTTCCACTGTTCTATTGGTAGTTCCTTCCATAAGGAATTTAGTTTCCAAGAACTCAGCTTTTCGAGCAATAAATACCTTTTGCTCTGTTGGATTATAGAAGTAATATCCCATCGAGTCTTTGGGATATCCTATAAAGATACACTTAGTGGAAGGCTTTCTAACTTGTTTGGGGTGTTCTGCTTAACATAAGCCTCACAACCCCATACCTTTAAATATGATAACGATGGAACTCTTCCATGCCATATTTCAAAAGGTGTCTTATCCACTTTCTTGGTTGGGGCCATATTCAGAATACGGGCCGCAGAGAGCAATGAGAAACCCCAAAATGACAGAGGTGGTGTGCTTCTAGCCATCATAGATAGAACCATATCCAATAGGGTTCAGTTTCTCCTCTCAGACACACCATTATGCTGTGGTGTTCTTGGTGGAGCAAGCTATGAGACAATCCCACAACTCCTAAGATGATCTTGAAAGGCATCACTAAGGTATTCACCTCCTATATCCGAACAAAGAACTTTGATGGTTTTGTTGAGTTGATTTTCTACTTCATTCTTGAATATTTTGAATGTTTCAAAAACATCATCTTTGTGTCTCAACAAGTAGACATAACCATAATGACTATAATCGTCGATGAAGGTAATGAAGTATCTTTCACCATTCCTTGTCATTGCTTTAAAAGGACCACATACATCCGAATGTATGATTCCTAATAAATCTTTTGTCCTTTGGTTAGTACCACTAAAGGGTTCCTTGGTCATCTTTCCTTGTAAACAAGATTCACACTTATCAAATGAACCCTCTTCATTTGCTTCCAAAAGACCATTCTTTTGAAGTGTTTGAATACGATTCTTGTTTATGTGACCAAGACGATAATGCCAAAGATATAACTCACTTAAAACCATTTTAAGTTTCTTGGTGCTCGACTGGTATAACGAGTTATTACAGGATGAGTCATTATGAACCAATTCATAAATAGCATTAAAAAGCATAGCCTTAATATAAAATATATCATCCATAAATACACAAATACCATCATTTACAAACTTTAATACGTAACCAAATTGTTTTAGAAGAGAAATAGAAATTATGTTCCTAGTCAAACTAGGAGCATACAAAACATTCTTCAAAATGACTTCCAAACCACTTGGAAGCTTTAAGATATAGTCTCCTTGGGTTCGACATCAACCTTTGCTCTGTTGCCCATATAGAGACTAGTATCCCCTTTTTAAAATACTTATTTCTTTCGAACCCCTGCAATAAATTGCAAATATGAGTTCCACATGCGGTATCTAATACCCATGTGTTTGAAGAAATAACATTAAGTTAAATATGGATCATGAAAGTTTTACCTGAGCGTGGATCGTTCCTCTTCCAATGTCCTATCTCACCACACTCAAAGCGTGGATCGTTCTTCGTAACCTTTGGCTTCTTAAGCCTTGGTTTTGGTGGTCCCGCTTTAGTCTTTCCCTTACCCTTTCCTTTGATGTACCCCTTGCCTTTGGCAACATTTGACTTGGGTTCGGGGTGATGCCTCTTCTTGTTGCCACCCTCATTGATCGTGAGAACCGGTAAAACCCTTTTACCCATCCTTGCCTTGGCTGTTTTGAGCATTGCATGAAGTTCCCCAATGCTCTTGTCCCATCCATTCATGTTATAATTCATGATAAAAGTCTCAAACTTCTTGGTTAGACCATTGAGGATCAAATCCGTGGCCAACTCTTTTGAGACGGGACAATTTAGCCTTTCGAGGCAATCAATGTGGCTTTTCATCTTCATCACATAAGATGATACAAATTGGGTTTCTTCCATTCGACATGCATGAAGCGCTCGAACCATTTTGAAGCACTCTACCCTCGCTTGTTGAAGGAACATTTCCTTCAGCTGGGTAATCATGTTGTATGCCCCGTGTTGTTCAAAATCCCTTTGAAGCTCGGGAATCATGGTTCCCAACATGAGGCAAGAAACTTGCACAAAATCCTCAGTGTGCTTAACCCAATCCTCGTAGGCATCAACATCATCAATGTTGGGCTTATCGGGAATAGGATCGTCCAACACGTATGATTTCTTTTCCTGCTTGAGAACAATTCTCAAGTTTCGAAACCAATCCATGAAATTATTGTGGTTTAGACGATCCTTTTTCAGGATAGTTCTCAGTGATAGGTTATGGATGGTCGGGGAGGTAGCGTTGTTATTATTAGCAGCCATTACTACAATATAAACAAAGTTCAATTTAGTATTTATAAAATAACATTTTAGCTATTAATACCCTTTCATGTCTCATAGACAATTAATAATTAAAATCTAGAATCCAACGTTACATTTAAATAATGGTTTGGTGACCTTTATCCCATTATTTAAATTAACAAGGTAGTCAACTTTTGACGATTGCAACCCTTTGCAACTTCTAGTTTATGGGATCCAACTTCAAATAATGGTTAGGTGACCTTTATCCCATTATCTAGAATCCAATGTTACATTCAAATAATGGTTAGTCGGCATGTTTAATCCCATCAATACCATTATACACCATGCTTCAGTGTCCCTATTCACATGGTTTCCAATTCAAGTCCTCCTACTTACACACACGTGTGAGCTTACACATATAGGTGGTTAGGTGACCTTTATCCCACAAATATGTTAAACCCACCTTAAACACACAAGTTCCCTAAATATGGTTAGGTGACCTTTATCCCACAAATAGTTCCCAAGTGATTCGAGTGTTGTATAAAAGGATGGTGTTAAACTTGTTTAAAAGGGATTTTGTTTCCATTAGTTCTAGTTATGAAAATAGTTTGTACCTTAATTTGCATGCATTCAAATATGTGGTACACGAGTGAAACCAATTTCAAAAGTTCTTTTAATAAAATCAATTTTATTGCAAAAACATTAACTTTTAATAAAACCATTTTATTACCCATGTTAATGTTTCCAAAAGAACCGTTTGCAGCTTGTTGTTGATTTGAAATTGTTTAATAGTGCATATACAAATATCACATGAACAATAAATTAAATCAACCATACAAGCAACACATACAACAACAAGTTCATAACCATAGTCAACTAATTTAGCTTCACTTTTTGGCCGAAACAAGTGAGTTATAAGGTCTTCCTAAGGGTAACACTTGTGTCGATGAACTCCCACTTGATCCCGCATCCAAATGCTTCAAGTGTCCACTTTGTGTTGCGATTCTCCCATTTGATTTGAGCTCCCAAATGGACTTACATTTTACACCAAACCCCTTTGGGCCTTCAAAATGTGTTTTCGGTTATTGGGCTTAAATCCCATTAAGAGCCATGAAGCCCTTTGGGCATAAAATTGGCCCAAACCGAAAAACATTCTTGTTGCATATTCTTTTACAAAATTATATATCCTATATATATTTTCTAGTAAAAGTGAAATGCAACTAATCTATTTATTTTACATACCAAATAAAATAAATAAATTACATAGCCAATAGTAAGAACAAATAAATTTAATTATTACAACCCTTTGAATAATCAAATATAAACCACAACACAACCAAACACAAGGTCTCGACTAGGTTATGAACATCAAGATACATATCCAAATATGTAAGCAAAAATCCGAGACTTTCCCCTTTGAATCACAGACTTTCGGTTGATGTATAAACAAACCGAATATCATGATTCTTGTCCAAACAACTTAAATCATCCAAATGATTAAGATTTTTCAAGATTACAATATGCATGTAAAGTAGAATCTTGAAAAACAGGGGAAACTTAGACCTGAATTTTTGGTCTGTTGGTGAATAACAGCAAGAAACCAAGAATTCAATCCAGATGAAGCATGTATCCATATAACCGGCTCTGATACCACTATAGGGTTTTCACAAGTTTATCAGAGTCATTTTATCCTTATAAAATGAAAACACAGCGGAAATTGAATGAAAAAATTGTTACAGGTAATTATAAACCCATTTATAATGTCTGTTAAAGGAAAACCCGTAATAGATCGTTATATGAAAAACCATGCTTACAAACAACCATGGGGTGTTTAGTAATCTATGTCTCGAATGGGACAGAGGGGAAAGATCTTTGATTGGTAGCCTCCAAAGGAGGAAACCTTAAGTTTGTCTACCCCAAGCCTCCAACAATTACACCAGGTTGCTAGGAGTTTCTTGAATCGGGTTCTGTTCTTGGTTTTCCTTGACCGACCGAGAGAAAAGCTACAGTAGCACACCGATTGCACCTTTATGTGTGTTGTAAGTCATCAGAGAGAGTGACGTCCTATGAAACTAAATATCAGAGAGAGAAAAGTGGGTGGGACCCATCCCTTTAACCCATTCGCATTTCTCTAACATTCATCCGCATTAGAAAATGCGGATGAACAAACTCTATCAGCATTTGTAAATGCGAAAGAAGAAACTTCATCCGCATTTCCAAAATGTAAATCCGCATTTGTAAATGCGGATAAGTAACTCCATCAGCATTTCCAAAATGCACATCTGCATTTGTAAATGTGGATGATCAGTTCCATCAGCATTTCCTTAAATACTCATCCGCATTAGTAAATGCGGATGAAGTATTTCCTTCAGCATTTCCCCAAATGCACATCTGCACTTGTAAATGCGGATGAGGAACATTCATCCGCATTTCCTCTATAACACATCTGCATTAGTAAATGCGGATGAACAAAAGATATGCGGACAATACACTTGTATTGTTTGTACAACCATTTGAATAACAATAAAAAGTACTCTCTCTCTTTAGAATAAATCATCCATATAATTTATTCATAACACCAGTGCAAATATTTAGAAATCCAATTTCTAAATACTTTAAGTTTCAATATTTATTTATATGATCGTATCATAAAACAACCATTATAGGTTTTGGTCTAGCTTGTTATTGGATATGACACGACTTGGATCATAACGTACTAGCCACATCAATTCAATATATGTCTTGGTCAGACCGTTCCCAACAATAACAGTAGTAATAACAATAATAATAATAGTAGTAATACCAGTAGTAATGACAGTAGTAATAACAGTAGTAATAACTGCAGTAATAACAGTAGTAATAACAGTAGTAATAACAGTAACAATAACAGTAACAATAACAGTAACAATAACAGTAATAATAACAGTAACAATTACAACAACAATTAAAGTAACAATAACAGTAACAATAACAGTAACAATAACAGTAACAATAACAGTAGTAATAACAGTAGTAATAACAGTAGTTGTAATAATAGTAGTAATAACAGTAGTAATAACAGTAGTAATAACAGTAGTTATAACAGTACAAATAACAGTACTAATAACAGTACTAATAACAGTAACAATAACAGTAACAATAACAGTAACAATTACAGTAACAATAACAGTAACAATAACAGTAACAATAACAGTAACAATAACAGTAACAATAACAATAACAACAACAATAACAACAACAATAACTACAACAATAACAACAACAATAACAACAACAATAAAAACAGCAATAACGACAACAATAACGACAACAATAACGATAACAATAACGACAGCAATAACAACAACAATAATGACAACAATAACGACAGCAATAACAACAACAATAACAACAAAAATAACAACAATAACAACAACAATAACAACAATAATAACAACAATAATAACAATAATAATAATAACAATAATAATAACAATAATGTATGGAACATCTGAAGATTAAAGGCTGATGCAACCAAAGTATATCAAATAACCAAGTCTTCCTGCATGCACTAAGGAACAAATATGAACTAGCTTCGGAAGTTTTACACTCACAAATAAGTCTAAGTGTAAAATCTTCCGAAACCAACAGTTCAGAAGAAGTTACTTTGAATGTTTCACACTCATCAGAAAATTATTACAAGTGTGTAATCTTCCGAAGCCAAAGACTCATTTCTTCCGAAGCCAAAGATGAAGTCTTCTGAAGCTTCAAAAGACAAAGTCTTCCAAAGCCATTTTGCTGTGAAGACAGATTTCTTCCGAAGACAGAGAAAAGATGCTTTCTCTGAGCTACTTTTTGATAAAACTGATATACTTTCCACTGCTGCTCTGAAGACTCACCTGCTAACATTAGTTGGTGAAACTTCAATACTTTATCAACTAGTAGATAAAGTCTTTGACTGTAACTTCCCACTTTTGTACCTATAGACTTGTTTGTATTAGATTAAGTCAGCGAGCTATGGCATGTCATAGTCACTAGTCAAAAGACAATTTGCCTTTTGACTATAGATTGATCTTGTTGTCTAGATTAGTCAAAATTCCAACTGTCTTTTTGTATATTGACGGTTGTAAGTTGTAGTATAAATAGTCTCAAGTTCTTGTAATTAGACATACTTGCAAACACTTGCAATAGAACTAAAAAATCAATATACAACTTCCATGAAAACTTAATGTTATGTTCTTATGACTTTGTTCTTGTTCTTTTAGTTCTGTCTCTTTAATATTACTGATGTAGCTTTGTATCATCAGTGAAGTTACCAGTTCCATATTTGAGTGGTTAAGTGATTTAAGTTCTCTCCTCTTGTGAAGCTAATTGCAATCTTAAGTACCCTTACCTGTTCTGCAATTGGTATCAGAGCATTCCAAGCTGTTGATTGTAAGATCTCACCATCTTAAATCCTCTTAGTTTCACACTTCACCTAACCTTTCAAATGGCAGCTATCTCAAAGGCTGATATGGAAACTGGAACTATGACAAAGTCCCCACTGATCACTCCTGAGGATTTTGATACTTGTGCCAAAGAATGGAAGGCTTCATCAAGTCTCAAGATTCTAGGATGTGGGAGTTTGTTGTCAATGGACCTTACGTACCATGCACCACTTCTGCTACTGGTGGTGGTATGATACCAAAAGAAAGGGATGACTTTTCTAAAGAAGATTGGAAGAAAATTGATATTGATCAGAAAGCTATGACAGCCCTTCAAACTGCTATTCCTAACTCCAGTTATAGAGGTTTCAAGAAGTGTAAGACCGCCAAACAACTATGGGATGCACTGAAGCTGATGTATGAGGGGTCCAATAAAGCCAAAGAAAACAAATAAGACCTCTTGAAGTAGCAGTTTGAAAATTTCACCTTCAAGACAGGTGAAACCATGACTCAACAGTACTTCAGGTATGTTGAGATTGTGGATACTCTAGCTGATGTTGGAGTAACCATTGAGAATAGAGATATTGTTAGGAAGTTCATGTCCTCTCTTCCTAGACAATGGACACACTACTGTGTGGTCATTAAGAGGACTGAAAACCTTAAGAATCTTACCCTCACTGAGTTATATGGAATACTTAGTAGATACCAGATGGAGATGAACATGCAAAACTCATCTGGTAACTCTAACACTCATCAGAGTTCAGCCCTCCATGTGGTTGAAAGGAAAAGCAGAGAACCACAGCACCATCTCATCTTCTACCCTGACAAATCACAAAAGGGTCCTTTCATCACCTTTCTAGAGACACCTAGTGAAGGCTACATCTCTGGAAGCCCATTCCAGAAGACAAGTTCTTCACAAGCTTTTGTGTCTTCTGATGAAAGTTTAGGCAAATTTCTCTTCACCTTTAAAGACCTGGATTGTATCCATCCAGATGATTTAGAATATATGCAAATAGTCTAGCAGATGGCTTTACTCACTCACAGAGCCCAGAAGTTCTACAAGAGGTCTAGGAGAAGGTTTCCCAACAATGCAGCGAGTGGAAAGTTTAGGCTGGACAAAACCAAGGTAAAGTGTTACAACTGTGACCAGATGGGACACTTTGCCAAGGAGTGCAAGGCACCAAAGTCAAATGGTGGCCAAGCACAATCCAGGCCAAACTACACTGAGGGAGCTCACCAGAATAAGAAGCCAAGACAGCAAGCTACAGTTGCTGTTGAAAAAGGAGGCTTTGACTGGAGCTTTCAGGTTGAGGATGCTTCTCTAAACCAAGCACTAATGGTAGATCATGATGAAGCCAAGGTATTGGAACATCTTTGTACTCTTGAATGCATTGCTAAAGTTAATAGATATAGGTCCTATAACATAGAGATGAGATCTGATCTTGAATCCTTAAATATCTTAAAAGCTGACTTTAAAAGAGCTGAAAATGATTATAAACTTAAGATAAAAGATCTAGAGAAAACCATTTCAACTCTTACGCATGAGCACAGAAACTACAGGACTCAAATCAAAGATCTCATCTCAATGTTAACTGAATGCCAGGCTGAGCTTGTGATCAGCAAAGCCAGAGCAGAAAATGTGTTCTTGAAGAACATAATATCCTCATCCCTACATGCAAAAGTTTGTTATCAGAATAAGCAGGGACTATGATCTACTGAGATAGCTCCTCCACACACTCTATTGTCTATAAGATCTCCAAGTTATGGAACTTATAAAGATGAGCGTCCCCTCATAGACCCCATTATTAAAGAGGATGAAGAGGAGATATTGGAGGATGACTCAGAGAAGAGTGAAGAAGGTCATCCTAAGAAGGGTCACTATTCTCCTGAGGAGAGGAAAGAGTCTGGAATGACCAAATCAAAGAGAAAGAACTTGATTAGAAGAGCGAAGAGAAGATCAAAGAAGGCTTAAGAAATCAAGGCCACTTTTGACTCAAAGCAGAAATAAGTGTTTATTCCTGTAGAAGACTCTCAGAAAGAAGGAACTCAACTGTGTCATGTGTGGTAGTACTTCTCATATGCCTTATTTTGCAAGTACAATCCCAAGAGTACCATCCACATGACCAAGAAGAACATTTCTGAGAAGAAGAAGGAACCAAGAGCTTCGGAAGGAAAATCTGTTTCCTTCGGAAGCTCCAAAATGAAGAAAAAGACAAGTGAAAAATTGCCTTCGGAAGGAAAGTTGGTCTCGGAAGAAAGGAATGCTTCCGAAGGACTGAAGCTTGCAGCTGTGAAAGCTAGATCTTCCGAAGGTCTAGTCTCCAAGACTTCTGAAGTTGTCAAAACTTTCGAAACTTTGAAGGTCAGGACTAATCTTCCAAAGGTGGTGTGGAAGATGAAGGAAGACCATGTGACTAAAAGTTCTTCATCAACAACAGCAAATGATCATCAAAGCTTGAATATAGGATCACTTACTATTGCATTGTCTTCAACTCATTTTAATAAGCCCAAGACCAATGAGGATTGGGTTTCTAAGTGTAACTAATCAACTTCTTTTGTGCAGGAACATCTAAAGACCAAGAAGAACGTTTGGATTATTGATAGTGGTTGTTCCAGGCACATGACTGGCAATGGTTCTCTGCTTCAAAATTTTGAGAAAATTGGTGGAGGACCAGTTGCTTTTGGAGGGGATTCTGGTGGTTACATATCTGGAAGGGGCAGAGTCATAAATGGTAAGCTCAGCATTAAAAAGGTAAACTTTGTCAAAGAGCTTGGATACAAACTTTGAGTGTATCCCAAGTTTATGATCATAAACACCATATGCTTTTCACTGAGCATGAGTGCATCATTCTCAAGCCCGGGGTGGCCATTCCTCAAGGGTGTATCCTGCTTAGAGCCCGCAGGAGAAGGAACATGTACAAGATGGATCTACATAAAACATCTCCCTCTTGAGATGTTTCTTGTTTTCTGCTTAAAGCAAATAGTGATGAGTCATTCCTTTGGCATAAAAGAATGTGCCATGTAAACTTTAAGAATATGAATAAATTGATTAAGAATGATTTGGTAACTGGAATGCCAAAGAAAGAGTTTACAAGTGATGACCACTGTGTTGCATGCCTGAAAGGGAAGCAACACAAAATGTCTCACAAACCAAAGGAAATGAACTCCATTAGTACTCCCCTACACCTATTACATATGGACTTGTTTGGCCCCACCAGTGTAATGAGTTTAGGAAGGACCTCTTACTGTTTAGTGATCACTGATCATTTCACAAGATTTACTTGGGTCTTTTTCCTTAGAACTAAGGATGAGACCCCTGAGATCTTGAAGAATTTCATCCTGAAAATTAAGAATCAATCTGATCACAAGGTCAAAACCATAAGATGTGATCAAGGAACAGAATTTAAGAACCAAATCCTTGATACATTTTATGATGAAAAGGTTATTACAAGACAATATAGTGCTCCCAGGACTCCTCAGCCAAATGGTGTTGCTGAAAGGAGAAACAGGACACTTATTGAAGCTGTAAGAACCATGCTGTCTGACTCTAAACTGCCCATCACCTTCTGGGCAGAGGCTGTTAACACAGCCTGCTATGTGCAGAATAGAGTCTTAGTGGTTAAGACTCATGGTAAGACTGCTTATGAGCCGTGGCACAAAAGGAGACCATTTATTGGTTTTCTCAGGTCATTTGGATGTCCTTGCACCATCTTGAATACCAAAGATCAAGTAGCCAAATTTGATGAGAAGTCAGATGATGGACACTTTATTGGATACTCTTCCCAAGCTAAGGCTTATAGAGTATACAATCTTAGAACTAGAGTAGTTGAGGAGTCAGCCAATGTGAACTTCAATGAACACACTCCAAGTGTGAAAGGTTCTGGTCCAGATTGGCTATTTGACCTTGACTTAGTTACCAACTGTTTTAACATGTCTTGTGAGAATGTTTTAGGATCTACAAATAATATATCAACAGGAGATCCTGACCCAAGATTTGAGCTGAGAAGACCAAGCAAGATTATGACTTCAGCTCCTTTGGTGACTAACCCTACAAATGAAGATCCTATCAGAATCAGATGCTAAGTATGGGTTTAATTTCAAGGAAACTCCTATCCATATAGACAACAACAGTGCCATTTCTATTATAGAGAATCTTATGCAGCACTCAAGGACCAAGCACATCAATATCAGGTATCATCTGATTAGAAATAATTTTGAAAAAGGATTAATCAAACTAATCAAAGTTAACGTAAATGAACAATATGAGATCTGTTCACCAAAGCCTTTGATGAATAGAGATTTAAATATATTATATCAGCTATTAGGATGATTAACTTTGAATATATTTTCTTTAAAAACTTAATCAACCTTATTTCTTAAAATTGTGTGTCCTAAGTTGTCTATTAGATCACCTTCATAAGCTCAGTTCTCTTTGGAAGTAAATTAAAATTTCAAATGATATTCCTTAGATGTGTGAAAATTTATTATTTTGTCTTGGTAGAACTCAAATTGCCTTCAAAAGAAATTTATGTCTTTAAATCATTTAACTACTTATCAGAGTTTACCTTTGGAAGAAATTTTTGAAATATCTTCCGAAGCTTAAATATGCTTATAAGCACTTAAATGTATTCAAAGAACAAATGTCTTCAGAACGCAATTAAGTCTCGGAAGACTTATTATCCAAGGATAATAATTTTCTCAGACTTAGTTCTTCCGAAGCAAAATATACGTCGAAAGAAATTTCTTTAAGTATATTTCTTCCGAGGCCAAATTTTCACAACTTTTTGAAATATCTTCAGAAGCAAAATTGCCGTCGAAAGCTTTGCTGAAAAGCTTCCGAAGCAAAAATACCTTAAGAAGATTTGCAACTTTCAAGAAAACTAACTCTTTGGTCGCTTTTTCAGAAGTAGGACCCACTTGTGGATTTCAAAGTTTATGTTTTTGTCTTAACTTTGACACAAATCCACAACATATATCTTCTCAACAGTTCCATTTCATCTCTCTTCCCAAAATTCACCTACTTCTTCCTTTCTTCACTGATAAGCTTCACCAAAATGGCCAACATCGATCATTGAAACGACCCAAACTTCTCCATGCACCTACACAGACAACACAATCAAGTTGCCCTGATGTACTCTGAGAAGGATCCAAGTTTCTCTGATGTGTGTAGGTACCTTTCTTCCTCTCACTACCTCCCTTACAATCAATCCTCCTCTCTATGAGGATCAGTTGCTTGAATTCTGGCGGACCTGTCAAAAGGTCACCATGGATGGGGAGAGGGCACTGGCTGCTACAGTGTAGGGGAGGACCGTTTTCATCACTCCAGCTATCATAAATACTCATTTGCAGCTGGATGATGAAACAGGTGAACTGTCCTTCCCAAAAGAAGCTGTAAACCATTCCTTCCAGAAGATTGGCTATGAAGGTGACTTCTCAGTCAAAACCTTCAGGAAGGGGAAGGTCTCATCCTAGTGGAAATACCTCCTCCATGTCATCATACATAGTTTATCTAACAAACATGGGGGATGGGATCAAGTTCCAGAAGACATCTCCTTCATAGTTCATGGGATGGTACAGGGAGTCAAGTTCAGGTACTCTTAATTTGTTTACACAAACTTGCTTGCTAACTTGGACTCCTAAGAGTATTACATGTTTCCCAGGTATGTTCAACACATTCTCAACTGTGAATTGGGCCCACTGTTGAGGGGGACATGTAATATTCTTAAATTGGGACAAATGAGGCCTGACATTTTCAAAATATTGGAGAAGCCAACTGTTGGCTTCTCAGGGGTAGAAACAGCCTTTGTCCCAAAAATATTTGAGCTCATTGCTCAGGGTGACAACCTAGCAGCACCAGCTAGTGTTGATCCCACACCCTCCATCTCTCAACCACCTCAAACACAGCCTACAATCACCATCACCTACACTAGAAAGCACAAACGAACCCCTGCACTTGCTACTGAGCATGTGCAGGCACATATACCACAACCCATACAGGAGGAAGTGGTATCTTGAGCTCCCACTTCCCCTGAGGTGCAGACCACTCCCATCCTTGAAATGATCATCGATGAGGTTCCTCATGCTCAGCCTGATGAGCTCACAACCCCACAAATAGCCTTAAGCCATCACTCTTAGTCTTAACACTCAAGTGATCAACCTTTTAGGGACAGCTACCATCCCCAACCTCTAGACCTTAACCGACCCATTTCCAGCCTTGAATTTTACTCTGATGAAGATTTGGGATTTAGTGAGTACCATGAATCTCTCCTCTCTTCCTACACTCTAGGAGAGATGAGTACTCCTGCTTCTCCTACTTCTAGCCCACATCAGCATCCCCCTACTAAGGTGGATCTTCTTGAACTTGTTTAGGAGACCCATATGGAAAAGGCTCTCACTTTTGCAAGTGATTACATTACTAGGATCTCAACCATGGCAACCTAGCCTATTGACACTTCCCTGGAAGTTGTCATGAGAAAAGGGAACTCCAGCAGCCAAGAACCACATGCTGGTGGTGAGGAAGAAGACTTAGGTCCAATTCTCTCATCCCCCAATAATTCTTCATCTGAAGATGAGGGGAGTCTAAAACAAAGAGTGCACCTACTGTCAAATACATGCACTTGGTTTCAAAGATAAGTCACTTGGAGTCTCAAGTGACTTTCTGACTGAAAAGGAATGACCAGCAACTTGAGATCACCAATCTCAAGGGCCAGTTAGCTGAGAGACCAATGAGGACAACTCAACTAGGCCCATAAGAACCTGTGATTGTTATGGATCAATCTCCCAGTTCACCTATGCAAGAGGGTGATGCTACCAAAAAGGGGGAGGAAATCCTGACAGTCACAGAACCTGGGAGTTCTTCCTAGAGTAATGCTACCACCCTCTCTTGCAGTTGTCCACACTCAGCAACCTCCTCAAGTCAGAGATCTAGACTTGCTTTTTAAACATTTGTTTGAGGAGAGAATCCCAAGAGAAATGTCTGCCCCTTCTGAGAATCCAATCATGGGTTGGGGGTATGACAGCAATAGGAGAGCTCTTGTAATCTCTAGAGCTCAAGGTCAACTAGAAATTTTCAACATTTCACACCTGAGGCTCTATGAGAGTAAATATCCGGTGGATCTGCCACTTGTCAACCCTAGCAACAACAGACAAGCTACCAGATTGGATGATCGGATACATGACAGGGTGTTAAAAGAATTCAAATGGAGATCAAGATTATATAGACTGAGGCTAGCAGGTAAGGCCTTTGGTCAACTGGAAGTTAAGGTGGACCCTAAGATTAACTTCGAAGGGAAATCCTTGACTGAAGGCCCAGAGGTTGAGCCTGTGATCCTTGAGACAGGATCTTCTTCTACACCCTTTACCCTCAATGAGGCACCAGCTGGTGATGGTGCTTCACAACCTCTCTCTGGCCAGAGTTTGATAGCTAAATCAAGCAATGAAGGCCAAAGCTCTCTCCTCCCTGGCTTGTGGTTGACATAAGAAAAAGGAAGTTAACTCCTAAGGAGATATAGGAGAAGAAGAGAGAGAGGAAGAGGAAGCTGAGGGGAGAGTGTTCAAGTGGTTCCCCAAGGTTCATAGAAGCTGCAATCCGGGCTACCCCAGGCCAAACACTCAAGAAGATGAATTGAGGGTAGCCAGGTTAAACTACCTGGGAACCAGAACTACAATGTTGATGAACTTATCTCTATCCCCTTAGAGGAGTTGAATTAACTGGCTGACACTAAGTTGTTAAAAGAGAGGAGGGAGGCAGAGGATGCAAAACTGCTCCTTAAAGTCAAAGAACAAAGGAGGCTGAAAAGACTCTATAAAGAAGCTCCCGTCCTCTCTCCAATTCAAGAAAGTCTTGAGCCCGAGACTGTGGTACTGAATAACCTCAGGTAGTTAATGAAGAAGAAAGACTAAAGATGATTAACTACCCGAGTGCCCAGGTCTCTATCAGGAACCTACACTTCTTCTTTTATCATATGAGTACATAAAGTTTGAATACAATAAGCAGCTGGAAGAACAAGCCAAAAGAGAAAGGAAAGTTGATAGGAAGCGATTAAGGTAAGAAGCTGTAAAGTCAAGAGCCATCATCCTTAAAAGCCAAAAGAAGTCTGTTGACAGACAAAGGATGATGAGCTTCTTGAACCTGTATGGGTTCTGCGAAAGGAGGCTTGGTGGACTTGCTTTCTCACCAGTCCAGTTCAACCTGAAGTTGAGGTGAAGTTTGAACCTACTGAGACAACACAACCCGAACCTGGAGCTGCATATAAGCCAACATCATCCAGTTGAGTACCGGATGTTCCTTCTTTATTCTTCTTAGTTGGGTCCCTTTCCTTCACAGGTTCAGAAGGAGAAGGTTTAGGACCCTGCTGAGGGTCAGAAGATGAAGTTGGCTGAGATGCAACACTAGGTCTAGGTTGTGTTATCTCTTGGGGTTCAACCTTGACATCAGCTTTAGGTGCAACCTGACTTGGTGGAGAATGCAAGTCTACCAACTCACCCATCTTAATCTTCTGCTTGATCACTCTAATGTGCTCATTTATAATGGATATAGATATTGGACCAAGTCTCCTTCCGAAGAACCCATACAACTTCAAGAAGTTCACCATCTTTAGTCTGTCAATAGACTTCTTCTGATTGGACTGGATGGTGGCTCTTGACTTAGCAGCCTCTTCCCTCATCTTCCTCTTAGCAACTTTCCTTTCTTTTAACACTTCTTGCTCAAACTGCATAAGGTACTCAAACTCAATGTACTCGTATGACAGGGAAGTGGGTCTGCTGCCTGATAGAGGCATGTGGCATTTAGATAGGTTATCATGTTTTGTCTGTCTTGTTCCCAACCTACCTGAGTTTCTTGTTGAGCTACCACAACCTCTACTTTAGGGCTTTCTTAAACTGGAGAAAGGCTAGGAGCCTTATAAAGTCTTTTTCTTTTTCTTTCTTCCTTAATCTTGAGGAGTAACTCTACAGCCTCAGCCTCCCTCCTCTCTTTTGACACTTTAGTGTCAAATAGTTCATTTAATTTCTCCAAGGGAAGAGAGATGATTTCATCAATGTTGTAGTTCCTAGATAATAAATAGTTCAATGTGGTCGCCCTTAACTAATCTTCCTAAGTGTTTGGCCTGGGGGTAGGCCTAGTTGCAGCTTGCATAAAGCTTGGGGTCTCACTTGTTCTCTCTCCCCTTGCCTTCCACTTCCTCTCTTTTTTCTCCTCTTTAGTCTCCTCGAAGGTTATGATCCTCTTCCATTTGTCAGTCACTAGCCTGTGTGACTCAGGGTGGAGAGAGATTCAACCTTCATCACTTGGTGTAGCACTTGAGCTCTGGCCAGGGAGAGGCTGTGAGACACCTTCACTAGCTGGTGCCTACTGAGGGTATAGGGTGCTGAAGCACTTCCTGTCTCAAGGTTCATAGGTTCAACTGCTGGGCCTTCAACTCAGGTTTCCCCATCGAAGCTAATCTTAGGGTCTACCTTAATATCAAGTTGACTACCAATTTTGTATGCTAGCCTCTGTCTATATAAGTAGGATCTTCTTCTAAACTCTTCAAGAACCCCTTTTATGGATCCTCTTAGCTAACCTGTCAGCTCGCCTGTTATGACTTGGGTTGGCAAGTGGCAGGTCAACCAGAGGAAAGCTCTCATAGTATCTTAGGGTTTGAAAATTGAAGACTTCTTATTGTCCATGAGATCTAGAAAGTACCAGTGCTCTTCTATCAGCATCATACCTCCATCTGTCAGCAGGATAAGATGGGGTAGACATAGCCCTTGGTATGCCCTCCTCAAATAAACTTTGAATCAAGGCATCCACATCAATGTGGGCCTAAGGAGGTTATTGAGTACGGACAACTGTAAGTGAGGATGGTGAGGGCTCTATATCCATACTCTGGGCAAAACTCCTAGGTTTTGTGATTAAAGGTAGGACTTTCTCCCCTTTTTTGGTAGCATCACCCTCTTGAATAGGGGAGCTAAGGGTTTGGTCCACCACATCAACAGGTTCTTGTTGACCTGGTTGAGTTTGCCTGGTAGGTCTCTGAGCTAGCTTGCCCTTCAGATCTGTGATCTCATGTTGCTTATCAACGACCTGCCTTTGCAAGCTAGTCACCTAGGATTCCAGGTGAATTATGTTTGAAACTAAATATGTGCATGTTTTGGTCAGTTTTTGCACCTTTAGTTATTGACACCCCTTATCTTCATCAAAAGAATCATGGGGGAATGAGAGGACATAACCTAAGTCATCGCCCTCATCACCAGCTTGTGGTTCTTGGCTGCTAGATTTCCTCTGTTCCATGACAACTTCAAGAGACTAAGTGGGGCTTATTTGGATTTTCTTGAGTAGGTGAGGATTACTTGTGTTTGTGCGGGTGGGGTAGATGTAGAAGGTGTGGGTTCAATATTGACTGGTGCTGTCAAGTTGTCACCTTGAGCAATGAGCTCTAACATTTTGGGGACGAGGGTTGTTACTACCCCTGAGAACCCAAAAGTGGTCTTTCTCATGATTTAAAGATGCCAGGCTTCATCTATCCCAATTTAAGAGTGGCACTTATTCCCCTTAATTGTGAGCCTAGTTCATAGTTAAGAATGTGCTCGACACATCTAAGGAACATATAGTACTCTAAGGAGTCCAAGTTGGCAAGCAAGTTTGTGTAAACAAACTAGGAGTACTTGAACATGACCCCTTGAACCATTCTATGGACTATGTAGGATAAGTCTTCAGTAATCTAGTCCCATCCTCCATTTTTATTTGATAAAGTGTGAATAACAACATGGGGGAGGTACTTCCACTGGTAAGAGACCTTACCCTTCTTGGAGGTTCTGACTGTGAAGTCCTCTTCAAAGCCCATCTTCCCAAATGAATCATTCATAGTAGATTCAGGAAAGGACAGCTTGCCTTCTTAATCATCCAACCTTAGATGAGTGTTGATTGTGGTTGGGGTGATGAAAATTGTCTTCCCCTGCACTGATGTAGACAGTACCTTCTTACCATCTAGGAAACTAGGCAAACATCTGGCAAACATCTAGGAAACTAGGAAACTATGATCTTTCTCAGATATTAACAAAGAAACTTGGTTATGTTGCCAATGAATATGTATGGAAAAATCTGGCTGGTTTTGGGGTTCAGGTTTGGCCATTGGAGAAAACTTTGGGACAAAGAAAGTGCAGGACCGTGTAAAGGGTGGTTAGTACAATCAGTCTCACAGTGAGGAAAGTTTTAAAACACTTAACAGATCAAATAGGGAACTAGGTTTATGTGAGATGATACTAAGAACACAAGTAAGTAATGAAACAGAACTTAGAAACAGAACAAAGAAGTATGGTTTTCAAGGATACTGTATATTGCTCTCAAGTTCTATTACAATTGTTACAAAGCATAAAAGAAATAAAAGGACCTGAGATAATTTATACTACACCCTACAACTATAAATACTTTGAAAGATAGTTGGAAACATTAATCTAGACAACAAGATCAATGTAGAGTCAAAAGGCAGATTGCCTTTTGACTAGTGACTATAACATGCCATAGCTCACATCCTTTTCTATTATAAAAAGGTTTACAGGTACAAATTAGGAAGTTACAAACAAACACCATAATCTATAGATTATAAAAGCATGGACTTTTCACCAACTTGTATAAGTTGGTGAGTCTTTAGAGTTATAGTGGAAAGTGTGTTAGCTTTATGAAAAAGTAGATCAGAGAAATCATGTCTTTTCTGTCCTCGGAAGAAATCAGTCTTCACAGCAAATTGGCTTCGAAAGACCTTGTCTTTGGCTTCGGAAAATTTGTACTTTGCCTTCGGAAGATTTTACACTTAGAATAATTTCTGTGGAGAGTGTAAAACTTCCAAAGCAACTTTTACCTTGTATATTCAGTTGTAACACCCTCAAAATCCGCGTGCGGGGTTTTACCGCGAGGCGCGTGACATACCAGGATCTCAGTCATTAGTTACCAAGAACGACTCTATATGATTCATAAACAAAACCAGAGTTAATGTTTAAAATACTGCGGAAGCGTTTTTAAAACTAGAAAACCCAAAACAAGTAGTATGTAAAGAGAATGCGCAAAACATACGCGCCCCAAACACAAATGTTAAATAGGAAAATAAACCCAAATGTGTAAACAAACAATGTAGACAACTCAACGATGCTGGTGTGCGTGCTCCTAGGCAACTGGCAACCTTAACCTGAGAATAGCATACTAAACAAGTCAACACATGGTTGGTGAGTTCAAGAGTTTGCGTTAAAATATAAACCAATCAACAGTTTCCAGAGCATAAGTAGTGTATTGCAATAGATAGCTAGTCTATTAACATAAAAATATTAATAATAGTGATTTCGCGATCGAAGCTGACTGTGTTACGTTTGTTGCCTCCCGTCACGACTTACCGTGTCGTGACGAATATGTGTTAGGACAAAATTGCACCCGTTTGACCTCGAGTCGCACAGGTGGGGCTCGTCAGACCCAGTAGTACTACCCAAAATTTCCCCGCTATTCAATATTAACAATCCGAAAGTGTGAGGACTTTTCCATGGTAAACAGCACTATATCAATATTATACACACTCATATATAAAAGCGTTTGTGATCAACAGTATGCTATCTCCCCCAAAAGAGATTATGTAAAATGAGGGGCAAGAACTCACCTGATGCGCGCAAGAATTAACCTAGAGCTTAACTTGAAAGAAAGAGGGAAAGACAACCTTCAAAGGTCACCTAGAACACAAGAGTACATAAGTACAGGTACACAGAATCAACATGAAACCCTAAGTGTTCTACAAACCAAGAGACTCAAGGTTTAAGAAAGACAAAACACATTTGACCCAGTTGACCCGTTTGACCCGTTGGTGACATTATAGGTGATAACTCGTTAATACTAACACAACAGCATATCATACATGATCAACATACAACCCAACAATAGTCCTAACATACCCATATGACCCATTACCATGAATTCCCACAAACAGGCCAAATCAGATAACTATCCAACTAAACATTCTTACAACACAAACAACACATTTAGTTACCTTAGAAATCATCCATGAATACACTAGCATGATCCTAATATCCCAAACATGCTCAAATCATCCAATTCAAGGATTTGCACAAATAAAGTTTCCCTTTTGGGAAAGTTCATCCCAAATTCATCAAACTCACACTACATTCATGAATTCATCAATTATATACCAATTCAAGTCCATGACAACATCTAAACATGATCAACAACACTTAATCATCATGATTCATCAACATTCAACACCAAAAGTTACTATTTTTAGCAATGTATGAACTATAACACATCTTCTTGATTTTCAATTGTTCATATCATCAACCTAGCATCTAATCATCATCACAAACACATCCATAACATTCATACATCATTCAATCATCAATTCATGCAAAATAAAGTTACTATTATTAGTAACCTATGAACAATGTATCAAAATCATAGCTTTCTTGCATAATCGACATTAACTAGCATATATACAATCCAACTAACATAATAACACTAACCAACATCAACAAATCGATCCACAATTGCAAGTTTCGAATTAGGGTTTCGGCCCTAATGTAATTTCCATAAAAACTTGTAAAAATCCAACCTTTATTGCATACTTGACGTTAATTAACATGTAATCTATCTAACAAACACATTAACATCAACAATTAGGCATCAATCAATCACCAATTTGCAGTTTTCGCATGAAACATTCGGCCAACATGAAGACTCATCAAAAACATACACAAATCTAACCTTTAAACGTGTAATGGCTTGCAATTGATGATTCCAACGTGTTCTATGCCTTGAAATCGACCAAAACCGAAGATGATTGTTTGTTCTTGGGCTGAATTCGAAGAGGAGAGGGAGAGAGGATGCAAGTCGCGGCCGATGGGTGGGATTAGGGTTGGAGTTTTGATTTTTATTTTATTAAATAACCCATAATTACCCTTTTAACCCTTATAATTTGTATTTTATAAAAATTAAGCTTTTGAATAGTTTTTGAATAGTTTTTAACTACTAAACACAATTATTATTAATCACAAATAACAATCATGCATAATTCCCATTTATCACAAAACACACGAAATAAATATGCACGTTTTCACGTTACGCGATAAAATTACAGTTAACATTCAAATCACATAAGCATAACTTAATAATCACATTGTTAACTTAATTATCATCAATTTAACATTACTGATTATTGTTAAGTCACCAACGTTCAACGACAACTAGTGTGTGTGCTCGACACGTGTATGCAAGACTTAACGGAACAAACGGAGTTTGGTAACGGAAAATTACCGGATGTCACATTATCCCCATGTTGAAAGAATTTTCGTCCCGAAAATTGCGTTACATGGTGAGTGTTCCATACTGGTCTACTGCATTGGCACAAGGAAATCGAAATCGTGTGAGTTTTGGATGAGTTGTCACATCATCCCCATGTTGAAAGAAATTTCGTCCCGAAATTTAATCAGTACCTTCGCCGGCTGGCATCGTCCTTTCGAATAGCTGAGGATACTTAAGCTTCATTTGGTCTTCACGTTCCCACGTGAATTCTGGTCCACGTCTCGAGTTCCAACGAACTTTGACGATGGGTATCTTGCTTTGCTTAAGCGTTTTCACCTCACGATCCATCACTTCGACAGGTTCCTCAATGAAACGTAATTGTTCATCTACTTGAACTTCTTCCAGGGTACGACCATCGTTTCATCCGTTAAACATTTCTTTAGATTTGAAACATGGAATACATCATGGATTCCACTCAATGATCAGGTAAGGCTAGTCGATAAGCCACTGGACCAATTCTTTCCACTATCTCAAATGGTCCAACGTATCTCGGATTTAGCTTTCCTCGCTTACCAAACCGAACTACGCCTTTCCATGGTGAGACTTTTAATAAAACTTTGTCACCTGTCTGAAATTCCAAAGGTTTTCGTCGTTTGTCAGCATAGCTTTTCTGTCTGTCTCGCGCTGCGGCCATGCGGTTTCTTATCTGAACAATCTTCTCAGTTGTCTCGTGTACTAACTCGGGACCCGTTAATTGACTATCACCAATTTCAGCCCAGCAAACTGGTGATCTACACTTTCTCCCATACAAAGCTTCAAAGGTGCTGCCTTTATACTAGTGTGATAACTGTTGTTGTAAGAAAATTCCACCAATGGTAGGTGAACTTCCCAGTTATTCCCGAAGTCAATCACACAAGCACGTAACATGTCCTCCAAAGTCTGTATAGTACGCTCGCTTTGACCATCAGTCTGTGGATGATAAGCAGTACTCATATCCAATCGTGTACCTAAAGCTTTCTGCAACGACTGCCAGAAGTGTGATGTGAAACGAGAATCGCGATCAGAAATAATTGAGATCGGTACTCCATGCCTCGAAACGATCTCCTTCAGATAAAGTCGGGTTAACTTCTCCATCTTATCTGTTTCCTTTATCGCTAGGAAATGAGCAGATTTGTTAATCGATCCACGATAACCCATATTGTATCACAACCCGTAGAAGTGCGAGGTAACTTAGTAATAAAATCCATTGATATTTGATCCCACTTCCACATAGGGATCTGGGTTGTTGTAGCAGACCAGATGGTTTCTGATACTCCACTTTAACCTTCGAGCAGGTCAGACACTTACTCACATAAGTAGCTACATCTGCTTTCATGTTAGGCCACCAATAGTGCGCCTTCAAATCGTGGTACATCTTGTCAGATCCAGGATGTATAGAATACTTGGACTTATGAGCCTCACTCATGACCAAATCTCTCAGATTTCCATGTAGAGGTACCCATAGTCTATCCATGAAGTAACGAATCCCATCCGCTTTTACTTCTAATTGCTTTTCCATTCCTCGTAACCCTTCTAAACTCATGTTTTCTACCTTCAGAGCTTCAGTTTGAGCATCACGGATTTGTTCAGGTAATTGCGTACTAATCGTTAGTTGCAGAGCTCGCACACGTCGAGGTTTAGCAGTCTCTTTTCTACTCAACGCATCAGCAACTACATTTGCTTTCCCCGGGTGGTACTTAATAGCACAATCATAGTCGTTTAACAATTCCACCCAGCGTCTTGTCTCATGTTCAACTCTTTTTGCTCAAAGATGTGCTGAAGACTCTTGTGATCGGTGTAGATGGTGCATTTGGTACCGTACAAGTAATGTCTCCAGATCTTTAAGGCAAAAACTACCGCACCCAGTTCCAAGTCATGGGTGGTATAGTTCTTCTCATGAATCTTCAATTGTCTAGAGGCGTAAGCTATCACTTTATCCCGCTGCATCAGGACGCATCCAAGTCCTTGAATAGACGCATCGCAGTAGACTACGAAGTCATCACTACCATCCGGTAACGCTAATATTGGTGCGCTACACAATTTATGTTTCAGCAACTGAAAAGCAGATTCCTGACTCTCACCCCATTTGTACGTCGTTCCCTTGTGAGTCAAGGCTGTGAGAGGTTGTGCAATCTTAGAGAATCCTTCAATGAATCGTCGATAATATCCCGCTAATCCAAGGAATTGTCGTATCTCACTTGGTGTCTTAGGAACAGACCAATTCTTTATCGCTTCAATCTTAGCAGGATCAACATGTATTCCCTTCTCGTTGACAATATGACCCAAGAATTGTACCTCACGTATCCAGAAATCACACTTAGAAAACTTTGCGTACAGTTGTTCCTTTCTAAGTAATTCCAAGATTAAACGTAAGTGCTTCTCATGTTCTTCCTCGGTCCTTGAGTATATCAGTATGTCATCAATAAAGACGATAACAAACTGATCAAGATAGGGTTTGCACACGCGATTCATGAGGTCCATGAATACTGCTGGTGCATTCGTCAACCCAAATGGCATGACCAAAAATTCATAGTGACCATATCGTGTACGGAAAGCAGTCTTCGAGATGTCCTCTTCTCGAACTCTCAGCTGATGATACCCAGACCTCAGATCAATCTTAGAGTAATAGCTTGATCCTTGTAGTTGATCAAACAAATCATCGATACGAGGTAACGGATATCTATTCTTGATAGTAACCTTGTTCAGTTCCCTATAGTCAATGCACATTCGAAATGTACCATCCTTCTTCTTCACAAATAGAACTGGCGCTCCCCAGGGCGACGAACTCGGTCGGATGAACCCTTTATCCAACAACTCTTGTAGTTGAGCGGATAATTCCTGCAGTTCGTTCGGAGCTAATCGGTACGGTGCTCTCGCAATTGGAGCGGCTCCTGGAGTCAACTCAATCTGAATTCAACTTGACGATGAGGCGGTAATCCAGGAAGGTCTTCCGGAAACACCTCGAGAAACTCACGAACTACGGGGATATCCTCTATCTTCTTTTCCTCAGTCTGTTTATCTGTGACGAGTGCTAATATGGCTAGTCGACCTTTCGTAACAACTTTTGTGCCTTCATAAACGAGATGATGCCTATCACCGCACCACTCCTATCACCTCTGACCGTAAGGACTTCTTCACCAATGGGAATCCGTATGATCTTCTCGTGGCATATGACTTCTGCTTGTTTATCGGAAAGCCAATCCATGCCTACTACCACATCAAAGCTTCCTAACGTAACAGGCATGAGATCTATGGTGAATGTATGACCAGCAAGCTCTATCTTGCAGTCTCTAAGAATATGCGTTACGTGAATCTGTGTACCGTCAGCTAACTCTACGGTGTATTTAGATTCTAAGGCTGAGGGCATATCACTTAAAAGACTACAGAACCTAGTGGACACGAAACTTCTATCGGCTCCGGTATCGAATAATACAGTAGCAAAACAACCATTAACCGAAAATTTACCAGTTACTGTTGTAGGATCGTTTAGAGCCTCACCTGAGCCAATGACGAAGGCTCTTCCTTTGGCTCCATTATTGTTTCCACCATTGTTGTTGCCATTACCATTGTTGTTGTTATTGTTGTTGCCATTGTTATTATTGTTGTTGTTCCCATTGTTGTTGTTACCATTACCATTCCTCTTAAGCTGGGGACAGTTGCGTCTGTAATGGCCTTCTTTTCCACACTCAAAACAACCTTTCGGAGTTTCTTGTGATTGTTGTGGCTTCTTCATCAGTTCACCCCGACAGTCTTTGGCTGCATGACCAATCTTCCCACAACGTTGACACTTGAAGTTATCACATCGACCCACATGGTGGTAGTTACACCGGTTGCACTTCGGCAGTCTTCCACCATACCCGCCGGGTCCTTGATTTGAGTGAGTCGCCTGGTTGAAGCTTCGGTTGTTATCAAACTTCCGTTGTTGTTGCTGACTTTGCTGCTGTTGTTGAGGTTGAGATTGGCTACTGGATGACGATCCCTTGTTGCTTGAACCATCCCACTTGCGTTTCTGGTCGGGCACGCTTGCCACCGCACCCCGTTTAGGTAACCGACCTTGCTCAAATGCCTGGTCAGTCAGCCTGTGGGCTGTTTGGATAGCTTGTTGTATGGTAGTGGGGTTAGAAGCAGTTACCATACTTTGAATTTCAGGCACCAATCCCCGTATATAATGCTCCACCCTCTTGTGCATTTCATTCACCATCCCTGGGCATAAAGTGGCTAACTCATGAGTACGAGTCGTGTAGGCTTCAATTTCTGAGCCTTGCATTTTGAGTTGCCAGAACTCAATCTCCAGTTTCTGCACTTCATTCCGGGGGCAATATTCTTCAGTCATGATTTCTTTAAACTCATCCCAAGGTAGTTCATTGGCCACGGCTTGACCCAGCATTTGTACCTGGGCATTCCACCAGGAAAGTGCTGCGCCTTCCAATGTCCCGGTGGCATACTTCACCTGATCAGCAGGCGGGCAGTTGCATTTCGCGAAGACAGACTCTGTCTTCTCAAACCACCTTACAAGCCCTACAGCTCCTTCCGTCCCGCTGTAGGTATGGGGTTTACAGTCCATGAAGGACTTGTAGGTACATGGTGGTGGTCCTGTTTTGACAACCCAAACATTAGTCAGATATCCTAGACAAATAACTAGGAAAATCAGTTTAACCTCTTGTTATCATTTACCTGCTGGTTGTCCCGGTTGGGCAGCAGCCACTGCCGCCTGAACATGTTCATTAATTAATGCCGCCAATTCCGCAGGCGTCATGTTTATGGCTCCGGCTCCACGGCCTCCGGCGCCACGTCCACGACCACGCCCACGTCCTCTTCCACGTGCGTCCATATTTCACTTTAAAATTCACAATTACAATAATGAGTAACATCCAACACATTAATCTCATCAAGGTACAGTAAACAATAAGAAATAATGCATTCACCACAACCACAACATTTATAACAGAAATAATAATCAAAGATAAATAATTTGCAATTGAGTCACAAAATATTCCATCAATGTCAAAATTTAAGTTTGTCAGTTGGGTGGGAAACAACCCTTCCCACATAGGTTTCAAAGAAAAGAAACACTACATAGTCCAAGTCATTTAAAAGGTAGGATCAGTCCAGTACGTCAGATCCATCACTGTCCTCATCCATCTCTACTGGTTCTTCTTCGGGGGCTTCCTCGGGTTCTTCTTCTGGGTCTTCCTCATCAGGGTCCACCAAAGGTGCAGGGGCTTCAGCAATCTGGAGTGCTGCTAGCTGTGCCTCCAAATCAGTAAACCTATAATCAACCACTATGTTATGGTGATCTTGTGCGTCCATACGCTCACTAAGTGTTACCACGTTGCCTGCCAGCGTATGATGTCCACCAATGGCCATCGAAAGTCGCTCCTGAAGCGTATCTACCTGGAAACGCAACTGACGCATCTCAGATCGTAATGCAGAGTTCTCATCAGTGAGTCCTCTAATCCGCTGTCGCTCTGTGTCCAGTGTGGCTACCAAAGCTGCAAATGCCTGCTCCAGAGGGATGCTCAAGGTAGGAAGTGTAGGCAAAGTAGAGGCGGTTGATGACCTAGTCCTAGGTCGTGTAGGTGCTACAGGTGGTACGCGTTCTCTATAAGCCATACGGTTTATGTAAGTGGGGTAAAAATCCCAGTTACGCGGAGGATCGAGCTCAGGAGGTATGAAAGGCTGATCCCAGTCTATCTCACTAGGAGGATAAGGATGTCGAGGCCAGTTAAATCCCCTATCCGGTACGGGAGAAGTAGGAGGTGACTCAGATCGTGCAGGTCTCTTGCCTAAATTTCTGGATGACGATGCCATGCTGCAAAGTACGTGTTGCGTATGCCAATGAGTATACAGTAAGGAGAGTAAGCGATAAGTAACTAACAACTGTGCGGTTATAGTCTAGTGTGTGTATGCAACCTAGTTCCCTATAACCAATGGCTCTGATACCAATCTGTAACACCCTCAAAATCCGCGTGCGGGGTTTTACCGCGAGGCGCGTGACATACCAGGATCTCAGTCATTAGTTACCAAGAACGACTCTATATGATTCATAAACAAAACCAGAGTTAACGTTTAAAATACTGCGGAAGCGTTTTTAAAACTAGAAAACCCAAAACAAGTAGTATGTAAAGAGAATGCGCAAAACATACGCGCCCCAAACACAAATGTTAATAGGAAAATAAACCCAAATGTGTAAACAAACAATGTAGACAACTCAACGATGCTGGTGTGCGTGCTCCTAGGCCACTGGCAACCTTAACCTGAGAATAGCATACTAAACAAGTCAACACATGGTTGGTGAGTTCAAGAGTTTGCGTTAAAATATAAACCAATCAACAGTTTCCAGAGCATAAGTAGTGTATTGCAATAGATAGCTAGTCTATTAACATAAAAATATTAATAATAGTGATTTCGCGATCGAAGCTGACTGTGTTACGTTTGTTGCCTCCCGTCACGACTTAACGTGTCGTGACGAATATGTGTTAGGACAAAATTGCACCCGTTTGACCTCGAGTCGCACAGGTGGGGCTCGTCAGACCCAGTAGTACTACCCAAAATTTCCCCGCTATTCAATATTAACAATCCGAAAGTGTGAGGACTTTTCCATGGTAAACAGCACTATATCAATATTATACACACTCATATATAAAAGCGTTTGTGATCAACAGTATGCTATCTCCCCCAAAAGAGATTATGTAAAATGAGTGGGGCAAGAACTCACCTGATGCGCGCAAGAATTAACCTAGAGCTTAACTTGAAAGAAAGAGGGAAAGACAACCTTCAAAGGTCACCTAGAACACAAGAGTACATAAGTACATGTACACAGAATCAACATGAAACTCTAAGTGTTCTACAAACCAAGAGACTCAAGGTTTAAGAAAGACAAGACACATTTGACCCAGTTGACCCGTTTGACCCGTTGGTGACATTATAGGTGATAACTCGTTAATACTAACACAACAGCATATCATACATGATCAACATACAACCCAACAATAGTCCTAACATACCCATATGACCCATTACCATGAATTCCCACAAACAGGCCAAATCAGATAACTATCCAACTAAACATTCTTACAACACAAACAACACATTTAGTTACCTTAGAAATCATCCATGAATACACTAGCATGATCCTAATATCCCAAACATGCTCAAATCATCCAATTCAAGGATTTGCACAAATAAAGTTTCCCTTTTGGGAAAGTTCATCCCAAATTCATCAAACTCACACTACATTCATGAATTCATCAATTATATACCAATTCAAGTCCATGACAACATCTAAACATGATCAACAACACTTAATCATCATGATTCATCAACATTCAACACCAAAAGTTACTATTTTTAGCAATGTATGAACTATAACACATCTTCTTGATTTTCAATTGTTCATATCATCAACCTAGCATCTAATCATCATCACAAACACATCCATAACATTCATACATCATTCAATCATCAATTCATGCAAAATAAAGTTACTATTATTAGTAACCTATGAACAATGTATCAAAATCATAGCTTTCTTGCATAATCGACATTAACTAGCATATATACAATCCAACTAACATAATAACACTAACCAACATCAACAAATCGATCCACAATTGCAAGTTTCGAATTAGGGTTTCGGCCCTAATGTAATTTCCATAAAAACTTGTAAAAATCCAACCTTTATTGAATACTTGACGTTAATTAACATGTAATCTATCTAACAAACACATTAACATCAACAATTAGGCATCAATCAATCACCAATTTGCAGTTTTCGCATGAAACATTCGGCCAACATGAAGACTCATCAAAAACATACAAAAATCTAACCTTTAAACGTGTAATGGCTTGCAATTGACGATTCCAACGTGTTCTATGCCTTGAAATCGACCAAAACCGAAGATGATTGTTTGTTCTTGGGCTGAATTCGAAGAGGAGAGGGAGAGAGGATGCAAGTCGCGGCCGATGGGTGGGATTAGGGTTGGAGTTTTGATTTTTATTTTATTAAATAACCCATAATTACCCTTTTAACCCTTATAATTTGTATTTTATAAAAATTAAGCTTTTTGAATAGTTTTTGAATAGTTTTTAACTACTAAACACAATTATTATTAATCACAAATAACAATCATGCATAATTCCCATTTATCACAAAACACACAAAATAAATATGCACGTTTTCACGTTACGCGATAAAATTACAGTTAACATTCAAATCACATAAGCATAACTTAATAATCACATTGTTAACTTAATTATCATCAATTTAACATTACTGATTATTGTTAAGTCACCAACGTTCAACAACAACTAGTGTGTGTGCTCGACACGTGTATGCAAGACTTAACGGAACAAACGGAGTTTGGTAACGGAAAATTACCGGATGTCACGTCAGTGCATGCATACAGGAAGTACTTTGGTTTTGGCTTCTTTGGTTGCATCAGCCTTCTAATCTTTTAGTATAACCTTACAAACTCCCCCAAGGCTGATGCTACCAAAACAAAGAAGTTATTCAGATGTTGACAGTCCTCATTAGGATCAAGACCATACCTTTCTTTATCACATGGTCAGGATCCCTCAGACTCTAATATTATCTTCTCATGTCATGGAGATCATGTAGAGGAAGATCAAGCATGTCTTGCTAGAAATAGACATCTTGACCTCCTTGATCTCTAATCACATGCCATCTTTCTGGATTAGCAGCAAAAGTCCAGGACAAGATGGGTCTTCTAGTTGCAAGAGGCTCTACTTAAATTAGAGTTGGTTGAGCAGCCTCTTCATGCACTACCTCAGGATGTTCTTACTCATCCTGAGGTGTAGTGGTGGATGCCTTGGTCTTCTTCTTGGAAACACTCTTCATGGCCATCCTTTTCCTCCTCTTTGAAGTCTTTAGTAGAGAGGACTGGTCTTCAGCACTAAGTTGTTCTACTATGTCTCTCTCAATTGGGTTCTCTTCTCTCACTGGTTCACAAGGAGAGTGAAGAGGACCTTGCTATGGATCAGAAGATGAAGTTGGCTGAGATACAGCTCTAGGTCCAGGTTGTGTTGTCTCAAGGGGTTCAACCTTTACCTTAACTTCAGGTTGAGCTAGACTTGGTGGAGAATGCAAGTTCACAAGCTCTCCCTTGTTAATCTTTTGCTTGATCACTCTGATATGCTTATCCATAGTGGATAGATACATTGGACCAAGCCTCCTTCTAGAGAATCCATACAGCTTCAAAAAGCTTATCATCCTTTGTCTGTCAGCAGACTTCTTTTGGCTCTTTTGGATGATGGCTCTTGACTTTGCAGCTTCTTCCCTTAGTTTTCTGTTAGCAGCTTTTCTTTCTTTGGTAACTTATTATTCTAGCTGCTTGAGATACTCAAATTCAACATACTTATATGATAAGGGAAGAAGTGCAGATACCTGATAGAGTCCTGTGGCACTCAGGTAGTTGATCATGTTCAGTCTATCAGCTTCCTTGTCTACCTGAAGTTATGCAGTGGCCACCGCCTCTTTCTAAGGACTTTCCTGAACTGAGGAGAGGATAGGAGCATGCTTGTAGAGCCTTTTCTATCTCCATTCTTCCATGATTTTGAGGAGCAATGCTAGATCCTTTGCCTCCTTCCTCTCCTTGGACAATTCCTTATCAGCCAGTTCATTTAGTTCATCTAAGGGGAGAGATATGAGTTCATCAATGTTGTAGTTCCTTGTCCCTAGATAGTTTAGCCTTGCTTCCCTCAACTCATCATTCTGAGTATTTGACCTGGGGGCAACGTTGATGGCAGCTTCCATGAAGCTTGGAGACCCTCTTGAACTCTCTCCCTTTGCTTCCTTTTCCTCTCTCTCTTCTCCTTCTCGATCTCCTTAGAGGTCATCTTCCTCTTCCCTTTGTCATGCACAGGCTTTGGTGACTCAGGGTGGAGAGAGCTTTGGCCTTCAATGCTTGGTTTAGTAGTCAAGCTCTAGCCAGAGAGAGGTTGTGAAGCACCTTTATTAGCTAGTGCCTCATTGTGGGATATACGTGCTGAAGAAGTTCCTGTCTTAAGGTTCACAGGTTCAACTTCTGGGCCTTCAGTCAAGGCTTCCCCTTCGAAGCTAATCTTAGGGTCCACCTTAACATCCAGTTGACCAAAAATCTCACCTACTAGCCTCTGTCTATATAATCTTGATCTCAGCTTAAACTCTTCTAGCACCCTTTCTTGAATCCTATCTGCTAATCTTGCAGCTTGTCTGTTTTGACTTGGGTTGACAAGTAGAAGATCAATCGGATGGATGCGCTCATAGAAACTCAGGTTAAAGTTGAAAATTTCCTACTGACCCTAAGATCTAGAGAGGACAGGAGCTCTTCTATCAGTGTCATACCTCCATCCCATGATTGGATTCTCAAAGTGATGAGATGGGTAGGCATAGCTCTAGGGATACACTCCTCAAACAAGCTTTGTATGAATGAGTCCACATCCATGTGGACTTGGGCAAGAGAGTCCATATTCATGTAGACTTGAGGAGGTTGCTAAGTATGGACCATTGCAAGTGAGGGTAGTGAATCCTCAAAGTCCATAATCTATGAAGAACTCCCAGGTTCTGTGACAGATTAGACTTTCTCCCCTTTTTGGTAGCATCACCTTCTTGCATAAGTGAGCTAGGGGTTGGGTCTGTCATATTCACAGGTTCTTGTGGACCTAGTTGAATTCTCTTAAGCGGTCTCTCAGCTAACTTGCCCTTGAGATCGGTGATCTCAAGTTGCTGGTCATTGACCCTCCTTTGTATGATAGTCACTTGTGATTCCAGGTGACTTATCTTTGAGACTAAATAGGTGCATGTTTTAGTCAGTTGTTGCACCTTTAGTTTAGACTCCCCTCATCTTCATCAGAATAATCACTGGGGGTGTGAGAGAATAGGACCAAGCTCTTCTTCCTCATCACCAGCACTTTTTTCTTGGCTGCTGGATTTCCCCTGCATCATGACAACTTTAAGAGAAGTGTCAAGAGGCTGGGTTGCCATGGTTGAGGTCTGAATGATGTAACCACTTGCTGAAGTGAGAGCCTCTTTCATATGAACCTCCTGAGCAGGTTCAGGGAGATCCACCTTAGTAGTAAGTGGATAATATGGGCTAGACATGGAAGAAACAGGAGTACTCATCTCTCCTTAAGTAAGGGTGGAGAAGAGAGACTCATGATACTCACTGAAGCCCATGTCTTCATCATCATAGAATTCAAGGCTTGGGATTGGTTGGTTTAGATCAAGTGGTTTGCTCCTTAGGAGAAGTGGGAGCTCTACTGTCCACTTCCTCTTGTATGGGTGATGATATAGGGGCCTGTACAAACTGAGTAGCATGTGTAGGGATTCGTTTGGATTTTCTCTGGTAAGTGATGGTTATTTGTGGCTATATTGGTGGTTGAGAAGTAAAAGGTGTGGGTTCAACACTAGCTGGTGCTGCTAGGTTGTCACCTTGAGCAATGAGCTGTAACATTTTTAGGACAAGGGCTGTTTCTACCCCTGAGAAGCCAACAGTTGGCTTCCTCATGGTCTTGAAGATGTCGGGCTTCATCTGTCCCAATTTTAGAATATTACCTATTCCCCTCAATTGTGAGCCCAGTTCACAGTTGAGAATGTGCTGGACATATCTAAGAAACATGTAATACTCTAAGGAGTCTAAGTTTGCAAGTAAATTGGTATTAACAAATTATGAATACCTGAACTTGACCCCCAGAACCATCCCATAGACTATAAAGGAAAGGTCTTTTGGAATCTGGTCCCAACCTCCATGCTTGTTGGATAAGATATGGATAACAACATGAAGGAGGTACTTCTACTGAGAGGAGACCTTCCCCTTTCTAAAGGTCCTGACTGAGAAGTCACCTTCATAGCCCATCTGCTCAAAGGAATGGTTAACAACAGATTTTGGAAAGGGCAAATCACCTTCTACATCATCCAGCTGAAGATGAGTGTTTATGGAGGCTGGAGTGATGAATATTGTCCTCCCCTACACTGTGGCAGACAGTGCCTTTTCCCCAGCCATGGTGACCTCTTGCAGGTCCTCTAGAATTCCAACAACTGATCCTCATTGAGAGGAGGATCAATTGTGAGGGAAGTAAAGTAGTTCGTCAAAGAAAGGTAACAGGAAACCTCTGAGAAACAAGGATCTTTCTTAGAGTCTAACAGAGCAATTTGATTATGTTGCCTGTTAAGATGCATGGAAAAATCGAGTTGGTTTCTACGGGTTGGCCATTTGAGGTAGCTTTACAGAGAAGGAAGATATGAACAAAGGCGGTTTATAGGTGAATTAGGTTAGAGAAAAATGCAGATGAAGAGGATAGTGAGAAGAGGGGGAACCGTTAATAGAATATATATGAAATGGATTTGAGACAAAGTTAAAGTAAAGGAATAAACATTGAAATCCAAATGTCGGTCCCACCTCTGAAAAAGTGCCCAAAAGGGTAGTTTTCTTGGAAGTTGTAAATCTTCCGAATGTAATTTGCTTCGGAAGTTTTAGGAAAAAGCTTCCGAAGCCAATTTGACTTCGAAAGATATTCTTAAAATTTGTGAAACTTTTGCTTCGGAAGAAAAATACTTAGAGAATTTTTCTTCCGAGACATGTTTAGTTTCGGAAGATATTAAGACTTGGGATTTTTATTCTAAAGAGAATAACTCTTCCGAGATTTAATTACATTCGAAAGAAAATTGTCCTTCATATACATGCAAGTACTTAGAAGCATATTTAAGCTTCGAAAGATTTTATCAAAATTTCTTTTGAAGGTAAATTTCTTATAAGTTGTTATTTGATTTGAAGATATAATTATCTTCCGAAGGCAACTTGAAATCTTCCAAAAGAAAATATGTTTGGAAAAATTTTCAAAAATCTAAGGAATATCATTTTAAAGATTTTCTTCCAAAATAAACTGGGTTTATGAAGGTGATAAAATAGACAACTTAGGACACACAGGTTTTAAAAATAAAGTTGATTTAAATTAAATCTACTCAAAGTAAATCATCCTACTAGCTGATACATGATATTTGAATCGCTGTTAATCAAAAGTTTTAGTAAACAGATCAGCATATTGTTCATTTGTGTTAAATTTGGCTAGTTTGATTAATCCCTTTTCAAAGTTATCTCTAATCAAATGTACCTGATGTTGATGTGTTTTGTCCTTGAGTGCTGCACATGATTCTCAATAATAGAGATAACACTGTTGTTGTCTATGTGGATGGGAGTCTCTCTGAAGTTGAATTCATAGTCCAACATCTGATTCTGATTTCAAAGCACTTGAGCCTAGCAGCTTGCAGCAGCAATGTATTCAGCTTCAGCAGTTGATGCAGACACACAGGATTGTTTCTTGCATTGCCATGAGACAATCCTTCCACTAAGGAATTGACATCCCCAGATGTAGACTTTGCAGTCATGTTGCAGCAACCATAGTCACTATCTGTATAGGCATACAGATTGATGTCAGAATTCTTTGGATACCAAAGGCCAAGCTTAGGGGCACCTTTAAGATATTTAGGAATCCTCTTTACAGCAACCAGTGTGACATCTTAGGGTTGGCTTGATATCTTGCACAGATGGATGTGGCAAACATGATATCAGGCCTGCTGGCTGTGAGATACATAAGAGACCCAATCATAGCCCTGTAGAGATGTTCATCAACACACTCCCCCTCAAGATCAGGTCCAAGGGAGTGGTTTCTGGCTATGGGTGTCTTAGCAACCTTACATTCTGTCATGTTGAATCTTGTAAGTATGTATTGTACATACTTTGACTGACTTATGAAGATGCCATTGTCAACTTGCTTCACTTAAATTCGCCGAAAGAAATTGAGTTCCCCCATGGTACTTATTTTAAATCTATTCTTCATCAGCCTCTCAATGTCTTTGCAGAGCTTTAGATTAGTTGACCCGAAGATAATGTCATCTACATATACTTGAACTAGTATTTAGTCATTCCCTGTTCCTTTGATAAAGAGAGTTCCATTTATAGTACCTCTCTTGTAGCCATGTTGGCAGAGATACTGAGACAGTGTCTCATACCACTTTCTTGGAGCTTGGTGTAGCCCATAAAGATCTTTATCAAACTTGCATACATAATCAGGATGATCTAGGTTTGCAAAGCCAGGTGATTGTTTGACATACACCTCTTCATCAATCACCCCACATAGAAAAGCACATATGACATCAAGTTGGTAGACCTTGAAATCATTGGATGCAGCAAAAGCCAGGAATATTCTTACATCTTCAAGTCTTGCCACAGGAGCAAAAACATCTATATAGTCAATTCCCTCTTCTTGTGTGTATCCTTGAACAACTAGTCTGGCCTTGTTCTTGATGACAAGTCCTCTATCATCCTTCTTGTTTATAAAACCCCACTTGGTTCCTATGGTAGTCTTCCTAGAGGAAGAGGACATAGGTTTCAAACCTTTTGTCTTTTGAATTGAAGTAGCTCCTTTTGCATTGCTTCAACCCAACTTCTATCCTTCAAAGCCTCATCAACTTTCTTTGGCTCTATCTGGGACAAGAAAAAAGAATATAAACAAACATTTTTGACATGGGTTTGTCATCTTGTTCTTACCCCTGTATTAACATTTCCAATGATGTTTATGGTGGGTGTGACTTGTGGATCCTGAGTTGAGGGATCACACCAAGTTGATTGGAAAGATCTAAATAAGAGAAATTCAGATCTGGCAATGGAGTATCACCCACCATATCAACACACTTATCAAGAGAGGCTTGATCCAATGAGTGTGTGACATCATTTATGTTGTCTTATATGGAGTGGTTATCAGCATCAATAAATTCTTGATCATTGTTAACACCTCCATTTCCTCCTATATTTGAAGCTCATTCACCTGAGTTTTGAATCTCTGAGCTGGAATTTGTAGTCATCTTACATGTATCAGTTGAATTTTTCATGTTTATGCTGATAGGATCTTCACTTGCAGGGTTAGTTACCACTGGAGCTAAATTAGTAATCTTACTTAGTCTTCTCAGCTCAAATCTTTGGTCAGGATCTCCTGTTGATAAGTTACCTATAGATCCTGAAACATTCTCACAAGATTTTTTAAAACAGTTGGTAACTAAATCAAGATCAAATAGCCAATCAGGACAAGAACCTTTCAGACTAGGAGTGTGCTTGTTGAGGTCATATTGGTTGACTCCTCAACTACTCTAGTTCTGAGATTGTATACTCTATAAGCCTTAGCTTAGGAAGAGTATCCAATAAAGTGTCCATCATCTGATTTCTCATCAAATTTGGCTACTTGATCTTTGGTATTCAAGATGATGCAAGGACATCCAAATGACCTAAGGAAACCAATAAATGGTCTTTTTATATGTCACAGCTCATAAGGAGTCTTACCATGAGTCTTAACCACTAAAACTCTTTTCTACACATAGTAGGCTGTGTTGACTGCCTCTACCCAGAAGGTGATGGGCAGTTTAGAGTCAGACAACATGGTTCTTGCAGCCTCATTAAGTGTCCTGTTTCTTCTGTCAGCAACACCATTTTGCTGGGGAGTCCTGGGAGCACTGTATTGTCTAGTAATACCTTTTTCGTAACAAAATGAGTCAAGGATTTGGTTCTTAAATTCTATTCCTTGATCATATCTTATGGTCTTGACCTTGTGATCATATTGATTCTCAATTTTCAGAATAATGTTCTTTAAGATCTCAGGAGTCTCATCCTTAGTTCTAAGGAACTTATGAAGTCATCTGTGATCACCAAACAGTATGAGGTCTTTCCTAAACTTATTACATTGGTGGGGCCAAATAGATCCATATGTAATAAATGTAGGGGAGTAGTGATAGAGTTCCTTTCTTTTGGCTTGTGAGACACTTTGTGTTGCTTACCTTTCAGGCATGCAACATAGTGGTCATTATTTGTAAACTCCTTCTTTGGTATTCCAGTTACCAAATCATTCTTAATTAGTTTATTCATGGTTTTAAAGTTTATATGGCACATTCTTTTATGCCAGAGGAAAGACTCATCACTATTTTCTTTAGATAGAAAGCAAGAAACTTCTCCTGTGGGAGATGTTTCCTGCAAGTCCATCTTGTACATGTTCCCTTTCCAGGGGTCTCTAAGCTAGATATGCTCTTGAGGAATGACCACCCTGAGATTGAGAACAATGCACTCAGCTCAGTAAAGAGCATGTTGTGTCTCTAATCACAAAATTGGGATACACTTAGTAGATTGAACCCAAGCTCTTTCACAAAATTTACCTTTTTAATGCTGAGCTTACCATGTGTGACCATGCCCCTTCCTGTAATGTAACCTCTAGCATCTCCTCCAAAAGCAACTAGCCCTCCATTAATTTTCTCAAGATTTTGAAATAGAGAACCATTGCCAGTCATGTTCCTGGAACAGGCATTATCAATGATCCATACATTTCCCTTAGTCTTTAGCTGTTCCTGAAGAAAGAAATGGTTAGTTACATTTGGAAACCAAAGCCTTATTGGTCTTGTGCTTTTCAAAGTGATCTGAAGATAATGTAATAGATCCTATTTTCAAGCATTGAGGATCATTAGCTGTTGTTGATGAAGAACTTTCAGTCACTTGGTCTTTCTTCATCTTCCACACCATCTTTGAAAGATTAGACTTGACCTTCAACACCTCCGAAGTTTTAGCAACTTCTAAAGTTTTGGAGACTGGACCTTCAAAAGATCTTACTTTCACTGTAGCAGGCTTCAGTACTTCGGAAGCATTCCTTTCTTCTGAGACCAAATTTTCTTCCGAAGCGAAGTTTTCACTTGTCTTCTTTTTCACCTTGGAGCTTCCGAAGGAAATAGATTTTCCTTCCAAAGCCAGCTTTTCCTTCTTCTTCTCAAAAGTTTTCTCTTTGATCATGTGAATAGTACTTTTAGGTTTGTAGATGCAATCCTTAGCTAGATGAGAAGTACTACCACACATGATACAATCCATTTTCTTCCTTCTAAGAGTCTTCTTTTGAGAGAAAGATTGAACTTGATCACTTTCCACCTCCATCTTCATCTTCACAGATGATGTAGCAAGCTTCTTAGGGAGAGGCTTACTCTTGGAACCGGATGGTTTAGGCTATGTAGCGGTGGTACACAGCTAATCAACCTTTTTCTCTTTGCTGGAATGATTTGGACCTAAACTAGAACTCCTGGTAATAGAGTTCATAGTTGAGTCTTCAGCCTTTACCACTTCAAATCCTACAGAGATAAACACTTGTTTCTGCTTAGAGTTGAAAGTGGCCTTGATCTCTTGAGCCTTCTTTGACTTTATCTTTACCCTCCTGATCAAGTTCTTCCTCTTAGACTTGGTCATCCCAGCTTCTTCTCTCTCCTTAGAGAATAGTGACCCTTCTTAGGATGATCTTCCTCATACTTCTCAGAATCATCCTTCACTATCTCCTTTTCATCCTCTTCAACTATGGAGTCTATGAGGAGAAGCTCATCTTCACAATTTCAACACCTTCGAGATCTTATAGACAATAGAGTGTATGGAGGAGCTATCTCAGTAGATCCCAGTCCCTACATATTCTAATAACAAACGTTTTCCTGCAGGGATGAGGATTTCATGTTCTTGAAGGTCTCTTCTTTAAGAACACGTTTTTCTGCCCTAGGTTTGCTGATCACAAGCTCAGCCTGACATTCAGTTAACTTAGTGATGAGATCTTTTATCTGAGTCCTGTAGTTGGTATGTTCATGCTTAAGAGTTGAAATGGTTTTCTCAAAATCTTCTATTTTAAGTTTGTAATCATTTTCAACACATTTTCAGCACTTTTGAAATCAGCTTTTAAGATGTTTAAGGACTCAAGATCAGATCTCATCTCTAAGTTATAGGACCTATAGTTGTTAACTTTAGCAATACATTCAGGTGTACAAAGATGTTCCAATACCTTGGCTTCTTCATGATCTGCCATCAGTGCTTGGTTTAGAGATGCATCCTCAACCTGAAAGCTCCAGTCAAAGCCTCATTCTTCATAGTAACTACAACTTGCTACTTGGGCTTCTCATTCTGGTGAGCTCCATCAGTGTAGTTTGGTCTGGTTTGTGTATGGCCACCATTTGTCTTTGGTGCCTTGCACTCTCTAGCAAAGTGTCCCATTTGGTTATAGTTGGAACACTTTATTTTGCTTTTGTCCAGCCCAAACTTTTCACTAGTTATATTGCTAGGAAACTTCCTCCCTGTCCTCTTGTAGAACTTCTTGTCTCTGTGAGTGTGAAGAGCCATCTGCTGGACTATTTCCATGTGCTCTAGATCATCAGGATGGATACAGTCTAGATCTTTAAGGGTAAAGAGAAAGTTGCCAGTGCTTTCATCAGTAGACATAAAGGCTTGTGAAGAGCTTGTCTCTTGAAATAGGCCTCCATGGATGTAGCTCTCTCTTAGTGTCTCTGGGAAGGTGATGAAATGACCCTTTTGTTAGTTGTCAGGGTAGCAGATGAGATGATGTTGTGGTTCTCTGCAATTCCTTTCAACCATATGAAGGGCTGAACTCTGCTGAATGTTGGAGTTACCAGATGGATTTTGCATATTCATCTCCATCTGGTAGCCACTGAGGATACCATACAACTCAGTGAGAGTAAGGGTCTTGAGGTTTTCAGTCCTCTTAATGACCACACAATAATGTTCCATTATCTGGGAAGAGTGGACATGAATTTCCTTACAATGTCCCTATTCTCAAGAGTTACTCCAACATCCATTAGAGTATCCCCAATCTTAACATATCTAAAGTACTATTGAGTCATGGTTTCACCTGTCTTGAAGGTGAAGTTCTCAAACTGCTGCTTCAAGAGGTCCTTCTTGTTCTCTTTTTCTTCATTTGACCCCTCATACATCAGCTTCAGTGCATCCCATAATTGCTTGGCAGTCATACACTTCTTGAAGATAAAGTATGGAAGAACAGTTTGGAGGGCGGTCATGACCTTCTGATCTATGTCTATCTTCTTCCAATCTTCATCAGAATAGTCAGCCCCTTACTTTGGTATCATACCACCACCAGCAGCAGCTGAAGGGGTGGATGGTACAGTGAGGTCCATAGATAATAGATCCCCACATCCTGGAGTCTTGAGACTTGAAGAAGCCTTCCATTTATTGCCACCAAGTATCAAAGTCCTCTGAAGTAATTAGTGGAGACTTTGTCATAGTACCAATTTCCATATTAGCCATTGTGATAGCTACCATTTGAGATGTTAAGTATTTTATGAAACTGAATGTATTTAAGATGGTGAGATCTTATAATCAAGAGCCTAAAATGCTCTGATACCGATTGCAGGACCGTGTAAAGGGTGGTCAATACAATCAGTCTCATAATGAGGAGAGTTTTAGAACACTTAATTGATCAAATGGGGAACTGGGTTTGTGTGAGATGATACTAAGAACACAAGTAAGTAATGAGACAGAACTTAGAAGTAGAACAGAGAAGTATGGTTTTCAAGTATGCTGTATATTTCTCTCAAGTTTTATTACAAGTGTTACAAAGCATAAAAGAAATACAAGGACCTAAGATACTTTATACTACATCCAACATCCGTCAATACTTTGAAAGATAGTTGGAAACACTGATCTAGACAACAAGATCAATGTAGAGTTAAAAGGCAGATTGCTTTTGACTAGTGATTATGACATGCTGTAGCTAACATCCTTTTCTATTATAAAAAGGTTTACAGGTACAAAGTAGGAAGTTATAGACAAAGACCATAATCTACAGCTTACAAAATCATGGACTTTTCACCAACTTGTATAAGTTGGTGAGTCTTCAGAGTTGCTGTGGAAAGTGTGTCAGCTTTATGAAAAAGTAGATCAGAGAAAGCATGTATTCTCTATCTTTGGAAGAAATCAGTCTTCACAGCAAATTGGCTTCGGAAGACTTTGTCTCTGAAGCTTCGGAAGACTTCATCTTTGGCTTCAAAAGATTTTGACTTTGCCTTAGGAAGATTTTACACTTAGAATATTTTTTGTGGAGAGTGTAAAACTTCCAAAGCAACTTTTACCTTGTACATTCAGTGCATGCATGCAGGAAGCACCTTGGTTGTTTTGGCTTCTTTGGTTGCATCAGCCTTCTAATCTTCTAATATAACCTTACAGAAAGCTAAGAACAAAGAGGGTTTATGGGTGAATTTAGGGTGTAGAACTAGATCAAGTGTATACGTTTATTTGACTTGTCAACTCTTGTAATTAATCATTGTAATTCTCTTTTTGATAATATAATGTAATAATAATATGGTAACCCATATTATTGTGTGTGTTAGTGTATGTTATTACAGGAAACATCAGACTTGGTCAGTTTGAAAAAATTGACTACGTGTTAGAACAACCTACGGATGAATAAGTGTTCTTCCGTAGATGTTTTCAGGAGCATAACTGAAGTTTGTGCTTCCTTAGATCTCCTACGGAAGAACAACAACTGCTGAATATGGCCGAAGATCAAGTGGAGCTGCTGAAGTAGAGCTTGCTGCTAAAGAACAAGTACAAGAACCCTTGCGGAAGCACAACCACTGAAAGAACAAATGCTGAAGACCAAGCGTTGCTGCTGAAGACTAATTGCTATGAAAGAAGAACTTCCTATGGAAGACCAATTCATATGGAAGATTAACAAACTTGTATTGATTTCACATCATCAAGTACACAACATAGTCAAGAAGTCAACATGCCAGAGCAATAACATCGAGTCAATGGCGGCGGAAGATATTTAATTCAAGCGAATATTCCATGTCACATCAACAACATTCTATTTTGTAAAATATAATTTCCATTGTAAATTGTGAACTCCTATGCCGATAAACAAGGCAAGGATTCACATAGTTAAAGGAAGTTAGCTTAAGTATAGCAACAAAATAGCGAAATATCAGTAATGATTTAGGAACAGAATAGAAACACGATCTTTATATTTCAATAAAACAATAACAGAGATCGACACATAGAACATTAACAATACAACAAGATCAAGCATCAAGAACATATAGCATTATAATCAATTGTAATCGATTGATTGTGAATGAAGAGCAATTGAAAACAATCTGTGTAATGCATTATTACATTTAGCTTTTCTAGTTGTTCTTCTTGTTCATCGATTTCAACTTTTGATAAACAATCCATTAAACAGCATGTATTGATAATTCCACGATCAATACTTGTTAAAATCAAATTGATAATTCCTGCGATGATCCTTGGATTATCAGGTGGTATCAAAGCCAAGTGCTCATTGATCTAGATCAATTGATCTATCAGTTTGATTTGTTTAATTGGTGTTTCTTTTAAATTGATTTGTTAATTTTTGGTCATTAGCATAGTTAATTAACATGAGCAATTCAATAGTTGGCGCTTGTCAACCTCCGAAGTTGGAGAACAAATCTGATTTCAAAACATGGAAAATTAGATTCAGGAATCATGTTAATTATACAGATTCTAACTTATGGGTGTCTATCACTAAAGTTCTTTATATTCCCCCTGCTTTAGGACCTGATTACAAAGATAACAATCAGCCCATAAGTCTGAAAAATCTATCACCTGATGATGCTAAGAAAGTCAAAGTCAACATTAAAGCCTATAGTATGCTTACTATGGCTTTACCTGAAGATCTATTGATCAGGTGTGAAGCATACAAAACTGCTAACTCATTATGGAAAATTCTTCACACTTTGTGTGAGGGAAGTGATGATATTAGAAGTATCAGGAAGGATACCCTGCATTCACAATATGAAACAGAGATGAATATCTTTTAACTGAAGTACAACAATGAGGAATTAAATGAAAAGATGCTTTATTCATTACCAGAAAGCTAGACCCACACTGTATCCATGTTCAAGAATACTCTTGATCTGAAGTCTATTGGGTTAGACACTCTGGTTGCAAATGTAGAAGCTTTGGAGTTGGACGAGAATACTAGAAACAAGAGTGTTAAAGCACCTATAACACCATACCAATTCAAAGAATCTAAGGGTGCTGGAAGTGCCTTTATCTCTAATGATAATGAAGGTACCTCTTGTGTTGAGAGTGATAATGAAGTGGAAACTGGCTTCTATGCTGCCAATCCCTCTAAATTGGACTCTCAAAACAATCAAAATAGAAAAGCAAAAAGAAAGGCTGATGACTCCAAAAACAATAAAACCAGCAATCGAACAGAACCAATCACTGTGGTTCTGGAATCAGAAGAACAGAAGGCAGCCTTTGCAGCCTTCAGCTCAAGCTTTCAAGCTTACTTGGGAAGTACCTTGACTCCTGCCCACTTCTGTCAGCAAGACCTTGAAGAACATCATCCTGATGAAGTGGAAGAGATGGATTTACAATGGGAAATGGCCATGATTGCTTACAGGGCCAAGATGTACATGAGAAGGAACAAAGGACTATCTGTTGCAGGAAGAACAACAAAGATTGGTGTTGACAAATCAAAAGTAAGGTGTTACAAATACAATTTGTATGGACACTTCTCAAGGGAATGCAACAGCAATCAGCAATCAACAACTAATACAAGACAAGCAAATCAGAGAAGCTTCAAGCTACCTCAGCTAACAAACTCATCCCCACCAGCCACAGGTTCTTCAACAGGTACTAGTAACGCTAAAGAAACTAGTTTGATTATTTTGCAGGATGGAACTTGTGATTGGAGCATGTATGAGAAGGAAGTCCAAGAGGAAAATCAAGCACAGATGGCAAACTTGGAAAACAAAGTTCCTCCAATGGCCAGAGAGGAACATCCATGGAGGACTGATAACAAGTGGTATGTTGACAGTGGTTGTTCCAGGCATATGATAGGAAACTGTTCTCTCCTCCATGACTTCAAACATAAAAATGCTTCATATGTAGCATTTGGTGGGGATAAGAAGGGAGGTAAAATTATTGGTGAAGGAATGGTAACAAATGGAGTACTCAAGTTTGAAAAAGTTAATTTTTATGAAAATTTAAAATACAATTTACTCAGTGTATCTCAAATTTGTGATCAAAATTATACTACTTTATTTGATAACTCTTTCTGTTACATTCTTAAGCCAGGTTTTTCTAGTTCCAGCCGATTGGATCCTTCTTAGAGCACCAAGAAAATGAAACACATATGGTTTGGACATGAATAACACATCTATGACAAGCAATGAAACCTGCCTGATCTCTAAGTCATCAGAAGATAAATCACAACTATGGCATAGAAGAATGGTTCTTCCAACATGAAGAACATGAATAAGATGGTCAAAAGTGACTTAGTCATTGGCCTTCCAAAGAAAGAATTTTATTGTTCTAATCACTGTTCATCATGTTTCAAAGGAAAACAACATAGAGTGTCTCATAAATCCAAAACAATTAACACAAACACAACATCACTTAAACTGTTGCACATGGATCTCTTTGGTCCAACCAATGTTATGAGCATTGGAAAAAGATAATACTGTTTGGTGATTGTTGATGATTTCATTAGATTCACATGGGTCTTTTTCTTAAAACATAAAAGTGAAACATCAGAAACATTGATAGAGGTTATCACTAAGATTGAAAATCAACTTGATCTAAAAATCAAAATCTTAAGAAGTGATAATGGAACTGAATTTGTTAATCATATTTTGGATTCCTTTTACAAAGACAAAGGCATATCAAGACAATTCAGTGCACCAAGAACACCACAACAGAATAGGGTTGCTAAAAGAAGAAATAGAACTCTTAATGAAGCAGCGAGAACATTGCTTGCTGATTCACAGCTGCCAATCACATTCTGGGCAGAAGTTGTGAACACAGCATGTAATGTTCAAAACAAGACATTAATTGTCAAAGAATAGAATAAAACACCATATGAACTTTTGTTTAAAAGAAAACCTTTCATAGGATATTTTAGACCTTTTGGGTGTCATATGTCTATCTTAATCACAAAAGATCAATTAGGAAACTTTGCAGAAAAAGCCTATGATGGTTTCTTTGTTGGTTACTCATCAACATCTAAATCATACAGAGTCTATGTTCCACATGAAAATATTGTGGAAGAAACTCCTAATGTATCTTTTAATGAATCCTTGTTTCCAAAATCTATAAAATGATCATCTTGGTTGTTTGATATAGATTCATTAACAAATTCATTTAACTTAGGTTATTTGAATGTGGCAGGTCCTACGGATACATGTTATCCTTATGTTCCTCCAAACATGAGTGAAGTGCCATTGACAACTGATCCACCAAGAGTAGTCCGATCACTTACTCAAAATGCTACTGATCCTGGCCCTCCATCTCAAACAAGCAAAGATCATCCCAATGGAAACAATGGGCCCACATCCATAGAAGTTCCTTCTACATCCATAGATATTACTACTTCCGGAGATGACTCATTGTATTCAGTTGTTCACAATTCAACAGAAAACATTCAACAACCACCACCCACACATGCAGTTCAACAAACCACATCATCTGTAGTCGTATCGGTAGCTGCTGCGGATGCTATGCCTATATCAGCAGAATTACAAGCTGATACAGATGAACATAATTTAGCATCAAAAGATCACCCACATGAGAATTCCGACTACTTTGTGAATTGCCCATTCCAGCTGACCCCATCTCCATTAACCAACATCACTAACTTGGATTCATCCATTCAAGTTGAATCCATACTAGCATCCAGAATTCACAAGTTTCAACCCATTGAGAACATGATAGGTGATCTTAATGATATAACTACATGAAGACAATGAGGAGGAGCCAACATTTGTCTATTTTCTTACTTCCTTTCACAAGTAGTTCCTCCCAACATCACTGCAGCATTGAAAGATAACAGCTTGATTGAAGCAATGCAAGAAGAACTTCAGCAATTCAGAAAACAAAAAGTCTGGAATCTAGTTGATCTTCCTGAAGGCCATTATCCAATTGGCACAAGGTGGCTATTCAAGAACAAACTAGATGATAGAGGCATTATTGTGAGAAACAAGCAAGGCTGGTAGCACAAGGTTATATTCAGGAAGAAGGGATAGACTATGATGAAGTCTTTGCTCCTATTACAAGGATTAAAGCCATTAGAGTCTTTCTAGCCTATGCATCACATAAGAAGTTCATAGTTTACCAGATGGATGTAAAATGTGCCTTCTTATATGGTAAAATTGATAAAGAAGTCTATGTTGCTCAGCCACCAGGCTTTGAAGATCCTGATTATCCATACAGGGTATACAAGCTTGATAAAGCTTTGTATGGACTTCATCAGGCCCCAAGAAAGTGGTATGAAACATTGTCATCTTTCTTACTCAAGCATGGTTACAAAAGGGGAACAATTGATCAGACTCTATTCCTGAAACATGAACATCAAGATCTCTTAGTTGTGCAAGTATATGTAGATGATGTCATATTTGGATCAACAAACAAGAGATTGTGTGAAGAGTTTGAATGTCTGATGAAATCTGAATTTCAAATGAGTTCCATGGGAGAACTAACATTCTTCCTTGGTTTGTAAGTTCATCAGAAACCAGATGGCATCATCATCAATCAGGAGAAGTATATGAATCAAAATTTGAAGAAGTACAACCTTGCTGATTCATCTTCATGCAAAACACCAGCATCAACAATAGATAAGATTGTACCAGATCCTATAGGGAAGTCTGTTGATCAAAGATTATATAGATCTATGATAGGATCATTAATGTATTTAACTGCCAGCAGACCTGACATAATGATTGCTGTGTGTGTTTGTGCTAGGTACCAATCAGACCCTAAGGAGTCACACTTGAATGCAGTCAAGAGAATTTTCAGACACCTTAAAGGGAAACCAGCTCTTGGACTTTGGTATCCTAAAGAAGGAGACTTTAAGCTCTACTCATATTCAAATAGTGACTTTGGAGGGTGCAACAATAGTAGAAAATCAACAACTGGAGGTTGTCAATTCATAGGACCAAGACTTGTTTCTTGGCAGTGCAAAAAGCAAACAAATGTCTTAGTATCCACAGCTGAGGCTGAGTACATAGCTGCTTCAGCTGGTTGCTCTCAAGTTTTACGGTTGCAAAACCAATTACTTGATTATGGTTACAACTTTCTTCAAACACCAATACATATTGATAACTCAACTGCTATGTTCATTACTGCTAATCCAGTGCAACATAGTATAACAAAACACATAGAAATCAGATATCTTTTTTTGAGAGATTGTTCAGAAAAATGTTTAATCAAGTTGTTTAAAGTGGATACAACAAATCAGCTTGCTGATTTATTCACTAAAGCCTTTGACTCAGTGAGATTTAATTTCTTAATTGAGTGTTTAGACATTATCAACTTAGATTAAATATTCAACACAAAGAAAAGTATGATCTGTCCTTACATTTCTTAATATGAAAAAGGCAAAAACATCCATAAAACATATAAAATTCCAACAAACATTGTCTTAGTTTCATGTTTTCTTGAATAAGCAGTTCATATCATAGGAAGTGATAGTACATTATACCTTTGCTTAATTTCTTGAATTTTATCACACAATAAAGGCTGATAAGATGTGATTTGATATGTGAGTAGGTTCAGCTTGAGTTGAAACTATACAAGTTCATGCATAACATAATGCCAAGGTGACTAATTTTGGACAATTCCAATTTGAGGAACAAGCAAGTAAGTCTTATACTGCTATGATCAACTTATTCACCTAAGCACACTATGTTGTTACACTTTATAACCTCTATCTTTGCACATCATGGACCCTTTGTTTTGTGTAAACAAAGACCTGGGTTCACAAGCACCTCTGTTTTACGTAAGTAAAGACCTGGTGTCCTGTTGATGATGATCAAAAAGATTCCAAAAAGGAACAGCTCTAAAAGAATCCAATATGATCAACTGTATATTAATTCAAAGCTTACAAATCATATCAGCATTAATAAGATTTCAAAGAAATCTTAAGATAGAGCTTATAAGTTAGAGAACATAGTTTTAAGTGTGAAAAACTGATAAATTGACTCACAAATAGAGGACAAACTCTAATGTGAATTGAATGTGGAGTCCATATTTGTCTAATTTTAATCAATATCAAAACATGATAAACAGCATGACAAGTTGAAACTACACTCTTGCTTGAATTATGTGGATCATAATACTTGAAATCAGCACTAGATCTATGTATTTTATCATCAAACAAAATTTGTTCAGGAAGTTGCTTAGTGTCATAGTATGATCCCATTGTATGATGAAAATGCTTGTCAGTAGTTTTTTTGTTCTTTTCTTTACCAATAAGTTGGACAGATAGTTAATTTTCATTCTATTCTCTTAATAAATTTTTGATAAATGCATAAGTTAATCATTAATTATAAATTTAGGGGGAGTAGTACTCAGTATGAAAATCTAAGTTTAATGTGTTTTATTTTTAAATGAAGAAAGTTGGATCTTGAGCACTAACTTGGCTACAAGATATCTGAAGTTTTTAACTAAATATCTATTTTGCACATTTGCCATGAAGCAGGGTTGACAAGGTCCAACAACAATCAACAAATGATTTAACAATATGTTAGTATCATACATCGAGAAAACCAAACATTTGCTTTGGAAGAAAATATTTATCAAAATTAACTTCGGACGAAAAACAAACATTTGCTTAGAAGAAATTTTTTATCAAAATTAACTTCGGAAGAAAAATAAACATTTGAAACACAAGTGTCTACATTCTGTAGAAGTTCTGCGGAAGAATTATCAAAACAACCTCAGAAAGGTAAAATGGGTTGATGGGTCCCACATCATTAAAATAAGATTTAAATTGTCTAGAAAAGTATAATAGGACTCCTCGACCATTGGCCTTTCTATCCACTCACAAAACAAACCTTTCCAGACCTAGAAATCCTCTCACCCAAAAACCCCCTTCCTCTTCATTGAAATCGATTGTTCCACAACTAATCGTTACACCATTCGAACATCACAGCCAGTATGGCTAATAGATTTGTTAAGGATCACAATGTGTGCGCATTCCTGAATCCAGAAGTGGAAGATGGATGCAGAGACATCATCAGCTATTTGAGAAGATCATGATTGTTTTATGCACTATCTGCGGATCCCATTATATATCAATCTCACATCATAGATTTCTGGGAATCTATGAGGATTGAAGAAGAAGATGGTGAGTGGGTGATTCATGCCATAATTAGAAACGAACATTTGAGGATAAATGAACAAACAATAAGAAGGGCGCTGGAGTTCGGAGAAAGTGAAGTAGGTCACCCTGATATATTTGATCACGAATGCATTCAGAAAGTTTTTCAGTTAATGGGATATGACGGAGACTATCAACACAGTGAGATTAAAAAGGGAAGATTGTGCAAGACGTATAGATTCCTATGCCACACCTATCTCACGTGCATCTCCAATAGGAAGTCCGGATTACGGAGATTCTCGAGGCACATCTCATCGGGGAATCATTGGCATCTTTGAGGGAAGAAAGTACAACTACTCCAAGTACATTGTTAGTTGCCTGTGTTACCATATAAGAATGCAAAAAGACAAAAAGATGTACATGTTCCCAAGGTTCATCCAGCTGATCATAAATGAATGTATGCCCAATGTTGAAAGAAAGGGTGATGTGTTTGTGCAAACTCACCTAGGAAGATCTCTACTCAACAAATTGATTGGACAATATTAAGGAGAAGAGGTGGAGATGTTCCCACATGTGATAGATGAGACTGCTGACATACCTCAGGAACTCATATTCCCTGTACAACCACAATAACAAACACCTTCAACCCAATCACCTGAACCACCACATCATGAACCCAATCCTCCTTCACCACCAAGTGAACACACCCAAACCCTATCACTTGCACTTTCTCAAACATCAATAAACTCTGCTTCAACTAAAGTAGTGTCACTTGATCAAATCCCTCGACCATCATCACAACAATCACCACCACCACCATTATCTCAACATGAACCATACTTTCCATCACCAGCTACTATGATAGAATTATCAGAATCATCTTCCAGTGAGCACACCTAACCTATCTCACCCATCCAATCCCAATCATCACTACACTCTGGTGCAACAGAACCCATTTCACCACTTCTCACTCAAACACCTACACCTCCACTTCAAACTAAACCAACCACCTCACCCACACCTACTGAACCTATTGATAACCCAACATCTACTGAGAAACTCAACTTTAATGATGATGAATATGAAGCTGCTAATGATGGTGATACTGAGGAGATATGTCTGGAGATTGAAAGGGAGAAAGATGAAGAAGTTGAACAAGAAGAGGGTAGTTTTGTTGACATCATTGCTTACAATGAGGATGACTTGAATAAAGAAGCGATTGATGTGAGTAAGAGCTACCTGGTAGCAAAATACAACAATTTGATCATTAAAAGCAACATGAAACTAGAAAAGTTGAGGAAAATGAAGAAGGAGCTGATAGAGAAAGACAAACTGATAGCTGAGAAAGACGTTACAATCACTCAACCATAAGGATGAATCAAAAGGCTGAGAGAAGATATTGAGACTAATAACAAGGTAATTGATGCAATGAATGAGATAATCTCTGAACAATCAAAACAACTGAAAGAAAAAGATGATAAGCTTGAGAAGTTAAAGAAAAAGTTGTCTGAACAAGAAGTGAGCAAAAAGAAAGAAGCTGATGTGAGTTCAAAAATGAAGGAAAAGGAACTCACAATCTTTTACAGCAGGAAAAGAAAATATCTGGGCAAAACTCAAGATGAAGGTGCTAAATCTAAAGATCAACAAAAGAAATCAAAAAGGGTCTCCCTAACTCACACTCCATCAACTGATCCTGCAGCTTATCAACAAATTGACATCATCAAAGAAGAAAGTGATGATGAGTTGAAGCAGCTAACTGAAGAAGAATCTGGCATGCTATCAACTAAAGATATTTTGAAGAAAGAGCTCAATCTGCTATGTTCATTGACTTAATAAGTAACGGATTCCCCTATGAACTGGTGGAGAAAATGAATATGCCTGAAATGATTCAAGTTTTGAAAGAATTTGATGCTGCAAAACTGATGCTTCCAATTTGCAATATTGAAACTTTTTCAAAGTTCAAGTCCATGGAGTAAATAAGAAAAGACCTGGGTTATTATGAAACTAAGAAGCTGACCAGGTACAACATGACTTGCTGGTTGCAAAGTCATAACTATAAAGCCTATAAGCTTAAAGGAAGATCAATAAGTGAGCTAAGGGAAATGATGGAACATGTGATGAAGGTGGAGCTGGACACAGGAGTAATATTCAGGACTGGAGCTCCCAATCCTGCATACAAACAACTAGCAAAACAAACTCCTACTGAACCAACTATAGTGCAGAGTAGAGACATGCAGAGAGGTAAAGAAAAGTTGCTAAGAGAGCCAAGGGATGTGATTCCCAACAAGGTCTAGCCTCTGACAACTACAGTTAGAGAGATAACTAAACAAAAGACCACAATGTTTCAGTTGTTTGACAACATGACAACTTCAAGATTAATAGAAGAAAACAGAATCATTGCTTGGAAATATGACTCAGAGTGGGATTGTGCTGTGCTGAAGAGAACATCTAGCATGATTCAATACTTTATAAGAGTGGAAACAGTCCTTACACTTCCAGATGCAGACCACACAACTTTGCAAAACATTCCCATCATAAACTTCCCAATAAGTCCATGAGGAAGAGACTTCTCTAGACTTGTGGCTAAGTTGAGTCACAGGTTCAAGGGAGATGTACTTAAACAAGCCAAGAGAGAAGATATAGAACACAACAAAAGGAAGCTGAAACAGAAAGCGTCTTATTCCAGTTCTCAACAGGTGGATGATGAATTTTTACAAAGAATTATATATGAAGAAAGATCTGATGCATCAATCAAAGTTATTGAGGGAAATCAGTATTCTTGCCCTATCACAGAATAAGGATACTTACAAAAAATGAAGGAGCTGGTGTTGCAGAGAAATAATCCATTGAAGAAAGGTCCTAGCATAAGGCTATTTGACCCAATGGAGATCAAGCTGCTTCATCCTAGCTATACCTCATATCTTCATGACAAGTATTTTCCCAAGCTCAATGATGAAACTGCTCAAAATGACTTGTCCTTATATGTACACATCATTCAAGTTGTTGACAAACTCCATACCAAGGCTCACAAGAGAAGGAAGCTTGAAGCTGGGCAGCTGATGGGAGTAGAGATAGAGCCAATAAAAGAATTAAGAATTTCAGAACAGGATGAGTTGGAAGTGGTGTCTAATAATAGTGTTGTGGCAACATTAACCATTGAAGAGGACATCCTGGGCTTGAAATACAAAACATTAAAGAGAATGGGGAGAATGAAGATAAAGTATTAGTATGAAGATCAAAAGAATACTGTAGGATACTTCAATACCAAAATTTTGACAAGAGTTCAAGAATTAAGAGACTTGAACAGCTGATTACAAGAAGCTTAACCTATAGGGGGATTATTATTAGAATTAGATCAAGTGTATAGGTTTAGTTGACTTGTCAACTCTTGTAATTAATCATTGTAATTCTATTTTTGATAATATAATGTAATGCATGAATTATATGGTAACTATTGGTCCTCTCGATCGATATAACAGTGCAATTGATTAATAAACACAAACAAATCCGACTAAAAACAAAAATATCAATGATATTTATGAAAAATATAGATCAAACACAATAAAATATTGATGAACAATGATGAACACCTTAAGAACACTCAATAAACCCTTGTTTGATCTGAATTGATTGCTAAAGATATTAAAAATGTGAAAAGACCCTCAATCAATGGCTCATTCAAGCTTTTAAACACATTAATGACTCTAGCTGTATATAGTCTAATGACAATTAGACTTAATGACAATTAGCCCCCTAGACTATCATAAAAACATAAAAATGACTTAAATATAAATAAATATATTTTGTGTCAACAAAATATATTTATTAACAATAAACTCCTAGTCATTTATATCATCATCGTCTTGTCTCGGTTCTTCATCTCGAACGCGTCTGTTTGACTTTTCCAATGACATTGATAGTGACGTTGACATTTGTTGACTTGACTGTGTTGATAATATAGACTATCCTTTTCAGACCCAACAATACTCCCCCTTAGTCTATTATTATCAATGTCTTTCGTCGTAATCAGCACCGATAAATCAACTATATAATGATCTTCAATCTCCCCCTAGATTGGTGATCTGGTACCGACAATCTTTCATCTTATAGGCTCCCCCTTTTTGAATGCTCCCTCCTTTTGTGTGCATCATGAGAATGATCAGGAATAGCATCTCCAACTCTTTATTCTTGAGTGCTTCATTATAATAGCATAATATGGAAGACTTGAAAAATGAGTTGAAATGAATATTTTATTTTATTTTGTTTTATCATATTACACCAAGAACTAATTTGATCATGAGATCACATCCTCAAGATATACGAAAGCACAAAGATGTATTTGAACATCGACAAGTTAGTGAGATCACACTGATACAGAGTCTGGTGACAATTTTAAAATTTTGAAAGCCAAAAATAGTTCAAAAATGATTGTTGGTATATTTGTCCAATTTAAACCCATGCCTTATCCTTTTCAGCAAGTGATCTGCAACTGATTTTATCATGTTTTAGATTTAATTAGAGACACTCAGGTGATTTGGTTCCCATAGACATCCGGCAAAGAACTTAGCCTATCATCAGGGCTTATTGAGTAATATGATTAACTCTGCTTGACTTCCTTTTGAGGTTCAACAATGATCTTAGTTAAGAATCAATGTGCTTTTATTTTAGGGAACAGATGATGAGAGCTCCCGGTCTATACTTACGTATAACAGTGGAGATGGTAATCTAAGCGTGCTGATGAGAGCTTCAAGTCTATACTCACGTATAACAGAGAAGATCATCACTCCAGGTCAATGCTTCTGCATAGCAGAGGAGATAAGCACCAAAAGGATTCTGAAGAGCTTACAAGAAGCATCAATTCAGAAGCAAGGGTGAGGGAATTTGGGAATCGAAGTAATCAAGGCAGAAGTCAGATACTCTCAACCCATTTTTGACTAGACTTATAACTTTGTGCAGGCCGAAATGTCAAGAGAACAATCCTTTTCATCGAGTTCTAAAGCTTTAGTTAGGCTACAGAATCACTGTTTACTTCGTTTTCAGGCTGATCCTACCAAGCATATCATATAATAAAACTGTCTTTTTTAGATTTTAGAATATTAAGTGATACAGACATCTACATCAGTTACTATCATTTCTCACAAAGTACAGGTCATGCAAATAAGCATACCAAGAAGACATTCTATCATTTCTCAATCATCCCAAATCAAGTTCTTAGTTCCCGTGAAATTTTTTTATTCTCCCCCGAAATTTCTTTTTAACTGCCATGAAACAAAAAAAAGAAATTTCCCCCTTTTTTTAAGTATATAATAAACGGAATTGAAAAAAGAATTTTACTAAAGAAAGTCTTCCAAATTATACTAGCAAAAACATGAGAAATTAAGTAACAAGAAAAATATTGTGATTGTGAATGGTAGATAAGAATCCAAAATGTGGATGAGATACCATAACCTGTTTGTTCAGCCTCAAATTTGAACTAGGAACAATCCCAGTCAGTAAACCAGAATACTGATAAGCCTTCTGAATTGTTCCTGCACTTATAAACAGATTAGTTAGAGAGGGGGACCCAGGCCATCGTGGTCCTGGGAGTTCCTTTTTCATCAGTGTATGTAACCTGTTTAAGCACACACTCTTTTGAAAAATCATTTATTTCTTTATCCTTTCTTTTAGTTTTACTTTCCAAATTTGTTTTTGTTCAATTACTTTTGATTTGAAAGAATTGAATTTGAAAATTATTTTCAGTTTAAGACTCAAAGGAAGAGATTTTAATTTTGAAACATTGGTCTTTTTCATCTTTGAATCATGTGAAACCGGCTTCACATGAGAAGGTTTGGATAGATTGTTCTTCATCCAACCAATCAAAGATATATGCTTTTTACCTTTTGAACCCGAGGAGTAACCTGTGTATCTGTACCTCTCAAAGCTTGCCTTTGAACCTGAGGGCACTTCTTTAGCATATGACCTTCCTTTCCACATCTAAAGCAAGCCTTGAAAGGCTTTTGGTTCTTTGTAGTCCCGTGGATAATAAGAGAGGGTGGAGCCTGCTTTGAGGTTGATGCAGCTTGTTGACAACCTTAAAGCTTCTTCTTTTGGATATCAGGAAATTGAACTTTCTTTTTGTTAATGTGGATTTTGAATTAGGCTGTGATTTGATGTGTGATGTTCTGGAAGCTAAGATCTGAACATTCTTTTAAAATCTTTTTGTATGACAGGTGACATGCTAGACTTGGAAGCAAATTTGTGAGGGTCATGATGGATAACAGATGAAGATGGTGAGTGCTTCTGCTGAGTTTTGGAGGAACTGCTGATTTGTTTAGCAGTTGGAGATGAGATCCGTATAGGTCTTGATTCGTCTGTTGGAAGCTTTTGACACTTGATAACTTCAGTTGACTTGATGATCTCTGGTTCATCATCAGAACTTATCCAGTCCTGTATGCACAAGTCAGCTTCCAATGGATCTTGATTGATGACTCTTGTTGTGTCGGTTTGTGATGTTGAGTTCTGATTGCTTGACGATTCCACAGCTGTTCCTTATTTGACAAACTTGACGGGAACAAAAGAAGGGATGTTACCTATTTTGAATTTGTTAAAGAAGTTACATGAAACAACTGATATTGGTTTTGAAGCATCAGAGTTGGAATTATCATTTTGCAGATCAGATCCTTGCTTGATGAGCCCCAAACTTGCAGGAAAATCATAATCATCTCGAACCTCTTTGTGATTCACGCTACTTAAACCTGCATGTAAACTATTTGTATCTGCAGCTTCAATTAAATCATTAGATGGATGAGGTTGAGGCATAGGAGAGTAATAGTAAGTGCTAGGAAGAGGATAAACATATAAAGTTTCACCACATCCCACACCCGTTTTGATTCTAGCTCCCCTTTGCTTAAAGAATAGTTCTTCCTGTTTCATCCCTGATATCATCCATTTATCAAGTTTAGTTTTAAGCTTGCTAGTCTCAAATTCTGCTAACGTGACTCGTTCGCTCAAAACATTAATCTCGACATTCTTTTCTACAAGATTTCTTTTTAAAAGATCATTTTCTTTTATAGCTTCTCTTAGTTTAATAAAATATTTGGACTCATTGATTTTAAGTTCTTTGTTTATTCGTTTTAATTCTTTTTCATTTCTAACAATAATCTGTTAGCTTTATAAACCCCGAATAAACGAATTTTGCAGGGAGGAGAACACATGTCTTGAACTATCTCATAAGGGAGTCCCATAACTAGCTTTTCAACAGCTAGGGCTTTTTCACATTGACATACAGGAGTGTTCTTTTTGTATTCTTCCTCCTCAGTAGATCTCTTCTTAGCTTCTTCAGCTTCACCTTCCTCTTGCTTTCCTTTATCCTGAACTTTACTCCGACTTGTATAATCACCAACATCACCAAAACTCTCACCTTGAGTATCACACCTGAGTTCTTTGAAAGGATCAAAATCCTTAATTGAATCCTCATCACTTTTACAACGTCAGCCATCAATACATGGTTGAGTTTTTCTTTAGTTTCTTTGATCTCAATACTTGAAGATACACCACCATACATGAATTGACTGTACTCTTTTCTTTTCATATCAAAGTCAAATGACTTCAACTTGTTGATAACTTCCATGAGTTTATAGTCAGAAAAATTCCTTTCCTGCTTTAACAATCTAACTTGTGGACTCCACTGTGGAGGAAGAGAGTCCAGAAGTTTTGTGACTTGTTCATGGTTCCCCAGTTGGTCATCATACTTCTTAAGGATGCTTGCCAGCATCAGAAATCGTTCAACAAAATCAGATATCTTTCCATCTTTCATGGCAGAAACAAAATCAAACCGACTTTGTACCATTTTAGCGTTGTCTGATTCGAAATCGGCAGAAAACGATATTTTTAGTTAAAAATATTAAAATTCAATTTAACACCCAAAACTAAAATTATTTTTCCAAAAATTATTGAACGATATTCTCCCCCGAAAAATACTTTTAGTGTTGACAACAAAATATATATATTTTGTGTGTGTTAGTTTTAATGTTGAAAATGATAGTCTATATTATCAACACAGTCATAGTCAACAAATGTTAACGTCACTGTCAAAGTCATCGGAAAAGTCAAACAGACGCGTTCGAGATGAAGAAGCGAGACGAGACGTTGAAGATATAAATGACTAGGAGTTTATTGTTAATAAATATATTTTGTGTCAACAAAATATATTTATTTATGTTTAAGTCATTTTTATATTTTTATGATAGTCTAGGGTGCTAATTGTCATTAAGTCTAATTGTCATTAGACTATATATAGCTAGAGTCATTAGTGTGTTTAAAAGATTGAATGAGCCATTGATTGAGGGTCTTTTGACATTTGTAATATCTTTAGCAATCAATTCAGATCAAACAATGGTTTATTGAGTGTTCTTAAGGTGTTCATCATTGTTCATCAATATTTTATTGTGTTTGATCTATATTTTACAAAAATATCTTTGATATTTGTGTTTTCAGTGGGATTTATTTATGTTTATTAATCAATTGCACTGTTATATCGATCGAGAGGACCAACAATATAGTATCAGAGCCTTTGTGCTCTTGATTGATTGAGTTTTTGGGTATTTTTAAACAATTCACTGTTACATTCATTTTCAATATGATTTGCATGTTTTGGACATGGAAATTGATTGAGGATTGCTCGATTTTGGTGTGGGAAGCTTTAGAAATCATCAGACCTCAAATTCATTGAGATTTGGACGAATTTCAGTTGATTTCGTGCTGAAAAAGCTATCTAGATACGTTTGGCGAATTTACAGATCGTCCAGCGAAACTACAGCATCATTCAGCGAAACTGGGCGAAACTACAGCATCATTCAGTGAAATTACACAGTTCTTGGTTCTGGATCTGATTTCTTTGTCCTAGCAAATGTACATGCGTTGAACGAAAGTTCATTGTGTTTGTGTGCCAAACCTAGCAAAATTGCTGCCAAATTGTTCTCTGAACGAAAGTTCAACTAGTTTTGGATGAAACTATCCAGCGAAACTAGCATCTGTGTGCCATTGCTGGGCGAAACTGCTGCTGAAATTACCAGTGAAATTAGGAGAGAAATTACTAGCGAATTTTCCAGCTTGACCTCAGTTGCTTAGAAACCATTTAGTTGACATTAAAATTATTTTTTTGGGGGAGAATAAAAAAAAATTAATTTCACGGGAACTAAGAACTTGATTTGGGTTGACTGAGATATGATAGTATGTCTTCTTCGTTTGCTTGTTTGCATGACTTGTACTTTGTGAGAAATGATAGTAACTGATATAGATATCTGTATCACTTAAAATTCTAAAGTCTGAAATAGACAGTTTCATTATATGATATGCTTTGGTAGGCCCAGCCTGAAAACAAAGTAAATAGTGATTCTGTAGCCTAACTAAAGCTTTAGAACTCGATGATAAGAATTATTTTCCTGACATTTCGGCCTGTACAAAGTTATAAGTCTCGTCAAAAAATGGGTTGAGAGTATCTGACTTCGGCCTTGATTACTTCTATTCCCAAATTCCCTCATCCTTGTTTCTGAATGGACGCTTCTTGTAAGCTCTTCAGAATCCTTTTCATGCTTATCTCCTCTACTATGCGGAAGCATTGACCTGGATGTGATCTCACTAACTTGTAAATTTTCAAATACATCTTTGTGCTTTCGTATATCTTGAGGATGTGATCTCATGATCAAATTAGTTCTTGGTGTAATATGATTAAACAAAATAAATTAAAATATTCATTTCAAATCATTTTTTTTAGTCTTCTATATTATGCTATTAAAATGTTATCATTTTCACATGCATTTCACTGGAAAATTGCATTTTCAGATAAACACGAGTTTATTTGTATTGTTGAAATAATCTAACGAGAAATGTGTAGAATGTGTTTGTAATTGTGTTACAGATTCTTGCTGCAATTGATGGCCGATCATCAACTGAGCAATGTACCAGACCAGAGAACCTGTTCCTCAAGTTTGTAGTGGATACCATGCTAGGATTACTTCTCCTGCATCTTCTGAAGTACTCAAGAATAGAGGGTTAGGGATCCTGTTCCTGATCATTCCAATAATGCACACGAAGAGGGGGAGCATTCAAAAAGGGGGAGCCTATAAGATGAAAGATTATATGTACCAGATCATCAATCTTGGGGGAGATTGAAGATCATTATTTAGTTGACTTATCGGTGCTGATCACGATGAAAGACGTTGTTAATAATAGACTAAGGGGGAGTATTGTTGGGTCTGAAAAATAGTCTAATATTATCAACGCAGTCAAAGTCAACAAAAGTCAACATTAAAGTCAAAGTCAACGCAAGAGTCAAGTCGACACGTTCGGAACGAAGATTAGTAGTGAGTCGTTGATGATACAAAGAACACGGGTCTTAGAGTTAATATATATATTTTGTTGTCAACAAAATATATATTTAATCTTTATTGTGTGTTAGTTTATGTTATTACAGGTAACATCAGACTTGGTCATTTTTGAAAAATTGACTAAGTGTTAGAACAACCTACGGATGAATAAGTGTTCTTCTGTAGATGTTCTAAGGAGGATAATTGAAGTTTGTGCTTCCGTAGATCTCCTACGGAAGAACAACAACTACTGAACAAGGCCAAAGATCAAGTGGAGCTGCTGAAGGAGAGCTTGCTGCTGAAGAACAAGTACAAGAACTCTTGCGGAAGCACAACCACTGAAGAACAAATGCTGAAGACCATGTGTTGTTGCGGAAGACTAATTGCTGTAGACGAAGAACTTCCTACGGAAGACCAATTCCTATGGAAGATTAACAAACTTGTATTGATTTCACATCATCAAGTACGCAACATAGTCAACAAGTCAACATGCTAGAGCAATAACATCGAGTCAATGGCGGCGGAAGATATTTAATTCAAGCGTATATTCCATGTCACATCAACAACATTCTATTTTGTAAAATATAATTTCAATTGTAAATTGTGAACTCCTATGCCGATAAACAAGGAAAGGATTCGCATAGTTAGAGGAAGTAGCTTAAGTATAGCAACAAAATAGTGAAATATCAGCAATGATATAGGAACAGAATAGAAACACGATCTCTATATATCAATAGAATAATAACAGAGATCGACACACAGAACATTAACAATACAGCAAGATCAAGCATCCAAAACATATAGCATCATAATCAATTGTAATCGATTGATTGTTAATGAAGAGCAATTGAAAACAATCTGTGTAATGCAATATTACGTTTAGTTTTTCTAGTTTTTCTTCTTGTTCATCGATTTCAACTTTTAACAAGCAATCCATTAAACAGCAGGTATTGATAATTCCATGATCAATACTTGTTAAAATCAAATTGATAATTCCTACGACAATCCTTGGTGTTAGACCCTGAAAGGATCATACTTGCCAATTCAAGAGGTGGTTGTAGGTTGCTCTGGCTGAAAATCAACAAGACAGAAGAAAAGACAATAAAAGATAAGTTTTGAAGCCTCCGCATTAGTTAATGCGGATGACCATTGAACAAATGCTGACAAGTGTTTGTTCATCCGCATTAACTAATGCTGATGAAGAAAGAAGAAATGCTGACAAGTATTTGTTCATCCGCATTAACTAATGCGGATAAACAAAAGAAATGTTGCCAAGACTTGTCCATCCGCAACAACAAATGTGGATGAACTACGTTAATGCTAAAGATAATCAACAACAAATGCTGATGAAGACTTGTTCATCCGCATTAGTCAATGCGGATGAACACGTACAAATGCTGCTCTTATTTTGTACATAGACTAGTTTCTGATGTATAGTTATCAGGGTAGATTAGTCATTTTGTACAGGCAACGTGTTTGCTGATGAGCTCAAAATGGATCGATCTATGATGATATTATGATACAATTCAATCAAAACAAACACAAGTAATCAAATCTAAGCAAACATATCACAAAAATTCATAGCTTCAATGATAGAATGCATAGAGAATACAAGTGTAGAAAGAAAACAGTTACAATTCGTTAGATGAATATCTATCTCTCTCTCTACACATACCTTATCTATGCTATTTATACTATCAATACACAAGGAACAATATTTACATAAAAGTCCCTATACTATGACAAAAAATAAAAGACACACAAAGATAAATGTTAATCTTTAAAGAAGCATCTACAATACTCCCCCTAAGATTTACAAGGAGAAACCAGTGTTCAAGATTAAGGAAAAACCAGAAGACTTCTTTGCCTTGTGAAGACTTAAGATCAAAGCTAGAGATAGAGAAGGAGATTGAAGAAAGAGATAAAGAAGAAGACTGAAGTTTAAAGAATGAAGATCAAAGAAGATTGAAGATAAAGACCAAAGAAAGAAGACTGAAGAAAGAAGATCAAAGATTGAAGAAAGAGACTTGAAGACTGAAGATTTTGAAGACTGAAGACATGTAAATCTTAGGGGGAGTATTGTAGATGCTTCTTTAAAGATTAATATTTGTCTTTGTGAGTCTTTTATTTTTTGTCATAGTTTAGGGACTTTTATGTAAATATTGTTCCTTGTGTATTGATAGTATAAATAGCATAGATAAGGTATGTGTATAGAGAGATAGATATTCATCTAACGAATTGTAACTGTTTTCTTTCTACACATGTATTCTCTATGCATTCTATCAATGAAACTACGAATTTTTGTGATATGTTTGCTTAGATTTGATTACTTGTGTTTGTTTTGATTGAATTGTATCACAATATCATCACAGATCGATCCATTTTGAGCTCATCATATGCCTATAAATAGAACAGTATGACCTAAGTTTGTAAGTTCATCTTTGATCATTGATAATATTACTCATTTAAATAGTAACCCCAGCTGTCTTTGTATCTTGTTTACTCACATCATTATACAAAGCATTTATTATCTTTTTCAGTATTAAATGTTCTGTGGTTTGGTATTTCTGGTACTTAATCACTAACTCAATCATCATATTCGATCCTAAGTTGTGTCATATCAACTGAGATTCTTATTCTCGAACCTAGTCAATTGGTATCAGAGCCTCGGCTCTTGAATTTGTCTCAAACTCAGCACAGATTTTGAACGAAAATTGATTGATCTGGTGATTGAGTTATTAATTAGCCACATCTACTCTACAAATAAATATACATACTGAAATCACAAAGAAACTTCGTTTACTTGTTCTACATTTTCAACTCCTCAGGAATCAACACCAAATCAACCTTATCGCAACCCTGCTGAGAACTAATAATCAAGAACACTTGGACTGTAGACTGTCTGAACATTCAAGACTTAAAATCAACATAATCATACTTAAAACCAATTAAAATCAGTAAAATTAAAATGGATTCTACTAATTATTCGGAACTTGATCATGCATCTAAACCTCCAATGCTTAAACACAAATCTGAGTTTAAGCAGTGGAAAATCAGGTTTAGAAACTACATTACAGGTGTAGATCCTGATTACTGGATATTGATTTGCAAAGGGCCATACATTTCTATCACTCACTGCTGATCAAGCTGCTCATCACAAGACTGCTAGAATACCTATTGAGGATCCAAACTTAAATCTTGATGTTGAAGAATATAAGAAAATCAAGATTGACCTTAAAGCCTACTCCATTCTAACTCAGGCTTTAAAAATGGATGTTCTTAAGAGGCTGGAAAAATATGGAACAGCCAAAGGGGTTTGGGATGCACTGTAGATAATATGTGAAGGAAGCAGTGAAGTTACTGAAATTAATAAGGATAAACTGATAAATCAATATGAGACATTTCACCACACCAAAGGAGAGTCAATCTCAAGGTAGCTTCATAGATTTGTACAACTGGTGAATGATCTTGAGATTATGGTGGTTACTTACAAAGAAAAGGAAATGAACAAGAAAATGTTGCACAGCTTACCAGAAAGTTGGAAACAAAATGTCACTATGTTGAAGAACACTTTTGATTTGGAGAGTACCAACTTAGATATTATGATTGCTTAAATTGAAGCTCTAGAGTTGGATGAACGAAGCAGAAATCTTAGTGGACCTCAAGTCATTGAAGCTTACAAGTTTCCATCTCAAACTCATTCTGTTGAGTACGCTTTCATGACTTAAGAAGATGATTTTCTCTCATCAACAGATCAAGCAAAGACAACTGGATTCTATGCTGCTCCACAACAACATAAACCATCATCTTCTGCTCAACCCATAGCAACACCCACCAGTATGCCCAGTGAGCAAAGATCTGAAGAGCAAAAGGCAACTTACAATGCCTTTGTTGCTAGCTTTAAGGCTTATCTTGGGGGCAGACTCACTTCAGCTAATTTAATTCAGGAGGATCATGAAGAAGTGGATCCTGATGATGTTGATGAAATGGACTTACAATGGCAAATGGCAATGATTGCTATGAGAGCAAAGAAATTCTTCTGAAAAGGGAAGAAACTGAGTCTAAATGAAAACACAAAGTTTGGATATGACAAATCCAAAGTTAAGTGTTTTAACTGTGGAATGACTGGCCATTTCTCTAGGGAATGTAATGCTCCCAGAAGAAACAACAACAACTATCAAAGAACCTCAGATGGCCAGCATTCATCTCAACCCAATTTAAGATCTCAGTCAAGTTCTCTTCATCAAAATCAGCTTCAAAATCAGCATCATAATCAGCAATAGCCAATTCATTAAAGACAACCTCTATTGGCTCATCAAGCTCACGGAAGTAGCCAACCAATATCTAAAGCTCTTGTCATCAGACAAGATGGAGTGTGTGATTGGAGCCTATACGCAGAGGAAGTTCAACCTTAATTTCAGAATCATGCACTGATCGCACACACTAATGATGGTCCAGTTCCAATGCCATCAGAGGTAAAATCTAATTTATGTTCTGATAAATGTGTTCTAGAAGTACAGGGTTACAGAGAACGCAATTACAAATTGGCTAATAAAATAAAAGAAGAAAGGTGAAATTTGAGATGCTAAAACAAGAAATGAGAATTTTTGAAGTCAAAATCAAATCACTTTTATCTGACATGGAAAATTTGGTTTATGTTAAGGATTCATTATTTATGAAACAATTGTTTTGGTTTCAGTAACTTTAGATTCAGTTGAATCAGATTTGGTGAGTGACTCGGGCATAACTATGTAGTTGTCATTATATGGAGGAAGACAAGTTTTGTAACCTATCCCAGTTATATCCTTGGCCTCCTTTTGAGAATCAAGCAATTCTTGCAGCTTGAGAGATGAGAGTTGAAACTTTTCAAGTTTCACTTCAGTAGCCGATTGCTCAGCCTTTGATTTGGTTAACAGTTCAGTTAACCTCTCATTCTCAGCTACAAGGGTAAACTTTTCACCATGGAATGAGGATAAAATCAAATTGGGTCATCCTATCAAAATCAAAGAGTGCTTTAACAAACCTGTAGTTGTCCAGAAACCAAAGAGCCCAGTCAAAGCCATTGTGCCTTTTGTAAAATTTGTTCCTGAAAAACTCAAGATGAATAACACTACTGAATGTTCTGTGAAACCCAATACTGAAAGCAGATCTAATAGTGAGATCAAATCTCCTAAAACTTCTAGCAAAATCAGAAAAGCTTTCATTAAACATCAAAGAAAAAGCTACAGTTCCCTCAGTGTCCAAAGGGAAATCCACATTGATTCAAAAACCAAATGTAAACCTGTTTCATCATCATCATCTAAAAATAAACAAGGGATATGTTTTGACATTTTCAATAAAAAACATGTGCAATAATTTGAAAGAGAGTTAAAAAAAGGGAAAAAGAAGCAAAATCAGTCAGCAAAACCTAAGCAAAGCAAAATTATGAAACAATCTGCTGCCACCCAGAAAACTGATTTGGCTTCTTCATCAAAGTCGAAGAACAAACAAATGTATTGTGACATTTGTGCCATGTCTAATCATAATACAGAGGGGTGCTACTTTAATCAGTATTGCTCTATCTGTGACATAAACAATCATTCAACCAAAAACTGTTATTTTAACAAATATTGTTCTGTATGTGATATGACTAATCACAACACATTTGATTGTTACTTCAACCAAAAAGGCTTGAGAATTCCTCAAAACAAGCCTATTTCACCAATTGCATCTAACAAGGTCAAAATCAGTAGTCCAAAAGACCTTAAACACTCACGGGTTTCAAACAATGATAAGGATTTCTATGATCAATGGCAGCCAAAGAGTACCAAAAAGAACCTTAATGATCATATGAAACAATCACTGAGTTCTCATTCAAAATATAAATATAAAGTGATTTCTGAAGAAACAAAAACGTACCCAATTTCTTCATAGAAATCGGGATCTAAGATTTGCATACTCTTCTGACAGTTCATTTGAAATTGATAAAATCAAACCAAAAAGAAATCCAAAAAAATTGGTCAAAGCATCTTCCTCTAAAACATAAATTAGAGGAAAATATCAAGAGGTCACAATGATGGATAAAAATGGACAACCCAAGACCATCATGGCTTGGGTTCCTCAATCTAACTAGTTTGTTTATGCTTGTAGGGTCATCTACACAAGTCCAATAGCTTATGGTATGTGGACAGTGGATGCTCCCGACACATGACTGGAGACAGTTCCCTCCTTCATGACTTCAAGCATATTCAAGGAACTACTATGGCATTTGGAGTAGATTCACAAGGTGGTAGAATTACAGGGGAAGGATCTATGACGAATGGATTGTTGAGTTTTGATAAAGTGAACTACTGCGAACAACTGAACTTCAATTTGCTCAGCGTGTCTAAGATCTGTGACAAGAAATATTCTACTTACTTCACAGACACTTATTGCTACATTATGAAACCAGGATTTCAAATTCCTGAAGAATGGGTTGTCTTGAAGACACCGAGAAAGAATAATACTTATGTCTTAAACCTTAACTCTGCTTATCCGTTAGAGGAGACATGTCTTTTTTCTAAAGCATCTTTTGATGAGTCTCAGCTTTGGCATAGACGCTTAGGACACATGAATTTCAAAAACATGAACAGATTGGTCAAAGGAAATCATGTACTTGGTTTACCTCAAAAAGAATTTCATTTCATTGACCACTGTTTTACATGTTTTAAAGGAAAACAACATAAGTCCTCCCATAAGCCAAAGCTGGTGAACACAAACAATTCTCCATTGAAGTTACTTCATATGGATCTCTTTCGTCCAACTCATGTCATGAGTATTAGAAAGAAGCATTATTGTTTGGTGATCATAGATGACTTTACACGATTTACATGGGTCTTCTTTTTACTTCATAAAAACGAGGTGTCCCAAATAATAAAAGATTTTATCATAAAAATTGAAAATCAATTGGATTTAAAGGTAAACTCAATCAAAAGTGATAATGGGATAGAATTTAAAAATGAAGATCTAAGTTCATTTTGCACACAAAAAGGCATTGCTCATCAATTCAGTGCAGCTCGGACTCCTTAAAAAAATGGAGTAGCTGAAAGAAGAAATAGAACACTGATTGAAGCAGCTCGAACAAACCGCCGATGCTAAACTGCCAATTACCTTTTGGGCAAAAGCTGTCAACACATCGTGCTTTGTGCAAAATCAAACTTTGATAATTAAAGAAAGCAACAAAATTCCATATGAACTTCTTTTTCACAGAAAACCATTTACTGGATTTTTGAAGTCATTTGGTTGTCCTGTCTCAATATTAAACACCAGAGTCCATTTAGAAAAGTTTGCTCCTTAGTCTGAAAAGGGATTCTTTGTGGGGTATTCCTCTGTTTCAAAGGCTTTTACAGTGTTTAATCCTAGATTAATCATTATTAATGAATCTACCAATGTTCAATTCAAGGAGCACTCTTTTCCCAAGTCAACAAATGGTCCTGATTGGTTGTTTGATATTGACTCATTTACTAGATCTTTTGATCAGTTTCACTTGTCAAATGCAGGATCTCCGGGAACAATGGATAGAAGAACTGATTTTCCTATGATTCCACCTTCTTCTGCTGATCAACTTAACGAAGAAGTCCCACTACAAGCCGATCCTATCAGACAAGCTGCACAACATCAGAGTGTTTCAACTGAAGCTGGTCCTAGTTCAATGCCCACTCCTTCAGCATATCCATCCACTAAAGTGAGAAATCCAGAATCAGTATCTATGCCAGTTGAAACTACACGAAATATAAAAGATGAAAGTCTTCAAAGTGCTGCTGAAGCTAATGAAACATCTAACTACTTTCATCATTCTCCTACAACACAACCTAAAGGTGCCTCTAATCAAGATGATCTGAATGTCTACAATATTGATGTGTCTATTGCTGGTGATTTGATTCCAACTACCAAGACACATAAGAATCATCCAGTGTCCAATATCATTGGTGATCTAGATGAGCGGGTGACCAGAAGCAAGTCAAGTATTGCAAACATCTGTTTGTTTTCTTGCTTTCTGTGTCAAACAGTACCCAAGAATATTAAAGAGGCTCTTTAGAACAACAGCTGGATTGAGGCAATGCAGGAAGAATTGCTACAGTTTAAGAAACAAGAAGTATGGCAACTGGTAGACCTTCTCGAAGGACAATACCCTATCGGTACCAGATGGCTACACAGAAATAAGACAGATGACAGGGGCATTATCATCAGAAACAAAGCAAGATTAGTTGCACAGGGTTACACTCAAGAAGAAGGAATAAACTATGACGAAGTGTTTGCTCCTGTTGCGAGATTGGAAGCCATAAGACTCTTTCTTGCCTACTCTGCATCTATGAAATTCACTGTGTATCAAATGGATGTAAAGTGCGCATTTTTGTATGGGAAAGTTTCAGAAGAAGTCTATGTGAGTCAACCACCAAGTTTTGAGGTTCCTGATTTCCCTTATAGGGTATACAAGCTTGACAAAGCCCTGTATGGTTTCTATCAAGCCCCTCAGAAGTGGTATGAGACTCTATCATCTTTTCTCCTTGATTATGGATATGAAAGAGGAAAGATTGATCAGACTTTATTTACAAAGAAGAAGGGACATGAACTGTTGCTTGTCCAGATCTATGTGGATGATATCATTTTTGGCTCAACAAACAAACAACTCTGTAAAGACTTTGAAAACCTGATGCACTCTAAGTTTCAAATGAGTGCTATGGGAGAGCTCACCTTCTTCCTGGGTTTACAAGTTCAACAGACAACGAATGAAATTTTCATCAATCAATCAAAGTATGAGGAATCTATGTTGAAGAAATTTCATTTAGCAGATTGTCAGTCCATCAGAACTCCTGTGGATACTAAAGTGAAGATTGGTCCAGACTCCAATGGCAAATCAGTGGATCAGAATCTGTATCAATCAATGATAGGTTCACTTATGTATCTTAAAGCTAGTAGGCTTGACATTATGTTTGGTGTTTGTGTTTGTGCCAGATATCAGGCTGATCCCAAAGAATCTCATGTGAATGCTGTGAAGAGGATATTCAGATATCTCAAGGGCAAGCCTATGCTTGGATTATGGTATCCAAAGGTAGGGGACTTCAATCTCTATGCATACACAGACAGTGACTACAGGGGATGTAACTTTAATAGGAAGTCCACTTCTGGAGGTTGTCAATTTCTTGGTCCCAGACTGGTCTCCTGGTAGTGCAAGAAGCAGACAAATGAATCTGTTTCAACAACAGAAGCTGAATACATTACAGCATCAGCATGTTACTCTCAAGTTCTCTGGATTCAAAACCAGATGCTTGATTATGGTTTTAACTTCATGCATACACCAATTCTTATTGACAACACAGCAGCCATGTTTATTACAAATAATCTAGTTCAGCACTCAAAAACTAAACACATTGAAATTAGATATCACTTTTTGTGAGACTGTGCTGAAAAGGGGTTAATCAAGCTGATTCAGGTTCACACAGACAATCAATTAGCTGATTTGTTCACTAAGGCATTTGACCCTAGTCGGTTTGAATTCGTAGTCCAATCAATTGGCATGATTAACCTTGAGTAAAATCAAAATTTCCAAAAAAAAAAACATTAAAATACAAAAAGAAGTAATTTTTGTTGTAGTACATGCAATGTACCCACGGGAAATGATATAATTACAGTCGTTATATCATTCACTGTGCTTATTTCAAAATCTTGAAAGACTGACATGACATACCTGATATGCGGGTAGGCTTATCTTGGAAAAGAAGATAAATGCTGTGATAAACTAAAGATCCAATTCAACTGTGAGGCCATCATCTCATGGTGTGTAACTATTTTACTTATTCGAATGTGTGTATGTGTAGTAATCTAAACACACCAGGTCATGATACCTTATGAATCTCATTCACCCACATCAGTTTCTCCTCTGTTTTAATGAGCAAAGATCTAGAGAAACAAGCACATAGTGTTGATGTCAAGATCCAAAAAGATTCCCAATATGGAACACATCCAATCCGGATGAATTACATTCATTAAGAATGAACAAAAAGATTCCCAAAGTGGATCACCTTCCAAAGTGAAGAGCAAAAAGAATCCTAATATGGATCAAATAAATATAAGGATCAAAATAAAAGAATCCTAATGAGGATCCCCCTTACCCTATAATAAATGAGATTTCATAATTTAAATGACCTGGTCATGCAAGCTGTGAAAAAGTTCTACCATACATTTCATGAGGGTAGTTGTTCTTGCTATGCTTCAGAGTGTGAGGTACATGTTGAATGTTTAATCCACTCAAAACATGATAATGATCACATGCATTAAAATATTAACCAAGCATGAGTTTAAGAGGACAAACATACCTACAATCAATAGGGTCATGACTACTTGCACTTATGAAAGTTAAGATTGATATGATCCCAAATAAGGTACACTTCCTTGTCATGTACAATTATGAAAAACAAAAAAAAATTTAGCAATATTTTCCTTTCAATTTTAAAATACATTAAAGTTTCTATCCAATCTGGATATAAACTTTAGGGGGAGTTATTAAAAATTTAAAAGAAAATATTCACAAAAACATAAAATTTGCAACAAATTTTGTTTATGTCAAAATTAAAATAAAAAGGTTTGACTGTGTTGGAGTGGAAGTTATACCATAAGAATCTCAGTGTATGCAGATATTTGGAAGCAGAAAGTCCAAGATCAGTCAAAACTAGGAAACTTGTATCACACCGGGTATACAAGTCAATCCAAGCAATAATTAACAATTCTAGCAACTAATATAACTTCATAAAATCAAAACAGCAGACCCATCTTCATAAAAATCAGAATATCTGTGCAAAAACAGTCAGCATCATCAACTGCAAAAACATTAAATGTTGACAAGTTCAAAAATTAATGCGAGTAAGAGTATTGGTTAATACGGGTGAAGGTAACCCTGACACATAACCAATGCGGGTAACTGTTTTTTACACAAGTGTAACTAATGCGGACAACTTAATGTTCTTTCGTATTTGCTACAGTACATGCAGACAGTTTAACTTGTTGTTCCGCATTTGGTACAGTAATGCAGTTAAGCTAAATTGTTCATCCGCATTTGTTACAGAAATTGCGGTCAAGTTATTTTGCTCTTCCGTATTTGATACAGTAAATGCGTGCAAGTTAACTTGTTTATACGCATTTACTACAGTAAATGCGCCCAAAGAAAAATGTTCATGCGCATTTGCTACAGTAGTGAAATTTCTCTACGCATTTGTTCACACTTGTAAATTTTGGGTAAGTTTTCATATGTACTATTTAAACACATTTAATGTGAGTCATTTATTACTTTTCAAATTAGAGTGAACTTTCATAGTGCGGCTATCATTCATCTACTGTTCTTCACCATCATTCAAACATTCACTAATCAAGGGTTTACTGTGATTCAATCAACTTCATATCAATTCATTCTGATTCATCATCGTAGTGTTACCAAACAAAAAGGTGATTCTCAATGGATTCAAAAACCTCAACTATCGAACCTACATGAACGTAGAACCCTAGGTTTGAAATAATTCCTAAATGTAACCAAGAACAATGGATTTAAATGACATTCTTAAGTTCATTGAAACAGATGGTTATGTGAATAACAAAGAACAACTGATTTTCAAACCCTAATTTGAACCATGATGAACAGGGGAACCGAAACTTGGGACTGTGTAAATCAAATCCAATGTTCTAGTTTAAAAGAATGTTTGAAACAGCAAAATAATCAAAAATTAAGCATAAAACATAACTTCAATGACGTTTCATCCCCAAAAACAAAATTGGGTCAACATCCTAATAAAACAATAACATATGAAATTCCTATTTTGACCTGAAAAAGTCAAAATATGAAAAGTCAAACTTGATCAAGTGCACATGATGTAATGAATGTTAAAACATTACTAAATCATTTGTATCTATTGCAGAATCCATGGCTAATCTGACATGGAATAAGCTCCCCAATGTTAGTGGATTTCTTGATCATACTGTGCCTGAAGCTGAAGGATTAAGAGATATGATCAGATTTATCTCTACTACCAGCATGGCACATGCCATTACAGTCAGACCAATCATTTATGAAAGCTTCATAAGATCATTTTGGGGAACTGCTGCTGTTATAGAAATCAATGGAGAAAAGACCATAACATGAAGAATTACTAATGATCATTCATTAGCAATCACAGAACAAACTGTGAGACAGTGTCTGCAGTTTGAGGATGATGCCAACTCACCTCTAGAACTTGAAGAAGATGATATTATGACCTTCTTTGCCAACATTGGCTATGAAGATGGATTTGAAGGGAAGCAAATAGTCACAGGATTAGTTGATCTTCAATGGAGATTTCTCATTCATTTATACCAACATTGCCTATCCAAGAGAAAGACAGGTTGGAATGACATCCCTATCACCATATCATCAGCCATGTATGCCTTGTGCACAAACAGACCTTTCAACATGTTTGCCTATGTTTTCAGTGGTCTAATATCAAACATTCAAGAAGGGAGAAGGCACATGTTTTTGATGTACCCACGGTTTATCCAATGCTTCATCAATGAAGAATTTCCCAACCTTGTACCAGAAGGCCCTGTTTTGTACATACCTCATTATAATGCCAAGTCATTCAATTACATCAAAAAGAGGGATCCAAGGAATTTCTATAGTGGAACCTTCTGTCCACTACTCCCTTGGATGTTGCAACAGATAAACCAAGAAGAAGTTCCAGAAGCAGCTGCAAATGATGTTGTTCCTATTATGGAGGAACAATTTATTGAGGAACAAGCTATGGAAGAACCAACTGTTGAAGAGCATCCAGCTGCTATTGATCAACACACTGTTGATGAGCATGCTGAGGCTGCTAAAGACATACCAAGGATAGTGTCACCATAAGGTGATGTAGGTGGTGATCTTCATACTGTGCCTATTGTTCATGAGCAAGTATTTCCTCACCCTTTGGTGCATCACCTACCATTTCACTTCCACATTCACCAATACAACCCACTATTTCACCTTCACACTCACCAATCCAAATCACTAAATCACCTCAACAATCTCCAATCCAAATCCATCAATTATTACCCTTTGTCTCATCTCCACAAGCTACTGTTGATTTTGGTGAAGCTGATGAATCTGCCAGCTCATCAGATTCTTCTGAATCATCATCTAATGATCAACCTCCTATACAACCTCCTATGAGACTATCACTCTTAGAGGAAGGACCATCAGAGAGCTTTGCTTAATCAGATATTAACAGACCAGATGAGAAAGGCAAAATGATCACTGATCTATTGCAGAAAGTTGCAAGGATGGAGAAAACTCTTGAGAGAATGGCTGGGATAATAAATGACATAATTCTTGAGCTAGATGAAAAAGAAAAAGAGCTCAAAGAACTAAGAATCAAATATGAGGCTGAAAAGAAAGAAAAGGATGAAGAGATTGAAAGACTCAAAGTTGCATTAGATATGTCAAGAGAAGAAATCAGTGGTCACTTGGATACTGCAGCCATCCAGACCATTGCTATGGAAGAACAAGAAAACCTTATTGAGATGCAAACAGACATCATAGCTGATCTCAGTAAACAGATTGAAGCTCTAAACAAAAGATTTTTTGAATTAGAGATACTTGTAAAGCTAAAAGACGAAGTGGAAAGAGAAGTGCCTAATCAAGATGATGTGGAAATAGAAAAGGCTGAAACCTCACAACAAGTAGAACATAGTGAGGTTGGGGGTGAAGAAAGTTTGGCAATGGTTGTGCATTCTGATCCCTTTACAGAAGAAGATTCAGTCATGAAAGAGCTTATAGAAGATCTGGATATGTACTCATCATTGACGAAGAATTTTGGGACTACATCAAAGATATCAGAACTCCTGTAGAGCCAATTGTTGTAATCCCTATGAATCCAGTTCCTATACAAGAAGAAATAAAGCTATAGCTTGTTCCAGCAGTCACCTTGACTGTTAAAAAACAAGAATTGATCGAAAGCTTATGTGAAGAAATGAAAGATAGGGAAATGGCGGCAAAACAGATTGAACAAGCTGAAAAACAGAAAGAAGCTGATGAGAAACAGAATCAAGAAGCTGAAAAGCTTGAGATTGAAAGAAAGAAACAAGAAGTGGAAGCTTCTGTCCTATCAACCTCTGGCCCTAGACTGCATACGTATTCAAGAAAAAGAAAATACTTAACAGAGAAAGCCAAAGGCAAACTGCCAATAGTAGAAGAAGAATAGCCTGTTAAGAAACAAAAAGATGATGCAAGAAGCCTAGCAGCTATTGCTGAATTTTTAGAAGAACATGAGAAGGCAGAGAAAGAGCTAAAAGATATACTTGAGGTAATTGTATTAGAAGAAGGATAGATTGCAGGAGGATATGATGAAACATCAGTTGATGACCCTTTGACTAGGGATAATCCTGTAAAGGTTGAAACATCAGTTGAAGAAATGATTGAAAACGAACAATCAGATGATCTCATGATTAAGGCCATGTATCTAATCAATCATGTATATGAGGCAGATGAAGTGTTTAGCATGACTTATGAGGGAATGGTTGAAGAGGTGAGAAAAATGGAAAAGCTTCTTGATCCCACCTTTGTCACTGATGATGAAAAGAAGATTAAAACTGCCCAAATCACTACAAGTGCTGCCAAACCTATAAAGCATCAAGAAACCCAATCTGTATATTCTAATCCCTACAGTATGACTGACAGGGAAATGAAGGATTATTTATCCATGCAAGGGTTCACAAGAAGAAAGTTGGGGAACATGAAGACCAACTCTCTTAGAGCTGCAATTTTAAAGTTGATTAAAGAAAAGAAGGAGAGACTTCAGTCAATTTAAAAAGTGGTAACAGGCAGAAAACCAAGAACAAGAACATCTGCTCAAGATGTTCAACTAACCACCAATGATCAAGATGTTCTGGCCCCTATGTTTCACAAGAATCCAGAATGGTTCATTGAACCCTCCTAATTAAAGCTACAAGAAGGATGACCACTTCTGAGATGATCAAGGGTGTGTCTGCTCCCAAAGGCAAAACTGATGTAAAAATCATTGCTTGGAAGTATGACAGCAGTTGGAACATGTTCATGGTAAAAAGGATTTCTGGGCTAGTTCAATTCTTCATAGAGTACTCTGCTCTGGTGAATGCTATGCAAATTCATGATTTAAAGGAGTTGGCTGAGCTTGAATTGATAAATCATGATGCAATGTACCGAGGATATGAATTTGAAGACATCCTAAAAATGTCCAAGAAAACTAACAACTTCAAATCCCTCAAAGCCATCTGTTTAAGAAAAGATAAATCTTTTAGAAATCCATTTGAACAGAAAAGAAAAAGACAAGCAAAAGAGTTGGTATTTCTTGAATTGAATATAAATCCAACTAAGTCATTAAAAAGGAAGATGGTTGCTGGAACTCACAAGAATAAGCCAATCTCCAATGTGTACTATGATGAGAAAACATTTGAGTTAGTAATTGAGAGGAAATGGGGTGGAAAAGAAGCACCTGATATCAGACTATTCAGTGGATATGAAGTAAGGCTGTTGGATGAATCTTATATTCATTACATTTTCACAAGACACTTCAGAGCTCTCAGCAACAAACTGGGAGAAGATGACTTGGAGTTCTTTCTGAAATGTATCAAGATTTTGAAGATGGCATATGATAGAATAAACAAGAAAAGGGAACAAAGAAAGAAAAAGAAGGTGCCTCTCCAAATGGGCAGCATTGTAAAGCTGGAAGTTGATGCAGATGGATCACTGCTGACTCACAGAGATGGCCTTTCCACAATTTCTGTGTGGGAACCCATCTCTTTTAAACAAATGCCCATTGCTGCCATACACAATATGAGTCAGATGAAGATACATGTCCTAAGCAGAGAAAAGATGAATGATGCCAAGGATTTCTCAAATATGATTAACGTAATCTTGGATCCTTCTTTGGCAGAACCTGTACTTCCTGCTGAAACTGCATCAACACTCTCCCCAACAACAGTCCAACCAAAGGAAGCACAACAAGAACCACCAGAATCATCACAACCTCCTCCATCATCACACTCTTGAAGAACTTAGGTAGTATAATCCTTAAGGGGAGTATTGTTAGACCCTGAAAGGATCATACTTGCCAATTCAAGAAGTGGTTGTATGTTGCTCTGGTTGGAAATCAACAAGACAGAAGAAAAGACAATAAAGGACAAGTGTTGAAGTCTCCGCATTAGTTAATGCGGATGACCATTGGATAAATGTTGACAAGTGTTTGTTCATCCACATTAACTAATGCGGATGAAGAAAGAAGAAATGCTGACAAGTATTTCTTCATCCGCATTAACTAATGTGGATGAACAAAAGAAATGCTTCCAAGACTTGGTCATCCGCAACAACAAATGCAGATGAACTAAGTTATTGCTGAAGACAATCAACAACAAATGCTGATGAAGACTTCTTCATCCACATTAGTCAATGCGGATGAACACTTACAAATACTGCTCTTATTTTGTACTTAAACTAGTTTCTGATGTATAGTTATCAGGGTAGATTAGTCATTTTGTACAGGCAACGTATATTCCTATAAATAGAACAGTATGACCTAAGTTTGTAAGTTCTTCTTTAATCATTGATAATATTACTCATTTAAACAGTAACCCCAACTTTCTTTGTATCTTTTTACTCACATCATTATACAAAGCATTTATTATCTTTTTCAGTATTAAATGTTCTGTGGTTTGGTATTTCCGCTACTTAATCACTGACTCAATCATCATATTTGATCCTAAGTTGTGTCATATCAACTGAGATTCTTATTCTCGGACCTAGTCACTTGGATTATCATAGGGTTTGAAGTTTGCAGATGAATAGGAAGAAGAAAGAGGGGGAACCGTTGTAAGGATATTTATATGTTTGAATTTGAGACAAAGTTAATGCAAAAGGATAAACTTTGAGATCCATGATTGTATACTTTATAAGCCTTAGCTTGGGAAGAGTATCCAATAAAGTGTCCAACATCTGATTTCTTAGAAAGTATGGCTATGTGATCTTTGGTACTAAAGATGGTGCATGGACATCCAAATGACCTGAAAAAACCAATAAAAGGTCTCCTTTTGTGCCATAGTTCCTATGAAATCTTACAATGAGTCTTGACTACTAAAACTCCATTTTGCTATCACACCCCATTAACCGGTGCTGGCTGTGACTAACTGATATCAACACAATGCAGCGGAAAATAACATTACTTAAATAATTTTCACCCAATCATTCATTGCCTACATGGCATTCATAATAATACAAATACTAGTTAAATATTGTCTAATCCTGTAACGCCCCGTTCCCGGGACGCTTACAGCTGGACCGTCATCGCATAAATTATTTAAAATGCTCATTTCTTTGCAGTGGAAACTAATAACTTTCATTTATAATTAGAACATGTTATCTCATTACATAAATCATTTACATTTCAAAATACAATAACATGTCCAAAATGTGGATGCCAGTCTCAAAACGTCCCCAGTAGCGTATGCATCCATGCCTGCAACTCCTCAGCATCAACAAAATACCTGCCAACTATTATGCATACCAAAAGTCAGCGACGCTGAGTGAGTTCTAGTTTTATAAATAAAATACTTTACTTGCTTTAAAACATAACCTTCGAAATCGTATGCGATCACACATCATACGTACACATTGATAATATTATTATTATCTTCATCATTGTTCAATTCGTACATTTCTTACATTCATCATTACCTTTCACTTCAATCTGGATCCTGTCTCATGCAATACCCCCGACTCATGCTCGAAAGCTGATACTATACCAGGGCCTGTAAACAAACCCCCAACTCATGTTCGAAGACTGACACAATACCGGGGTACGCGACAAGGATCCCCTTCGAGTCATAAAGTCTCCCTTCGAGTCACGAAGACTCCTTTCGAGTCACAAAGACTCCCTTCGAGTCACGAAGACTTCAATCTGAATCCTATCTCATGTAATACCCCCGACTCGTGCTTGAAAGCTGATACTATGCCGGGGCCTGTAAACAAACCCCCGACCCGTGTCCAAAGACTGTCACAGTACCAGGGTATGCGACAAGGATCCCCTTTTAGTCACAAAGACTCCCTTCAAGTCACGAAGACTCCCTTTGTGTCAAAAAGACTCCCTTCGTTCTTTACGTTCCACTTTTCATTATTATTGTCTTTCACTTTGTTACATAATACTTTACGTTCATTCATAGCCATACATCAAACCACGTAAAGTCATACATCATACATAACGTATTATAAAACATAATATATACGTTTTGAAAACCGTTTAACGAAGAAAGACAACACATCACAAACTCACACATCAACCTCATCACATCATAATGCATACATCAAGCAAAAGCCATCACATCCCAACGGGACCTATCTCAAACATCACCTCTTAAAGCCCTATTTGAGCGCACCATCTATACTTAGGCATTTCCACACTTTCTGGTCGCATGGGCACTATGCAGGCGCATGGCCCACAATCACTTGGGCACAATTCGGGCGCTTGACCACTATTTGGGCCCACCACCTTGGGCGCATGTGAACACTTGGGCGCATGAGGACACTTAGGCACATGAGAACACTTGGCCTCATGGCCAACTTTTTGGGCGCATGAAGGGTACTGTTTTGGTGCATGAAGGTCAGATAGGCGCATGAACACATTCCTAAAATATTTCTAACAACCCAAAACACCCGATAATCATTCTAACATTACCCAAAATACCAAAGCCCTTAAAAGCATATTAACCACAAGTCTAACCTCTAAAACCGTTCTAAACATACAATCACAACATCACAGACGAACAACAAGCAGAAACATATGGTTATCTTTGGAGAACCTTTCCCGGTATGCATAATAGCCCTAAACACTTTAAAATCTGTAAAAGAGGGGTTCTAGAAACTCACCTTGAACAGCCTTTGAGTAGCACACTTCAAATCCAAGACCCACCTACGATTTCAACCTCAAAAACCCACAAAAACAAGCCCTCAACACCTCGAATCTCGGTCTAGAACTCAAAAACCCAACTGAAACCAAACTTAGGTTCAATAAAACTCACCTTTGAAGGTTTCTCTCACTAGAACCGACGGAGAATTCTGTTCTTCTTCTTCTTTCTTTTTTCTTGTGACTGAAAGCAGGCAAAACAGTGGGGGCATGGCGGCCATGCCCTCTTTTAAACACCATAATACTAAAGTTTTGTCCTTTTACCACTTTAGTCCCTCCACTTGTGTCCATTTACCTTTCTTTCTGGATACTTTTCTTTTCTCACCTTTTAAATAAAAATTCGAGGTGTTACAAGTCCACCCCCTTATATAGGTTTTGTCCCCGAAACCTATCGCTTCTCGAACAGTCATGGTAACACTATCTCACCACTTCCTTGATGTTACACGTAGGCTTAGTCCCCTTCTGGGCTCCACTGTACTCTCACAGGTGGAACCATCCTTCGACTTATCCCCTTTTTCCCTTCTATCCGAAATGACCCTCAGTTGCTCCACGTAGTTGAATCCTTCATCCATCTCGGTATTCTCATGTGGCACGATCACATCCTCATCGATTAAGCACTTTCTTAGACGAGATACATGAAATGTCAGATAACTTCACTTAACAGGTCGAGTAGCTCCAGTTGACATGCCACTTCTCTTACCTGAGCAACAATTCAGATTAGTTCTTTACACCTCAGTATTAGCTTCACTCATTTTCAAAATTAGGTGATCTTCTCTCCCAAAACGAGGCCTTAATCATTACTCCATCGCCGTAGGTCAACACCGAACTCTTGTCGGGCGCAGTTGTTCAAACCACCTTGTTGCAACACTCGGTGTTTGCCTCATATGCTGCTAGCCAATCCTTCCAAAGGCGCACGTCTATCCATCCATGTCTGTCCTGAATAGTCTAGCAGGAAACACGCGCTCTCTCAATACTATCGCGTAATTCTCTAGGACATCCGGTAACCTAGTGCACTTACCAATAGCAATTTCTACATCGAAGGATGCATCGATCTTCCTACTCCTAACGTGCAACTTAACACAAAGGAAGCATGAATGAAACTACTACTAGCACCACAATCACAGCATAGATGCATAACTTTAAATTACCAGAAACGTACCTGACGCGCTTTGAAGTCCGCTCTAGCCTCCTCCTGGTCATAGAGAATGCTCTGACCTTCATCCTCTGTTCTCCTTATTTCGAACCCTTTGCCTTACCTCAGAGCTCTCAGCCCTTGACTTCGTGCAGTCTCTGCTCATATGTCCATTATTGCCACATCTGTAACATTTAGCCAAGTAACAATCCCTCGCCCTGTGGCCCTCTTTTCCACACTGGAAGCAGATGTTCAATCCCCATTTGCACTCCCCCTCATGGCCTCTTCCACACTTCCTACACACCTCTTCCTTCCCTGTTATCCTCCTCCGATCATCGAACCTCATAGTCTTACCTCTAGCCATAAATTCGTCGTCGTTATCCCGTCTTCCACTTTCATCCCTATCATAGCTCCGCTTCTCCTCTTCATTCATTTTCACCACTGCCTCACGCTCGTCATACAACATCCCCACCAAATCGACCGCCAACCTAAACGTGCTTGGCCGGGCAATGACCAGATGTCTGCGGATATCTACCGGCAGACCTTGAATATACCTTTTAATCTTTCGTGACACAGGCATTTGAGCGCACCATCTATACTTAGGCATTTCCACACTTTCTGGTCGCATGGGCACTATGCAGGCGCATGGCCCATAATCACTTGGGCACAATTCGGGCGCATGAACACTATTTGGGCGCACCACCTTGGGCGCATGAGAACACTTGGGCGCATGAGGACACTTAGGCGCATGAGAACACTTGGCCTTATGGCCAACTTTTTGGGCGCATGAAGGGTACTGTTTGGGTGCATGAAGGTCAAATAGGCACATGAGCTCATTCTGAAAATATTTCTAACTACCCAAAACACCCGATAATCATTCTAACATTACCCAAACATAGCTCTAGCATACTAAAGCCCTTAAAAGCATACTAACCACAATTCTAACCGCTAAAACTATTCTAAACATACAATCACAGCATCACAGACGAACAACAAGCAGAAACATACGGTTATCTTTGGAGAACCTTTTCCCGGTATGCATAATAGCCCCAAACACTTTAAAATCTGTAAAAGAGGGGTTCTAGAAGCTCACCTTGAACAACCTTTGAGTAGCACACTTCAAATCCAAGACCCACCTACGATTTCAGCCTCAAAAACCCACAAAAACAAGCACTCAACACCTCGAATCTCGGTCTAGAACTCAAAAACCCAGCTAAAACCAAACTTAGGTTCAAGAAAACTCACCTTTAAAGGTTTCTCTCACTAGAACCGATGGAGAATTCTGTTCTTCTTCTTCTTTCTTCTTTCTTGTGACCGAGAGCAGGGAAAAAAGTAGGGGCATGGGTGGACATGCCCTCTTTTAAACACAATAATACTAAAGTTTTGTCCTTTTACAACTTTAGTCCCTCCACTTGGATACTTTTCTTTTCTCGTCTTTTAAATAAAAATTCGGGGTGTTACAAATCCTAAATACATATGTTTAAGTAAACTGTCTCAAATGTTAACAATTAGATAGGGGGGTGGCTAAACTCCAAATGTCCAAGTAGGTCAACTCCTATGCATGATCACTTGATTAAATCATTCTTCTCCTGAAATACACACCCAAAATACATAAACACAATGTTGGTGAGCTCATAAGTTTAAGACACATGACCTAACAAAATTCATAAATAAGTTAGGAATATTATTGGTGCATAAAAGAATGTATCATAATCAAACTTGGAACCGGGTGACCCTCCCGAGTGCTAGAACATCCCCAAACCCCTTATTGTTATGGGCTTAAATGTGTTCTGCTAAGCATATATGATCTACACTAATTTGTAACACAATGATTATTAAATCTCAATGAGGGGTTTCCCTGTCCTAAGGGCCCATTATGTGCGGGGGATTCCCTAAATAGTACTATCCATAAACTACACGACTCCTAGTTGAGTTAATGATTGTGCTTATGTTCGAGGACAAGAGCAGTAACCATTGCACCATAAAAATGATTTGCAAGAGTGTGTATTCCACCCTAAAATAATTTAAGTAAAAGAGGGTTATGAGACTCACCTTAGCTTGTTCTTGAAGTAAGTGTTCGTGGTCTAGAGAGCTACCGACCAGCAAGGTTCCTAGGTTCATTTTATAGGCATTAGATTCATTTCAATCATTTATCTAAGCCAACCCCTCTAGTTTAGGATTATCCTACGCGATTTGGTGATTTACATTACATGTGTGTAATTTGATTCAAATCTTGAAGTTTGAAGACTTGATTAGGCTTTTGATTATAATCGGGTTATTAAATCATGATTTCAGATTATAATAATATTTATAAGTAATATTTGGTTCCAAAACAGTAAAGTTTAATTTGTTGGAAGGATTGGTCCCTCAACTTTGCTAAATTGACAATTTTAACCCTTATGCTTGGAATTTTTGCACTTAAATTATTTTTGATGGATTTTATTGTTTCAAGTGGATTAAGCTACTATAGTAAGTTAGTTTTTATGCCATTAGGTCTTTCTGCAGGACTGGTTAAGGGATGATCAATACAATCAGTCTCAAAATTAGGAGAGTGTTAGAACACTTAACAGATCAAATAGGGAACCGGGTTTATATAAATGATACTTATTGCACAAGTAAATAATGAAACAAAACTAAGAACAAGAACAAGATAAGTATGGTTCTCAAGAATGCTGTATATTGCTCTCAATTCTTTTACAAGTGTTACAATGCATAAAAAGAAATACAAGGACCTAAGATACTTTATACTACATCCTACAGTCTACCATACTTTGAAGGCTAGCAAAAAACATTGATCTAGACAACAAGGTCAATGTAAAGTCAAAAGGCAGATTGCCTTTTGACTAGTGACTACGACATGCCATAGCTCATATCCTAATGTATTACAAAAAGGATAAAAGTAACAAAGTAGGAAGTTATAGACTCAGAACCATAATCTATAGTTTACTAAAGCATGGACCTTTTCATCAACTTGTATAAGTTGGTGAGCCTTCAAAGTTGAAGCAGAAAGTAAGTCAGCTTTAGGTAAAAGTACATCAGAAGATTTTACACTCAGAATAATTTCTGTGATGAGTGTAAAACTTCCAAAGTAACTTCTACCTTGTACATTAGTGCATGCATGTAGGAAGCTCCTTGGTTGTTTTGGCTTCTTTTGGTTGCATCAGCCTTCTAATATAACCTTACAAACTCCCCCTAGGCTGATACTATCAAAACAAAAAAAGTTATTCAGATGTTGACAGTCCACATTAGGATTAAGATTATGCCTTTCTTCATCATCTGGTGAGGATCCTTCAGACTCTCATAATATCTTCTCATGTCATGGAGATCATGTAGAGGAAGTTCAAGTATGTCTTGCTAGAAATAGACATCTTGACCTCCTTGATCTTTGCTGACATACCACCTGTTTGGATTAGTAGCAAAAGTCCAGGACAGGATAGGTCTTTCATTTGTAAGAGGCTCTACTTGAATTGGAGTTGGTTGAGTAGCCTCTTCTTACACTACCTCAGTAAGCTCTAACTCATCCTGAGGTGTAGAGGTGGATGCCTTTGACTTCTTCTTAGAAATACTCTTCCTGGCCATCCTTTTCCTCCTCTTTGAAGTCTTTAACTGAGAAGACTGGTCTTCTGCACCAGGTTGACTTGTTGTGTCTTTCTCATTTCGGTCTTCTTCCCTCACAAGGTTAGAAGTAGAGGGATTTGGACCCTGCTGTGGATTAGAAGATGAAGTTGGCTAAGATACAGCTCTAGGCTCAGGTTGTGTTGTCTCAGTGGGTTCAATCTTTACCTGAACTTCAGGTTGAGCTTGACTTGGTGGAGAATGCAAGTCAACAAGCTCTCCCTTTTTAATCTTCTGCTTGATCACTCTAATATGCTCATCCATAGTGGATAGAGACATTAGACCAAGCCTCCTTCCAAATAATCCATACAGCTTCAAGAAGCTCATCATCCTCTACCTATTAGTAGTCTTCTTTTGACTCTTTTGGATGATGGCTGTTGACTTTGCAGTTTCTTCCCTCATTTTTCTATTAGCAACCTTTCGTTCTTTGGTAACTTGTTGCTCCAGCTTCTTAAGATACTCGAATTCAACATATTCTTATGATAAGGGAAGAAGTGCAGATGCCTGATAAAGACCTATGGCACTAAGGTAGCTAATCATTTTTTGTCTATCAGCTTCCTTGTGTACCCGAGGTTGTTTAGTTGCCACAGACTCTTTCTTAGGACTTTCCTGAACTGGGGAAAGGATTGGAGCATGCTTGTAGAGCCTTTTCTGTCTCCTTTCTTCCTTGATTTTTAGGAGCAATTCTGCATCCTCTACCTTCCTCTCCTTTAACAGCTCTGTGTCTACTAGTTCATTTAGTTGCTCTAAGGGAAGAGAGATGATTTCATCTATGTTGTAGTTCCTGGTCCCTAGGTAGTTTAATCTTGCTAGCCTCAACTCATCATCCTGAGTGTTTGGCCTTGCGGCAGCCCTGATAGCAGGTTCCATGAACCCTGGATACCTTCTTGAACACTCTCCCCTTAGCTTCCTCTTCCTCTCTCTCTCCTCCTCCTTGATCTCCTCAGAGGTCATCTTCCTCTTCCTTTTGTCACGCATAGGCTTTGGTGACTGAGGGTAGAGAGAGCTTTGGACTTCATTGCTTGGTTTAGCAGTTAAGCTTTGGCCAGAGAGAGGTTGTGAAGCACCTTCACCAGCTAGTGCCTCACTGAGGGTTGATGATGTTGAAGCAGTTCTTGTAACAAGGTTCACAGGGTTTATCACTGGGCCTTCAGTCAAGGTTTTCCCTTCGAAGCTAATCTTAGGTTCCACCTTAACATGCAGTTAACCAAGGACATTTCCTATTAGCCTTTGCCTTCTTCTTTGTCTGAACTCTTCAACTATCCTATCTTGAATCCTCTCAGCCAGTCTACCAGCTTTCCTATTTTGACTAAGATTGGCAAGTGGCATGTGGACTAGAGGAAGACTGTCATAGAACTTTAGGGTCTGGAAATTGAAAACCTCTTGCTGCCCCTTTAGAGCTCTCCTATCAGCATCATACCTCTACCCAAGTATTTCATTATTAGCATAATGGGGTGGGGTAGACATAGCTGTTGGAATATCCTCCTTAAACAGACTTAGAATGAGTGATTCCACATCAATATGGACTTGAGGAGGTTGCTGAGTATGGACAATTGCAAGTGAGGTTGGTGAATCCCCAATGTCCATACTTTGAGAAGAACTCCCAGGTTCTGTGATTGCTTGGACTTTCTCCCCCTTTTTGGTAGCATCACCCACTTGCATTGGTGAGCTAGGGGTTGGGTTTGTCACATCCACAGGTTCTTGTGTTCCTGGTTGAGTCCTCCTTAAAGGTCTCCCAACTAGTTGTTCCTTGAGATCAGAAATCTCAAGTTGCTAATCATTGACCTGTTTTAGTAAGGTAGTCACCTGAGATTCCATGTGACTAACCTTGGAGACTAAATAGGTGCATGTTTGTGTCAGCTTTTGGACCTTTAGTCTCATATTCCCCTCATCTTCATCAGAAGAATCACTGGGGGATGAGAGAATAGGACCTAAGTCTTCTCCCTCATCACTAGCACTTTGTTCTTGGCCACTGGATTTCCCCTACACTATGAAGCTTGAAGTGAAGTGTCAATGGGCTGGGTTTCCATGGTCAAGGTCTTAATGATGTAATCACTTGTTGAAGTGAGAGCCTCTTCCATATGGACCTCTTGAACAAGTTCAAGAAGATCCACCTCATTAGCAGGTGGATGATGTGGGCTAGACATAGGAGACATAGGAGTACTCATCTATCCTTGAGCAGGGGAGGAGAAGAGAAACTCATGATACTCACTGAATCCCATGTCTTCATCATCATAGAAATCTAGGTTTGGAATGGGTTGGTTTAGATCAAGAGGCTGGGGATGGTAACTGTCCCCTGAAGGTTGTTCACTAGAGTTTTGAGACTTTGAGTGAAGGCTTAAGGCTTGGGGGGTTATGAGCTCATCAGGCTGAGCATGAGGAACTTCAGCACTAATCATTTGTTAGATGGGATTGGTTTGATCCTCATGAGAAGTAGGAACTCTAGTGTCCACTTCCTCATGTCTGGGTTGTAATATAGGGGCCTGTACAAACTGAGTAGCATGTGCAGGGGTTCGTTTGGATTTTTGTTGGTAGGTGATGGTTATTTATGGTTGTATAGGGGGTTTGAGAAGTAGAAGGTGTGGGTTCAACACTAGGTGCTACTAGGTTGTCACCTTGAGCAATGAGCTCTAATATTTTTGGGACAAGGGCTGTTTCTACCCCTGAGAAGCTAACATTTGGCTTTCTCATAGTCTTGAAGATGTCGGGCTTTATCTGTCCTAATTTTAGAACATTACCTGCTCCGCTCAATTATGAGCCCATTTCACAGTTGAGAATGTGCTGGACATATCTAGGGAACATGTAATATTCTAAGGAGTCCAAGTTTGCAAGTAAATTAATGTACACAAAATGTGAATACCTGAACTTGACTTCCTGAACCATCCCATTGACTATGTAGGAAAGGTCCTCTGGACTTGGTCCCATCCTCTATGCTTGTTAGATAGGCTGTGAATGATAACATGGAGGAGGTATTTCCATTGAGAGGAAACCTACCCTTTCTTCAAGGTCTTGATGGAGAAATCCCTTTTATAGCCCATCTGACCAAAGGTATGGTTAACAGCAGATTTGGGGAAGGAAAAATCACCTTTGACATCATCCAGCCTTAGATGTGAGTTTATGAATGCTGGAGTGATGAAGATTGTCCTCCCCTGCACTATGGCAGAAAGTGTCTTCTCCCCATTCATGGTGACCTCTTGATATGTCCTCCCAAATTCCAACAGCTGATCCTCTTAGAGTGGAGGATCGATGGTGAGGGAGGTGAAGTAGTTTGATAGGGTAAGAAAGTGACAAACCACCGAGAAACCAGGATCTTTCTCAGTGTTGAATAGAGAAACTTGATTATGTTGCTTGCGAAGTTGCATGGAGAAATCGGTTTGGTTTCTACGATGAATGTTGGCCATTTTGAGGTAGCTTTGTTGTGAAGGAAGATAAGAACAAGGGCGGTTTATGGGTGAATATAGGTTAGAAGATTTTCAGATGAAGAAGATAGTGAAAGAGGGGAACCATTGAGAGAGAATATATATGAAATGGATTTGAGACAAAGTTAATGCAAAAGGATGAACTTTGAAATCCGAATGTCAGACCCACCTTTAAAAAAGTGCCAAAAAAGGTAGTTTTCTTGGAAGTCAAAAATCTTCCGAATGTATTTTTGTCTTTGGAAGTTTTTAGATATTCTTAAGATTTGTGAAAATTTTGTTTCGGAAGGAAAATACGTAGAGAATTTTGCTTCCGAGACATGTTTGGTTTCGGAAGAAATCAGGACTTGGATGCTTTATTCTTAGGAGAATAAATCTTCTGAGACTTAATTGTTTTCAGAAGAAAATTGTTTTTCAAGTACATGTAAGTACTTAAAAGCATATTTATGCTTCGGAAGATTTTATAGAGTTTCTTCCAAAGGTAAATGTCTTATAAGTAGTTATTTGATTTGGAGACATAATATTCTTCCGAAGACAACTTGATATCTTCTAAAAGAAAATATGTTTAAAATTTTCAAAAAACTAAGGGATATCTTTTGAAAAAATTTCTTCCAAAGGAAACTAGGCTTATGAAGATGATAAAATAGACAACTTAGGACATACATGTTTTAGAAATAGAATTGATTTAAGTTTAACAAAAATCTATTCAAAGTTAATCATCCCAATACCTGATACAAGATATTTGAATCTTTGTTCATCAAAATCTTTAGTGAACAGATCAGCATATTGTTCATTTGTGTTAACTTTGACTAGTTTGATTAATCCTTTTTCAAAATTATCTCTAATCAAATGGTACCCAATGTTGATGTGTTTTGTCCTTGAGTGCTGCATAGGATTCTTTGTAAATAGAGATAGCACTGTTGTTGTCTATATGGATGGGAGTCTCTTTAAAGTTAAATCCATAGTCTAGCATCTGAATCTAAATCCAAAGCACTTGAGCATAGTAGTTTGTAGCAGCAATGTATTCAGCTTCAACAGTTGATGCAGGCACATAGGATTGTTTCTTGCATTGCCATGAGACAATCCTTCCACTATAGAATTGACAACCCCCAGATGTAGACTTTACAGTCATGTTGCATCCACCATAGTCACTGTCTGTATAGGCATACAAATTGAAGTTAGAATTCTGTTGGACCAAAAGAACCAATGAGCCTGATCAGAAAAACCTTTAAGTCCCACAGACATTACAACAACTGAAGTAGTCTGCAATAGCTGAAGATATCAACTGATAACAAGGTCTGAAGACAAAGTCTGAAGTGAAAGAGCTGAAGACAAAGTCTGAAGCTAAAGAACTAAAGACAAAGTCTGAAGACAAAAGCTGAAGACAAAGACTGAAGACCAAGTTTCAGATGTTGTCACAACAGCTGAAGAAGACCTCTTCAGTAGTTGTGATGGTTTCCTTTCAGTAGTTATATTTTCCTTTCAGTTCTTTTGTAATCAGTAGTTTTATGTTTCTTGTAATCAGTACTTGTAGTTTCAGTAGTTTTAGTTTCATCTTGTACTTAGCATACTCTGAGATGTTCTCAGTTGTTGTGAACATTCTCAGTAGTTTGCTTACTTTCAGTTGTTTGTAATAATTCTGTTAAATGTCACTATCAAGTGACATCAGCAGACGTCACATTCCTTTATATAAGGAATGTTGACCTAATTGTAAGGTGCGAAGCTTAGCGGCAGGACGTCACATTCCTTTATATAAGGAATGTTGACCTAATTGTAACCTGCGAAGCTTAGCGGCCGCCATACCGAAGCATTTGTGCATGAATGATATTATCCCTTTTGCAGAACACCCTCTTTCTCTATAACCGTGTACTGTTCCATTGAATATCTATTGTGTTCTTGCTATATTTGTCTAATTCTTGTTCTAATTCCGCTACAATTCAACTCTAATTGATCAAACTTAGATCGCTGATCCTGTCAAATGGTATCAGAGCAGGTTAATCATTGATCGGTTTAACAATTGATCATTGAAAATGCTATTTCGATATCTAAAGTTTGATCGAATTAGCATATTTGCAAGAATTGGTTATAGAGATTGATCTTCTGCTGCTTCTTGTTATTCAATTTGAGTTTCTTCTTGGTTCATATTGAGTTTGTTGTGTTTTTGTGCTAAATCTGTTGAAACTTGATTGAATTGGTTTGAATCTAAGAATGACTACTCCATCTAATGACCCTCACAATACTGGCTCCTCAACCAAGCCTCCGATGCTGGTTAGGAGTGAGTATAACATATGGCAACAAAGAATGCTCCATCACCTGTCTGTTAACAGTTCAGGTTGTTTGACATCTGTGGTTCACGGCCCACACAAGCCTATGGTGAACAATCCGGAGACCAACCAAATGGTTCCGAAGAAGAAGGAGCAATACTCAGATGAAGATCGTAAACTGTTTGAGATTGATGCTAAAGCCCATGGAATTCTGGCCATGGCACTGCCTAATGAAATCTATTCTGGGCTTATGCATCATGAAACTGCTCATGACCTCTGGAATGCTTTGAAAGAACAATTCGGAGGAACTGATGAGGTCTTAGCAAACAACAGAGAAATCCTCGCCCAACAATATGAGACATTCTCTCATAGGAAGGGTGAGACACTGACTCAACAGTTTGAGCGTTTCTCCTGCTTGATCTCTGAGCTGAAAATGGTCAAGCATGAGTATACTAACAGCCAGATGAATAACAGATTCCTCAGATCACTGCCTGAGAGATGGGACACATACACCATTGTCCTACGCTCCAGTGCAAATCTGGATAGCCTATCTCTCACCCAACTCCATAGGAAACTGCTTACATTTGAAAGAGAGATAGAGCAGAAAAGGAAACTGGCATCATCAGGAAAGCTCACTGATGACTTTGTACCAGAGAACACTGCCTTGGTCGGTCATGAGTCAGAATATGCTGGATTAGAAAGCCATTATGATGAGCATATAGATTTCTCTTCAAACAGTTCTGATCATGCATTTGTTGGTGTTGACAGTCATTCTGGGTGTAATAGTGATAATTTATGCTTTATCATGGATGATTTGATGGGTATTGCTGATGATGATTTAGAAGAGATGGATATTTTGAGCCAAATGGCCTTGATCAATATCAGATCTCAAAAGTTCTACAAGAGAACTGGTAGGAAATTTCCAAGACTCTCTGGCAAAACCAAAGTTGGTTTTGACAAGAGTAAGTTGAGGTGTCACAAATGCCACAGGCTTGGGCACTTTGCAAGAGAGTGTAGATCAACTGGATCTAACTCCTCTGCACCCTTTGTGACCTTTCCAAGCAATAGTTCACAAAACAAAGGGCAACATCCTGCTAGTTCTGGTCATCACTCACAACCTCAATCTCCTGCATATTTTGTCCCTCAGGGTCCAATGCCATATCCATATCCCTGCTATTAAATGCCACAGCCAAATCCAGTTCAAGTTCCTATAGCACAACAACCTCAAGCCCTACCTGAGCCTCAACCATCTCCATCACAATCTCAACCTCATCACAACTTCTTCACACCAGGAGTTGTTGACTGGAGTAGCTTACCAGATGATCTTTCTGGTTTCAATGAGCAATTATTTGCTGATGCTGGTCAACATGGTGGTGAACATCCTTTTGGGAATCTTGCTCTCATGGCCCTGGAGTCTACTGAGGGTTCCTGCTCCAATGCATCATCTTCACAGGGTTCTTCAGCATGCCAAAGAAGCATCTGGTATGTAGACAGTGGAGGATCTATGCATATGACTGGGATCAGTTCTCTTTTTAATGACTACTCTCAAGGAAAGAAGGGATTTGTCTCATTTGGAAATGATGCTAAGGGTTACATCATCGGGAAAGGATTTGTGTCAAATGGAGAAATCAGATTTGATGATGTTAACCATGTGGAGAATCTCAAGTATAATCTACTGAGTGTCAGTCAGATGTGTGATAAAGGGCATGTTGCACTTTTCACAAGCCAGAACTGCCGGATTCTATCTTCCAAAGTTCTGAAGCTGATTGATAAGGTATTGGATGCACATACTCTCCTGAAGGCCAACAGGATAGGAAGAGTATATGCCTTGGATTTGTCAAAGAAGATTGATTTAAAAGGTCATCCTTGCCTGTTCTCCAAGGCCTCTCCTCAGGAATCTAAACTGTGTCATAGAAGGCTGGGTCATGTTAATCTCAAAAACATGAATCAGCTGATCCACAATAGTTTAGTGAGAGGTCTACCAATAAAGGAGTTCCACTGTGATGAAACCTGCACTGCTTGTTTAAAAGGAACACAACACAAAGTTTCATTCCCTCCTATAGAAGAACCAAAGTCCACTGCCTGCTTGCAATTACTGCACCTGGATCTCTTTGGTCCTGTGAGAGTAATGAGCATGGCAAAGAAGAAATACTGTCTGGTAATTGTGGATGATTACTCCAGATTTGTATGGACCTTCTTCTTGCATTCAAAGGATGAGGCTGCTCAGACAATTATTAACTTTGTGTTGTATGTTGAGAAGCAGTATTCCCTATCAGTCAAGTGTATAAGAAGTGATAATGGAACTGAATTTAGAAACCATACACTTGATGATTTCTACCTTTCAAAAGGAATCAAGAGGCAGTATAGCATCCCAAGGACTCCAGAACAAAATGGAGTAGTGGAGAGAAAGAACAGGACCCTAATTGAAGCTGCAAGGTCCATGTTGGCTGACTCTGGTTTGCCACTGACCTTTTGGGCTGAAGCTGTCAACACAGCATGCTATGTGCAAAATAGAGCTTTAGTGAATCAGAGGTTGATGAAAACTCCTTATGAAGTTCTACATCATTTGGCTCCTCTAATTTCATTCTTCAGAGCATTTGGGTGTCCTTGTTACATTCTCAACACAAAGGATCAACTCCAAAAGTTTGATTCTAAGGTGGATGCAGGGTATTTTGTTAGGTATTCATCCACTTGCAAGGCTTACAGAGTGTTCAACTGCAGAACAAAGATGGTTGAAGAAACATTGCATGTGAAGTTCAATGAATCTCCTAAGGACAAAATCCCACAAAACCCAGTTGTTTGACTGACATACTGCAATATGTTCCTTATCAGCCTCCAGCTGTTGCAGATCATGTGAATTCATCACCTTCTACAGCTAGTCATCCATCTGGTCGTACTGATGTTGATGATGATCCCAGTACTCACCTATTCAAGTTTAGTGTTCAACTGCCTGAGTCTACTAAACTTGATGTTCCTGTAGCTTCAGTAGCACCATCCACAACAAATGCTGATGAGATTTCTGAATCCTCTACTTCATTTGACTTGCCATCTAATACTTGGTTCTCAAGAATCTGGATCAACATCTGTTGCTGCTGAGCATGCAACAAACACTTGCACAGATCTCATAGTGTACCAAGAGCTGAAGAATCACCCAATGTCTCAAATCATTGGTGATATCAATGCTGGTGTCTCAACTAGAAGTCAATTGTCCAACTTCTGCTTCTATGCTCTCTTCATCAGTCAGCAAGAGCCAAAGAACTATCATATTGCATTAAGAGACAATGGATGGGTTGATGCCATGCAGCTTGAGCTTTTTCAGTTCAAAAAGCAGCAAAGTGTGGGAACTGGTTCCTCTACCCCCAGGTAAGTGTGCAATAGGCACTAAATGGGTGTTTAGGAATAAAACAAATGAAAATGGGCAAATTGTCAAGAACAAGGCCAGACTGGTTGTCCAGGGGTTTTCACAAGAAGAAGGTATTGATTATGATGAAACCTTTGCCCCTGTAGCCAGACTGGAGGCAATTAGATTGTTCTTAGCCTATGCTGCATTCCACAATCTTAAAGTTTTTCAAATGGATGTCAAAAGTGCATTTTTATATGGTAAAATAAAAGAAGAGGTTTATGTGTGTCAACCACCAGGTTTTGAGGATAATAAACATCCTGATTGGGTGTATAAACTTGATAAGGCTCTTTATGTTTTGAAACAAGCTCCTAGAGCCTGGTATGAAACACTGTCAAATTTTCTTCTTTAGAATAATTTCACTAGAGGCTCCATAGATAAAACTTTGTTCATTAAGAAAGTGGGTCAGCATAAGCTCCTTGTTCAAATTTATGTTGATGATATTATTTTTGCATCCTCTGATCCACAGTTGTGTGATGCATTTACAAAGTTGATGCAACAAAAATTCGAAATGAGTGCCATGGGAGAACTACAGTTCTTTCTAGGTTTGCAAATCAAACAAAAGGCTGATGGAACTTTCATTCATCAGTCAAAATACACAAAGAGTCTTTTGTAAAAGTTTGATTTACAAAACTGTAAGCCCTGTTCTACTCCCATGTGCAGCACCACACAACTAGATGCAGATCAGAAAGGTAAAGCTGTTGATGAAACACTTTACAGATCTATGATTGGGTCCTTGATGTACTTAACAGCTTCTAGACCAGATATTATGTTTGCAACTTGTGTTTGTGCTAGATTTCAGGCTGCTCCTAAAGAGTCTCATTTGATTGCAGTCAAGAGGATCTTTAGATATCTGCAAGGTACTCAATCTCTAGGTCTTTGGTATTCCACTGGGCACTCTTGCAAATTAGTTGCTTTTTCTGATAGTGACTATGCAGGGTGTAAATTAACTAGAAAATCAACTTCTGGTGGATGTCAATTCCTAGGCAACTATTTGGTTTCTTGACAGAGTAAGAAACAAACATCTGTTGCTACATCCACTGCTGAAGCCGAGTACATTGCTGCTGCAAGTTGTACATCTCAGGTACTCTGGCTTCAGAATCAATTATTGGATTATGGCATTACAGAGACTAAGACTCCATTACTAATGGATAGTGCTTCAGCTCTTTGTATTGTCAAGAATCCAGTCCAGCACTCTAGGACCAAACATATTGAGATCAGACACCATTTTATTAGGGATTGTTTTGAAAAAGGTCTGATTGATCCAGAGTTTGTTCCTAGTGCTGATGAGCTTGCAGACATATTTACTAAGCCTTTGGACAGTTCAACTTTCCAAAACCTAGTGTTAAGGCTTGGTATGCTGCAGCTAGAATAAGTGACAACTATTGATGATCTCAGTAAACAAGTACTGATGAGCATTCGTATACTATTGTCACAAATAAGTACTAATAAGTTCTTTTATCCTCAGCAGTTTTCATAACTACTGAAGACTAAATTACTTAAAAGTACTGAAGTACTCTATCTGTTGAAAAGAACTGATGTGGTTACAACTACTGATATAGTTACAACTACTGATGTCAGTATAACAGATAAGTACTGATGACCAATGAAATGTTTGAAAATCAAACAAAAAGTCTGATAAGTGTTGAGGTCAGAATGAAACAGCTGATGAGCTAAGAATTGACGACAACAGCTGATGAGAAACTTTTCTCTTCAGTTGTTTCTACAACTGCTGTTTCACTTCATACAACTGAAGCCAAAACCATGTCTTCAGTAGTTTTACAACTACTGATGACTAACACCAAATCTTCAGTTGTTTACTACACCTGAAGCCAAAACCATGTCTTCAGTAGTTTCACAACTACTGATGACTAATACCAAGTCTTCAGTTGTTACAACTTCTGAAAGTTAATACCAGGTCTTCAGTTGTTTTCAAACAACTGATGACAGCATCAACACTTTCAGTCGTTTTATATCAGCCTTTTCTTACCCTATAAATACCTAAACCTACTTTCAAACGTTTCATTAGCCGTTTTATGTCCTTCACTCTCTCAACAATGGCGACCATGAAACTCAAACCCAGACACAACTGTGTTGCCTACCTCTCGAAATCGGCCTTTTGGAACAAATTTGATAATGCCATCGATCTTATGGTAGATTCCCAGTACCGAACCGCTTTTCTTCTGAATCCTACCATATACCCTGATTCCCTAAGCCAATTCTGGACAAACGTCTCTGTGCAAACTGGTGAGAATGATAGCCAAATCACTCTCCAGTCGTTGGTTAACCAGAAACAGGTGGTCATCACTCCAGACATCATTCAACAAACCCTAAATCTACATGATGCCACCTGTGTCACAGAATACCCGAAAGGCACAACTGATATGTCTTCCATCAATAACGGGTATGAAGGAGACTTAAGTGCTACCACCATTCTGAAGAAGCACTTCCATGATGCTGAACGTCTTATATTCCACATGGTGAATGTCTGCCTTGCATCAAAAACCTCCTCATGGGATCAGATGTCCTCCCGATGGCAACGGGTATTATACTCTATCTTTGAACGACAAAATCTAAATTTTTCTGAGATAGTTTTCATGCAACTAAAGGATCTGGCTTTGAAACCTGTAGCAAACAGATGGATATTATATCCCAGGTTTCTCATGGCCATAATTTTAAATCAGCTAAAATCAGACGGCCTTGTTGGCCTTGGAGTCCCTGCTCCGGCTGTATTGCCTGAAGTATACTCCAGGCACAACTCTGACCCTACACTGAAAGGGGCTGCCCGGCTGCTAAAACCCAAGCAGCGGGAACCCACAGCCTCCACTTCCAGATCCAAAGTCCCCACCAAACCCAACACCAAAAAGCCCAAAAAGGCTACTCAGGGAGATGAGTCCCCTGAGGATGCCCCTGTACCACCAATACAGGAAACACTTACTGGTTCTAACCCCCTAGTAGTGTCAAAGACTCCACCAGCCCTAGCCGCTCAGGCATCCTCTCAACAGGATCCTGATGCAACCATAATTGGGGATACCACAATGCTGGAACCTATCTCAATTGAGAAGGTTACCATTGAAGAGCACCAGTCACCCCGGGTGCAATCTGCTTCAAACCTATCTCCAAATGCAACCGCCCCTCAAAGCCCAACCATTATAGTTGCACAAGTGCTGAGTCAGCTGCATTCCTCTCCTCCTCCCCAGAAACCAATTACAATGGGGAGAACCTCAACAGCTGAGGAAGAGGACCAAAATGCTACTGATAACCCACAGCACAGGGGTTATAATGTTCAATCTCCCCGTGTAGAGGAGGAGGTTAGAACATCTGGTGAGGCTGCCACTTCTACTGATTCAGCAAATGAACAGGATGCAGTTGGTAACATCTCTAAGACCTCACCAGAGGCAACTACCGATGAAGGACTTAGTCCTGAGGCAGGAAGTCCCCAGAACCAAGAACAAGGGGCACATGCTACAACTGATCTACACTCAGGGCATGTACATCCTGATTCAATCAGGAGGTCAGGTGATTCAGCAAAGACTGATGATGACCTGGGCTTTTTCTTCGATGTCTTAGCCCATAACACAATCCTTGAGGCTGAGGTGAGCAGACTCAAAGAACTGCTTGCCAAGATGTCTCAGGATCAAAGTCCATCTGCCCCAATAAACCCACAGATGGCACCTTCATCTGAAGGTTCACCAAACACTCAGCCACTACACTCAACTGAGCCACCAGCCACTGCTTTTGGCACCACCTCTCAGGTACAGAACCCCTCTGAGCAGATGGTTGCTACCTTTCAACATTCCTTACCTCTCATCACTCCCATCATCAATGAGATTGTGCATAAAGCCATTGATGAGAGGATCTCCTCAAATCTACAAACACTTGTTGATGATGCTGTGCAAAAGAAGATTTCTGCCATTCAAACCCCTGAACCCAATGCACCCAAAAAGGGGGAGTCTAAGGCAGTGAAAGAAAGAAAGAGAAAGAGAGTGGAAGATGAGAAACAACAAGAGAAAGAAAAGGAGTTAGAAAAGGAAAAACAGCTGATCACATACAAGAGAAAGAAAAGTGCTGAAACTCAAAAGCCTGATGAAGAGAAATCATTGGAAGATCTGGTTAAAGAAGCTGATGAAGCTCACAGCAGATCAATGGACAGAATAATAGACCAACTCTTCAGACAGGGCTTTGATACAGCTACATTAGACACTGAGATCATAAGGCTGGAGATTAAAGAGATACAAGAGAGATGGGCCAGTTACAGTGTGATGGAAAGGGAGAGGTTGGAGATAATGATCAGGTTTATTGCAAAATACTTGGGAAGATCATTAATTGAGATTAAATCATGGATCAGAGACAGTATTCTGGCAATAACCACCAGAATCTGTGCTTCTGAAGCATTTAATAAGGGGTTGATTATCGAAGCCTTAGATGAAGCAGGTGCTGGGAAGAGAACTGATATGGCCAAGCTTTCCAAAGCCAAACTTACCATAAAAATGCTAGATCAGCCTTCCCAAACTCCCACTCAAAAACAACCAACCCCACAACTCTCCAAACCAATCCCTAAACCTAAACTTAAACCAACTCAACCCTCAAAACCAACTCCCTTACCCCAAAAACCACCTCAAACCACATCCAATGATGCACCCAGAAGGAGGAGAAGGGTGTTGAGGATGGAAGAAGAAGAAGATGATGATGATGAAGAAGACAGTCTGCCAATCTCTGCTGTTCTAAAAATACCTGAGCCCAGAAGTCAACAAATGATCACACCAGACTTTCAGAGGCAAATGGTGAAAGTTAAGATTGAAGAAGAAGAACAGCAGAAACAGCATGATGAGCAACTTTTGAAGATGGTTGACAAAGAGTTTCCTCAGTCATCATCTATACAAGCCATGAAGAAACACGCTCAAAGGCTGTATGCTCTCAGGCATACCTTTTAATATCAAAAGGAGAGAGTAAGGATTTGGCCAGACCCCAGGGTTAGTTCTAGAATTCATAAGAAATCCATACCAAGTAGATACAATGGCCAAGTGAGAAAGACCATAGATGCTGTTATTATGTTGGCCATTGTAGTCTCACCCTGGGAGATACTTGAAGACTTCAAGAGAGCCTACAAGTCAAAGATGACCCCTCAAACTCTAATGGAGAACAAAATGGTCAAGAAGGGGTTGTTATACAAGAGGCTTGAAGAGATCAAGAAAAATGAACTCCAGTTGTTATTAGAAGGGACTCACCCAGATGAATTTGCTTACAGAGAGATAACAACTGTTGAGTTGAAAAATGGAAAGACAGTAAAGTACCTATCAGAGTACTATGGCCCAGAGTTCTTCTTCGAAGGAGAAGCAAAAGAACTCACTAAGGAGAAACAAGTTGTTCTCCTTGAGGCCTACATCAGAGAGTCTTATAGACTCATCAATGGGAAGTAGGTTTCATGGTTGGGATAACAGCTCTGTGTCCAGTTCCCTAAGACAGAGTTCCCTTCCATCCTTTGACATTCACATCTACTGAAACCTGTTCCCTGGCCTGTGCTTATCTGATATCTCTGAAGCGGATCAAGAGAGTATTTCTGCCAAGAATAAGTGGGACCTCAATAAGCTTAAAGGTTTTGGCTGCATTGGTTCAGGGGGAGTTTGTTGGACCAAAAGAACCAATGAGCCTGATCAGAAAAACCTTTAAGTCCCACAGACATTACAACAACTGAAGTAGTCTGCAACAGCTGAAGACATCAACTGATAACAAGGTCTGAAGACAAAGTCTGAAGTGAAAGAGCTGAAGACAAAGTCTGAAGCTAAAGAACTGAAGACAAAGTCTGAAGACAAAAGCTGAAGACAAAGACTGAAGACCAAGTTTCAGATGTTGTCACAACAGCTGAAGAAGACCTCTTCAGTAGTTGTGATGGTTTCCTTTCAGTAGTTATATTTTCCTTTCAGTTCTTTTGTAATCAGTAGTTTTATGTTTCTTGTAATCAGTACTTGTAGTTTCAGTAGTTTTAGTTTCATCTTGTACTTAGCATACTCTGAGATGTTCGCAGTTGTTATGAACATTCTCAGTAGTTTGCTTACTTTCAGTTGTTTGTAATAATTCTGTTAAATGTCACTATCAAGTGACATCAGCAGACGTCACATTCCTTTATATAAGGAATGTTGACCTAATTGTAAGGTGCGAAGCTTAGCGGCAGGACGTCACATTCCTTTATATAAGGAATGTTGACCTAATTGTAACCTGCGAAGCTTAGCGGCCGCCATACCGAAGCATTTGTGCATGAATGATATTATCCCTTTTGCAGAAAACCCTCTTTCTTTATAACCGTGTACTGTTCAATTGAATATCTATTGTGTTCTTGCTATATTTGTCTAATTCTTGTTCTAATTCCGCTGCAATTCAACTCTAATTGATCAAACTTAGATCGCTGATCCTGTCAAATTCTTTGGATACTAAAGGCCAAGCTTAGGAGCACCTTTGAGATATCTAAGAATTATCTTGACAGCACCAGGTGTAACATCTTGGGGTTGGCTTGATATCTCGCACAGATGCATGTAGCAAACATGATATTAGGCCTACTGGCTGTGAGGTACATAAGAGACCCAATCATAGCCCTGTAGAGATGTTTATCCACACAATCCCCCTCAAGATCAAGTCCAAAGGAGTGGTTTCTGGCTATGGGAGTCTTTGCAACCTTGCACTCAGTCATGTTGAATCTTGTAAGGATGTCTTGTACATACATTGACTGACTTATGAAAATTCCATTTTCAACATGCTTCGCGTGAATTCTTAGAAAGAAATTTAGTTCCCCCATGGAACTCATTTCAAATCTATTCTTCAGCAGCCTCTCAAAGTCTTTGCAGAGCTTTGGATTAGTTGATCCAAATATAATGTCATCTATATATACTTTAACCAGCATTAAGTCATTCCTTATTTCTTTGATGAAGAGAGTTCCATCGATAGTACCTCTCTTGTAGCCATGTTGATAAAGATACTGAGATAGTGCCTCATACCACTTTCTTGGAGCTTGTTGCAGCCCATAAAGAGTTTTATCAAGCTTATAGACATAATCAGGATAATCTAGGTCTGCAAAGCCAAGTGGTTGTTTGACATACACCTCTTCATATAGAAAAGCACATTTGACATCAAGTTGGTAGACCATGAAATCCTTGGATGCAAAAAAAGCCAAGAAAATTCTTACAGCATCAAATCTTACCACAGGAGCAAAAACATCTGTGTAGTTAATTCCGTCTTCTTGTGTGTATCCTTGAACAACTAGTCTGGCCTTGTTCTTAATGACAAGTCCTCTATCATCCTTCTTGTTTTTAAAAACCCACTTGGTTCCTATGGTAGTCTTCCCATAAGGAAGAGGACATAGGTTCCAAACCTTTTGTCTTTTGAATTGAAGCAGCTCCTCTTGCATTACTTCAACCCAACTTCCATCCTTCAAAGCCTCATCAACTTTCTTTGGCTCTATCTGGGACAAGAAATAAAAGTATAGACAAATATTTTTGTCATGGGTTTGTCCTCTTGTTCTCACCCATGTATCAATATTTCTAATGATGTTTGTGGTGGGGTGTGACTTGTGGATCCTAAGTTGAGGGATCACACCAAGTTGATTGGAAAGATCTAAATAAGAGAAATTTAGATCTGGTAATGGATTATCACCCACCACATCAGCACACTTATCAAGAAAGGCTTGATCCAATAAGTGTGTGACATCATTCATGTTGTCATCTATGGAGTGGTTATCAGCATTAAGAAATTCTTGATCACTATCACCACCTCCATTTCCTCCTACATTTGAAGCTCCTTCACCTGCGTTTTGAACCTCTGAGCTGGAATTTGTAGTCATAGATATATCAGCTGAATTTGTCATGTTTGTGCTGATAGGATCTTCACTTGCAGGATTAGTTACCACTAGAGCTGAAGTAGTATTCTTGCTTGGTCTTCTCAGCTCAAATCTTGGGTCAGGATCTCCTTTTGATAAGTTACCTGTAGATCTTGAAACATTCTCACAAGATTTGTTACAGTTTGTAACTAAATCAAGATCAAAAAGCCAATCAGGACCAGAATCTTTCACACTCGGAGTGTGCTCATTGAAGGTCACATTGGTTGACTCCTCAACTACTCTAGTTTTGAGATTGTATACTTTATAAGCCTTAGCTTGGGAATAGAATCCAATGAAGTGTCCAACATCTGATTTTTCAGCAAATTTGGCTATTTGATCTTTGGTATTCAAGATGGTGCAAGGACATCCAAATAACCTGAGGAAACAAACAAACGGTTTTGTGCCACAACTCATAAGGAGTCTTATCATGAGTCTTAACCACTAAAACTCTATTCTGTATATAGTAGGGTGTGTTGACTACCTCTGCCCAGAAGGTGATGGGTAGTTTAGAGTCAGACAACATGGTTCTTGCAGCCTCAATAAGTGTCCTGTTTCTCCTCTCAGCAACACCATTTTGCTGAGGAGTCCTGGGAGCATAATATTGTCTTATAATACCTTTTTCATCACAAAATGTGTCAAGGATTTTGTTCTTAAATTATATTACTTGATCACATCTTATGGGTTTGACCTTGTGATCATATTGATTTTTAATTTTTAGAATGAAATTCTTTAAGATCTCAAGAGTCTCATCCTTAGTACTAAGGAAAAAGACCCAAATGAATCTTGTGAAGTCATCTGTGATCACCAAACAATATGAGGTCCTTCCTAGACTCATTACACTGTTGGGGCCAAAGAGATCCATATGTAATAAGTGTAGGGGAGTAGTGATAGAGTTTCTTTCCTTTGGCTTGTGAGACATTTGTGTTACTTCCCTTTCAGGCATGCTACGTAGTGGTCATCACTTGTAAACTCTTTCTTTGGTATTCCAGTTGCTACGCAGTAGTCATCACTTGTAAACTCTTTCTTTGGTATTCCAATTACCAAATCATTATTAATTAATTTATTCATGTTTGTAAAGTTTACATGACACATGTTTTTAGATAGAAAGCAAGAAACTTCTCCTGAGGGAGATGTTTCTTGTAAGTCCATCTTGTACATGTTCCCTTTCCTAGGGGCTCTTGCTCTGAGGGAGATGTCATTCAGTAAACAGCATGTTATGTTTCTAATCACAAAATTAGAATACACTTAGTAGATTGATCCCAAGCTCTTTGACAAAGTTTACCTTTTCAATGCTGAGCTTACCATTTATGACCATTCCCCTTCCGGTAATGTAACCTCCAGCATCTTCCCCAAAAGCAAGTGGCCCTCCATCAATTTTCTCAAATTTTTGAAGTAGTGAACCATTACCAGTCATGTGCTTAGAACAACCACTATCAATGATCCACACATTTCTCTTAGTCTTTAGCTGTTCCAGCACAAGAAAGAAGTGGTTAGTTACATTTGGAAACCCAAACCTTATTGGTCTTGGGCTTATCAAAGTGATTTGAAGACAATGTAACAATAATTGATCCTATGTTCAAGTTTTAAGGATCATCAGCTGTTGTAGATGAAGAACTTTTAGTCACTTGGTCTTCTTTCATCTTTCACACCATCTTTGGAAGATTAGACTTGACCTTCAATACTTCAGAAGTCTTGACAACTTTGGAAGTTTTGGAGACTTGACCTTCGAAAGGTCTTGCTTTCACTGCAGCAGGCTTCGGTATTTCAGAAGCATTCCTTTCTTCCGAGACCAACTTTTCTTCCAAAGGCAAGTTTTCACTTGTCTTCTTCTTCACCTTGGAGCTTTTAAAAGGAAAAGATTTTCATTCCAAAGCTAGCTTTTCTTTCTTCTTCTCAGAAGTTTTTTTTATCATGTGGACAGTACTTTTAGGATTGTAGATGCAATCCTTAGAAAGATGAGAAGTACTACCACACATGATGCATTCCATTTGCTTCCTTCTAAGAGCCTTCTTCTGAGAGAAAAGCTAAACTTGATCACTTTCCACCTTCATCTTTATCTTTACAGATGATGCAGCAAGCTTTTTAGGGTGGGGCTTACTTTTGGAACTGGATGGTTCAGGCTATGTAGCAGTGGTACACAACTGATCAGCCTTCTTCTTTTTGCTGGAATGAGTTGGACATGAACTAGAACTTCTGGTACTAAAGTTCATAGATGAGTCTTCAGCTTCACCACTTCAAATCCTACAGAGAAAACACTTGTTTCTACTTAGAGTTGAAAGTGGCCTTGATATCTTGTGCCTTCATTGATTTCCTTTTGGATTTTTTGATCAAGTTCTTCCTTTAAACTTGGTCATCCCAGATTCTTTTCTATCCTCAGGAGAATAGTGTCCCTCCTTAGGATAATCTTCTTTACTCTTCTTAGAATCATCCTTCACTATCTCCTCTTCATCCTCCTCATTAGTGGGGTCTATGAGAGGAAGCTCATCTTCATAAGTTCCACACTTTGGAGATCTTATAGACAATAGAATGTGTGGAGGAGCTATCTCAGTAGATCCCAGTCCCTGCTTATTCTGATAACAAACTTTTGCATGCAGATACAAGGATATCATGTTCTTGAAGGTCTCTTCTTCAAGAACACATTTTTCTGCCCTGGCTTTGCTGATCACAAGCTTAGCCTGGCATTTAGTTAACTTAGTGATGAGATCTTTTATCTGAGTCCTGTAGTTGGTATGTTTATGCTTAAGATTTTAAATGGTTTTCTCTCTCTTTCTCCTCCTTAATCTCCTCAAAAGTTAGTTTTCTTTTCCCTTTGTCACTCACAGGCCTTGATGACTCAGGATGGAGAGAGCTTTGGCATTTATTGCTTGATTTAGCAGTCAAGTTCTGGCCAGAGAGAGGCTGTGAAGCACATGCACCAGCTGGTGCCTTACTGAGGGTAATAGGTGCTGAAGAAGTTCCTGTCTCAAGGTTGATAGGTTCAACTTCTGGGCCTTCAGTCAAGGCTTCCCCTTTTGAAGCTAATCTTAGGGTCCACCTCAACATCCAGTTGTCCAAAAGTCTTACCTGCTAGCCTCTGTCTATGTAGTCTTGACCTCAACTTATATTCTTCAAACACCCTTTCTTGAATCCTATCTGCTAATCTTGCAGCTTGTCTATTTTGACTTGGGTTGACAAGTGGAAGATCAATCAGATGGATACTCTCATAGAAGCTCAGGTTGAAAAAGTTAAAAATTTCTTGTTGACCCTGAGATCTAGAGATGACAAGAGCTCTTCTATAAGTGTCATACCTCCATCCCATGATTGGATTCTCAGAGTGATGAGATTGGGTAGGCATAGCTCTAGGAATACGTTCCTCAAACAAACTTTGTATGTGTGAGTCCACATCCATGTAAACTTAGGCAAGTTAGTCCACATTCATGTAGACTTGAGGAGGTTGCTGAGTATGGACCATTGCAAGTGAGGGTGGTGAATCCTCAAAGTCCATACTCAGTGAAGAACTCCTAGGTTCTGCGATTGTTTGGACTTTCTCCCCCTTTTTGGTAGCATCACCTTCTTGCATAAGTGAGCTTGGGGTTGGGTCTATCACATCCACAGGTTCTTGTGGACCTAGTTGAGTTCTCCTGAGTGGTCTCTCAGCTAACTTGCCCTTGAGATCGGTGATCTCAAGTTACTGGACATTGACCCTCCTTTGCAAGACTGTCACCTGAGATTCCAGGTGACTTATCTTTGAGACTAAATAGGTGAGTGTTTTTGTCAGTTTTTGCACCTTTAGTTTCAGACTCCCCTCATCTTCATCAGAAGAATCATAGGGGGATGAGAGAATAGGACCAAGGTCTTCTTCCTCATCACAAGCACTTTGTTCTTGGCTGTTAGATTTCCCCTGCATCATGACAACTTCAAGAGAAGTGTCAAGAGGCCGGGTTGCCATGGTTGAGGTATAAATGATGTAATCACTTACTAAAGTTAGAGCCTCTTCCATATGGACCTCCTGAACAAATTCAGGGAGATCCACCTAAGTAGTAGGTGGATGATGTGGGCTAGACATGAGAGAAACAGGAGTACTCATCTCTCCTTGAGCAGGGGTGGAGAAGAAAGACTCATGATACTCACTGAAGCCCATGTCTTTATCATAGAATTCAAGGTTTAGGATTGGTTGGTTTAGATCAAGAGGCTGGGGATGGTAACTTTCCCCTAAAGGTTGTTCATTAGAGTTTTAAGACTCTGAGTGAAGGCTTAAAGCTGTAGGGGTTGCGAGCTCATCAGGCTGAGCATGAGGAACCTCAGCACTGATCATTGGTGAGTTGGGAGTGGTTTGTTCCTCAGGAGAAGTTGGAGCTCCAGTGTCCACTTCCTCCTGTATGGGTGATGATACAGAGACCTGCACAAACTGAGTAGCATGTGCAGGGGTTCCTTTGAATTTTCTTTGGTAGGTGATGGTTATTTTTGGTTGTATTGGTGGTTGGGAAGTAGAAGGTGTGGGTTCAACACTAGCTGGTGCTGCTAGGTTGTCACCTTGAGCAATGAGCTCTAACATTTTTGGAACAAGGGTTGCTTCTACCCTTGAGAAGCCTGCAGTTGGCTTCCTCATAGTCTTGAAGATGTCGGGCTTTATCTTTCCCATTTGAAAACCCAAACCTTGGTCTTGGGCTTATCAAAGTGATTTGAAGACATTGTAACAGTAACCGATCCTATGTTCAAGCTTTGAGGATCATTAGCTGTTGTTGATGAAGAACTTTCAGTCACTTGGTCTTTCTTCATCTTCCACACCATCTTTGAAAGATTGGACTTGACCTTCAACACCTCGGAAGTGTTGACAAACTTTGGAAGTTTTGGAGACTGGAACTTCGGAAGATCGTGCTTTCATTGCAGCAGGCTTCAGTACTTCAGAAGCATTCCTTTCTTCCGAGACCAAATTTTTTCTGAAGGCAAGTTTTCACATGTCTTCTTTTTCACCTTGGAGCTTCTGAAAGGAAAGGATTTTCCTTCTGAAGCTACTTCTTCTTAGAAGTTTTCTCTTTGATCATGTGAATAGTACTTTTAGGATTGTAGATGCAATCCTTAGCAATATGAGAAGTACTACCACACATGATGCAATCCATTTGCTTCCTTCTAAGAGTCTTCTTTTGAGAGAAAGACTAAACTTGATCACTTTCCACCTCTATCTTCATCTTCACAGATGATGCAGCAAGCTTCTTAGGGTGAGGCTTGCTCTTAGACCTGGATGGTTCAGGCTGTGTAGCAGTGGTACACAGCTAATCAGCCTTATTCTCTTTGCTAGAATGAGTTCGACATGAACTAGAACTCCTGGTACTAGAGTTCATATTTGAGTCTTCAGCCTTCACCACTTCAAATCTTGTAGAGATAAATACTTGTTTCTGCTTAGAGTTAAAAGTGGCGTTGTTCCTTTGAGCCTTCTTAGATTTTCTCTTTGCTTTCCTGATCAAGTTCTTCCTCTTAGACTTGGTCATCCTAGATTCTTTTCTCTTCTCAGGAGAATAGTGACCCTTTTTAGGATGATCTTCTTCACTCTTCTCAAAATAATCCTTCACTATCTCCTCTTTATCCGCTTCATCAATGGGGTCCATGAAGGGAAGCTCATCTTCACAGGTTCCACACCTTAGAGATCTTACAGATAATAGAGTGTGTGGAGGGGCTATCTCAGTAGATCCCAGTCCCTGCTTATTCTGATAACAAACTTTTGCATGCAAGGATGAGGATATCATGTTCTTGAAGGTCTCTTATTCTAGAACACATTTTTCTACCCTGGCTTTGCTGATCACAAGCTCAGCCTGGCATTCAATAACTTAGTGATGAGATCTTTTATCTGAGTCTTGTAGTTGGTATGTTCATGCTTAAGAGTTGAAATGGTTTTCTCTAAATCTTCTATTTTAAGTTTGTAATCATTTTCAGCTCTTTTGAAATCAGCTTTTAAAATTTTTTAGGACTTAAGGTCAGATCTCATCTCTAACTTATAGCTCTCTCTTGGTGTCTCTAGAAAAGTGATGAAAGGACCCTTTTGTGAGTTGTCAGGGTAGCGGATGAGATGACGCTATGGTTCTCTGCAATCCCTTTCAACCACATGTAGGGCTAAACTCTGCCAATTGTTGGAGTTACCAGATGGATTTTGTATGTTCATCTCCATTTGGTAGCCACTGAGGATACCATACAACTCAGTGAGAGTAAGAGTCTTGAGGTTCTCAATCCTTTTGATGACCACACTATAGTGTGTCTATTGTTTAGGAAGAGACGACATGAACTTCCTTATAATGTCCCTGTTCTCAATAGTTACTCCAACATCCATTAGAGTGTCCACAATCTCAACATACCTGAAGTATTGTTGAGTCATGGTTTCACCTGTTATGAAGGTGATGTTCTCAAACTACTACTTTAAGAGGTCCTTCTTGTTCTCTTTTGCCTATGTGGAGCCCTCATACATCAACTTCAGTGCATCCCATAGTTGTTTAACAGTCTTGCACTTCTTGAAGCCTTTGTAGATGGAGTTTGGAATAGCAGTTTGGAGAGCAGTCATGGCTTTTTGATCTATATCTATCACTTTCTAATCTTCTTCAGAATAGTCAGCCACTTCCTTTGGTATCATACCACCACCACCACCAGCTGAAGAGGTGGATGGTACATGAGGTCTAGAGACAACAGATCCCTACATCCTGGAATCTTGAGACTTGATGAGCCTTCCATTCTTTGGCACCAAGTACCAAAATCATCAAGAGTGATCAGTGGAGACTTTGTCATGGTACCAGTTTCCATATCAGCCTTTGTGATAACTGCCATTTGAGTTGTTAAGTGTTTGGTGAAACTGAAGGGATTAAAGATGGTGAGATCTTACAATCAAGAGCCTAAAATGCACTGATACCAATTGCATGACCAGTTAAGGGGTGGTCAATACAATCAGTCCCATAATGAGGAGAGTGTTAGAACACTTAACAGATCAAATCGGGAACCTGGTTTATATAAATGATACTAAGAACACAAGTAAACAATGAAACGGAACTAAGAACAAGAACAAGATAAGTATGGTTTTCAAGGATGCTTATATTGCTCTTAATTTCTTTTAGAAGTGTTAAAAAGCATAAAAAGAAATACAAGGACCTAAGATACTTTATACTACATCCTACAGTCGGCTATACTTTGAAGGCCAGCTGGAAACACTAATCTAGACAACAAGATCAATGTAAAGTCAAAAGGCAGATTACCTTTTGACTAGTGACTATGACATGCCATAGCTCACATCCTAATGTATTACAAAAAGGATAAAAGGTACAAAGTAGGAAATTACAAACTCAAAACCATAATCTACAGTTTACTAAATCATGGACCTTTTCACCAACTTGTATAAGTTGTTGAGTCTTCAGAGTTGCAATGGAAAGTAAGTTAGCTTTATGTAAAAGTACATCAGAGAAAGCATGTTTTCTCTGTCTTTAGAAGAAATCAGTTTTCACTTCATTGGCTTTGGAAGACTTTGTCTTTGAAGCTTCGGATGACTTCATCTTTGGCTTCGGAAGATTTGGTCTTTAGCTTTGGAAGAGTTTACACTTAGAATAATTTATGTGATGAGTGTAAAATTCCGAAGTAACCTCTACCTTGTATATTAGTGCATGCATACAGGAAGCTCCTTGATTGTTTTGGCTTCTTTTGGTTACATCAGCCATCTAATATAACCTTACACTTTCTTAACGGGTTCAAGAGTTTGTTTCCGGTTTAGGCGTTTTATGGAGATACGTTTAAAGGTTTCTTACATGGAATGGTTGAGTGGTCCATATGATGGTTTATATTTCAATTTTAGCTTATTTGGGTATTATTTAGCTCCTGGAATGTAAATGTTATGGCCATAAGGTTAGTGCTTTGGTCATTTTATATTTAAACGTATATCAGGTTGCTTTTCGGGTGCGCTTTATAATGTAATTGTAAGTTTAATGATTTTATTAACTTTTTAAGTTGATTCTAGGCTTGTGGGTCATAATAAACTAGAAAATAATAGTTTTATTAGTTTTAAGGTTTTTGGTAAATTTGTTTATTATTTTCTTTCTAGTGAGACGTTATTTTACTTAAATCAACGGTAAATTTTGTATAAATTCTTAGAAAATTTTATAAATTTTATTATTTGATTTTTAGCTTATTTTTATCATTATTAGGTGATTAGCTACTGGATTTTCAATTCTTAAGTTGTTTTTGTCGGGTTTAGTGTTTTAACGCTTGAGATTCGTTTTTAACGGGTTTTTGGGTTCGGGTCCTCTTTGGTCAAAAATTGGTCAAATAATAATTTAAAAAACTTTTAATGACTTTTTGGTTATAGATATTTCATGGTTTTAGCTTCCGGACTTGTTTTTATGTATTTTTACTATTTTAGCATGATTAAATTTTATATTTTTGTTATCCAAGAAATCAAGCTCTATAAATTATAAAATTAAATTTTTAGGCATTTCTTATCATTATGAGTCTATTGGAATTTTTTACATTTGTATTTTATGTATATTTGGTATTTCCGTTAAATCTACCGGTTAGTTTCGTTACGTGTCCGTTAAATCCCTGTTTTGGTTTTCTAAGCATTTTAGTTTGATTTTCCCCTTCTCAAATATTTTCATATCATAAATAATTTCAAAATAACTCCATAATTTCAGTAACTTAGATCCCCAACTTATTTCTTTTATTTGCCTAAAAATCACATATCTTTAAGTTTTTGTATAATTTATAGAATGTGAAATACGTAGGCTTAGATTGTGAAACATTATTTTTAACTTAAGATAATCTCTTATAAATTCCAGAAATATTTAGATTAAAATTTTTGGACTTGGATATTACACTTTTATACTTTACAAAAAGCGGGTTTTCGGGTGAGCTATATTTACTAAAACTGTGCTTGTGAGCACAAGGATTTCTAGAAAACTTGTGTATCTTTTACTTACTGAAAAATTTAGTGTTTTAAAGTTTCACAAGTGTTGGGGGTTTCATGGGGTTGGTTGTGTCACTAACGTGATGAAACGCTATATTTCGAGCGTTTTCGGGTAGTAACGGGTTACCTTGTCATGTGAGGTGGGTGAGATGAGTGCATGGGCTACCAAATGAGATTGGAATGATGGAAGAAGGCTTCCTAAAGTATTATATTAGTTCAATTCATTTAGTTAAAGAAATGGAAGATAAAAACTTGATGTAGGGAAGGTGTGACCTTGTGGGATTACCTTGGTTCAAAGGGGTTGATGGCTATGATCTTGTGGTCGATAGCGCTTCCAAGGGGCATGGAATTTATTGTTATTGAAGGTGAGAGATCATGAAAGTGAGAAGAATAAGTGAAGAAAGTGTTTGAGAGAATTTGGAGAGTGCGTAGTAGTAAAACGAGAGATGAGGGTGGTGTGGTGATGGTTCTCGGCCGAAGGGGGTGTAGGGTGGTGGGGTTAGGATTCTAAGTTCTTGGTTAACTCAAGATTTGCGAGACTTTGTAAAGATTTGGATAGATTTACAAGTTACCAAATGCATGGAAGGCTTTGTGTGGATTGGGTGGCTTGGGTGGTTACTAGACTAGTCATCTAGTTGAGTTTTTATAAAGTTTAATATGTAAAATAATATATATATGTATATATATACAGGTGTGTGTGTGTGTCGGGTATGTGTGTTATTGTATACGTACGTATGCATGTATATGTAAGTATATATATTTTATATATTGATCATGCATGGGTGTGTGTATGTTATTTTATAAATCATGTGTGCATATATATACATATATGTGCATTTGGGTGATCATGTAAGTAGGTATATATATAAAGTGTGTGTGTTTGTCGAGATGTATCTATATATGGATATGTTATGTATGTATGACGTGGGCGTGTGTATATGTGTATATTATGAGTGGAACAAACATTTTTTTATCAAATTTTATTACATGTAATGTTATTTTAAATTTTTGTTATTAGGGTGTAAGTATTAGGTGGATTTATTGTTTAGTTTTATAAATATTATTATTATTATCATTTTATATATAGTTTATGTCTTGCAAGAGTTTTTATATTTTTAATTTGGGTTGAAGTTTAGTAAAATATAAGTTTTTATTTATTGATGAATACTTAGTTTTTGTATTTCGAGTAATTGGGTTCATATATTTTCTTCGAATAATGTTTGGTGTTCGGTTACGTTTATTTTGTTTATTTATCGTTTTAAATCAGGATTGCTAAGTAATGAAGTCCATCTATGATCGCCTATCGTTTAAAAGTGTAATTGATAAATAATTATGCTAGGGCACCGGGCCTAAGGCCCACTAGTGTCGTTAGTTCAAAAACAATATCATAGCAAGGCCCAATGGCCGATTAGGGTTTTATGGGTCAAGCCCATTTAGCACCATGGCCCAACGTCAAGCTTAAGGGTTGATGGGCCCAAGCCCGTTATGGTGTGTGTGTATCTATGTTTCGGAATTTAATCTTGTTGGGCCCATTTCATAGGTCTCCGATGTGATCATTGTGTGGCCCGTTAAGGTTTCTAAAAATAATTTTTCTGTTCCCAAAATCAGGGTTGTCACATCCACACGTAGCAGGCAGTGTTAACTGCCTCTGCCCAGAAGGTGATAGGCAGTTTAGAGTCAGAAGCATGATTCTTGCAACCTCAATAAGTGTCTTGTTTCTCCTCTCAGCAACACCATGTTGTTGAGGAGTCCTGGGAGCACTATATTGTCTTGTAATACCCTTTTCATCACAAAATGTATCAAAGATTTGGTTCTTGAATTCAGTTCTTTTATCATATCTTATGATCTTTACCTTGTGATCACATTGATTCTCAATTTTTAAAATGAAGTTCTTCAAGATTTCAGGAATCTCATCCTTAGTTCTAAGAAAGAAGACCCAAGTATATCTTGTGATGTCATTTGTGATCACTAGGCAATATGAAGTTCTTCCTAAACTCATTACACTGGTGAGGCCAAAGAGATCCATATGTAGTAAGTGTATGGGAGTAGTGATAGAGTTCTTTTCCTTTGGCTTTTAAGACACTTTGTGTTGCTTTCCTTTCAGACTTGCAACACAATGGTCATCACTTGTAAACTCTTTCTTTGGCATTCCAGTTTCCAAATCATTCTTAATCAGTTTATTTATGTTCTTAAAGTTTACATGGTACATTCTTTTATGCCAAAGGAAAAACTCATCACTATTGGCTTTAGGTAGGAATCAAGAAACTTCTCCTGAAGGGGAGGTTTCCTACAAATCCATCTTGTACATTTTCCCTTTCCTGGGGGCTTGGAGCAGGATATGGTCATGAGGAATGACCACCCCGGGCTTGAGAACAATGCACTCATGCTCAATGAAGAGCATGTTATGTCTATGGTCATAGAATTGGGATACACCCAAAATATTGTACCCAAGATCCTTAACATAGTTTACCTTCTCAATGCTGAGCTTACCATTTATGACCCTGTCCCTTCTTGTGATGTAACCACCTGATTCTCCTCCAAAAGCAACTTGCCCTCTAATTTTCTCAAAGTTCTGTAGAAAAGAGCCATTACCTGTTATGTGCCAAGAACAACCACTATCAATGATCTATACATTTCCCTTAGTATTCAGTTGTTCCTGTACAGAAAAAGATGGTTAGTTACATATGGATACCTAAGCCTTGTTGGTCTTGGGCTCATCAAAGTGAACTAAAGATAGTTCAATAGATATTGATCCTATATGCAGACTTTGAGGATCATTTGTTTTTGTTTATGAAGAACTTTAGTCACATGGCCTTCCTTCATCTTCCACACCATCTATGGAATACTAGACTTGACCTTCAATACTTCAGAAGTTTTGACAACTTTAGAAGTTTTGGATACTAAATCTTCGGAAGCCGTTGCATCCACTGCAGCAGACTTTAGTGCTTCGGAAGCATTCCTTTCTTTCGAGACCAAATTTTCTTCCAAAGGTGGTTTTCCACCTGACTTCTTTTTTTTCACTTTGGAGCTTCCAAAGGAAAGATGTAAGGATCACACTTAGAGGCTGATACAACCAAAGAGCTCTCAGCATGCACACGTGAAGTTTAAGGAAGTTACTTTGGAAGATTTGATATAACTCAGTGAATTATACTAAGTATCAAATTTTCCGAAGCCAAAAGACCAAATCTTCTGAAGCCAAAGATGAAGTCTTCCGAAGCTTCAAAGACAAAGTCTTCCAAACCCAATGATTGATTTCTTCTGAAGATAGAGAAGACATGTATTTCCTGAATCACCTTTTGATAAAAGCTGAACAACTTTCCGCTGTCACTTCTAATGACTCACCAACTTATATGAGTTGGTGAAAAGTCCTTACTTTTGTCAAACTATAGATTAAGGTGTTTTGTTTGTAACTTTCTACTCTTGTACTTTTATCCTTTTTGTAATATATTAAGATGTGAGTTATGGAATGTCATAGTCACTAGTCAAAAGGTAATCTGCCTTTTGACTCTACATTGATCTTGTTTTCTAGATTAGTTTTTCAATTGGCCTTCAAAGTATGGCCGGTTATAGGGTGTAGTATAAAGTATCTCAAGTACTTGTAACTTTAGATGATAAGCTTTGTAACACTTTGTAAGAACTTGAGACCAATATACATTATTCTTGAAAATCATACCATCTTTTTCTGGTTCATGTTCATTACTTGTGTTCTTTGTTTCATCATAAAACCGGTTCCCTATTTGATCTGTTAAATGTTCTAACACTCTCCAAACATTGTGAAACTGTTGCATTGACCATAGTTCACCAGTCCTACAATTGGTATCAGATATATTTAGGCCCTTGATTGTAAGATCTCATCATCTTAGATCTCTTTAGTTTAACAAAACATATACCAGCTCAAATGGTAGCTATCTCTAAGGCTGATATGGAAACCGGTACCATGATAAAGTCTCCATTAATTACTCCTAATGACTTTGATACTTGGTGCCAACGGTTGGAAGGGTTCATTAAGTCTCAAGATAGAAGGATGTGGAGATCTGTTATTGAAGGACCTTAAATCCCAAGCACCTCTTTAGCCACTGCTGGAGGTGGGATAATTTCAAAGGAAATGGCTGACTACCCTAAAGAAGACTCGAAGAAAATTGATGTAGATCAGAAAGCTATGACCGCTCTCCAAACTACTCTTCCAAACTCTATCTATAGAGGCTTCAAGAAATGCAAAATTGTTATGCTGCTCTGGGATGCATTTAAGCTTATGTATGAGGGGTATGAGGAAGCCAAGGAGAACAAGAAAGACCTCATGAAGCAGCAATTTGAGAACTTCACCTGCAAGATAGGTGAAACCATGACTCAACAATACTTCAGGTATGTTGAGATTGTGGATTCTCTAACGGATGTTGGAGTAAAACTTAAGAATAGGGACATTGTGAGGAAGTTCATGTTCGCTCTTTCAACTCACTACTGTGTGGCCATTAAGAGAACTGAAAACCTCTCTACTCTTACTCTCACAAAGTTGTATGGTATCCTTAATGGCTATCAAATGGGGATGAAACATACAAAATCCATCAGCAGAGTTCAACCCTTCATGTAGTTGAAAGGGATAGCAGAGAACCATAGCATCATCTCCTCTGCTACCCTGACAACTCACAAAAAGGTCCTTTCATCACCTTCCCTGAGACACCAAGGGAGATTTACATCCAAGGAAGCACATTCCAATAGACAAGCTTTGCTCAAGCCTTTATGTCTACTGATGAAAGCTGTGGAAACTTTCTCTTCACTCTTGAAGACTTCGATTGCATCCATCCAGATGACTTGGTGTACATGGATATAGTCCAGGAAATGGCTCTTCTCACTTATAAAACCAAAAAGTTCTATAAGAGAACAAGAAGGAAATTCCCAAGCAATATGGCCAGTGAAAAGTTTGGCCTGGATAAAAGCAAGGTGAAGTGTTACAACTGTAACCAAATGGGACACTTTGCTAGGGAGTGCAAGGAACCAAGGACAAATGGTGGCCAAGTACAATCTAGACCAAACTACACTGATACAGCTCCCAGAACTAAGAAACCAAGTCAAACAAAACAACTTGTTGTTGTTGCTATTGAAGAAGGATGCTTTGATTGGAGATTTCAAGTAGAAGATACCTCTCCAAAACAAGCACTGATGGCTAATCATGAAGAAGCCAAGGTATTAGAACATCTTTGTACTCCTGAATGCATTGCTAAAGTTAATATGTATAGGTCCTATAACTTGGATGTAAGATCTGATCTTGAGTCCTTAAACATTTTAAAAGCTGAAATAGCAGAAAATGATTATAAACCTAAAATTGAAGATTTAGAGAAAACCATTTCTACTCTTAAGCATGAGCATACAAACTACAGGACTCAAATCAAAGATCTCATAACTAAGTTAACTAAATGCCAGTCTGAGCTTGTGATCAGCAAAGCCAAGGTAGAAAAATGTGAACTTGAAGAGGAAACCTTCAAGAACATAATATCTTCATCCTTGCATGCAAAGATTTGTTATCAGAATAGGTAGGGACTAGGGTCAAGTGAGATAGCTTCTCCACATATACTCATATCTGTTAGATCTCCATGGTGTGAAACTTGTCAAGATGAGCTACCTCCTATTAATCCTATCCAAGAGAAGGATGAAGATGTAGAGGAGATAGTGAAGGATGAATCTGAGGTGAGTGACAAAGGCTATCCTAAGAAGGGCCACTATTCTCTCGGAGAGAAGAAGGAACTAGGGAAGACCAAGTCTGCAAGGAAGAACTTGATAATGGCAGCCAAAAGAAAATCAAATAAAGCCCAAAAGATCAAGGCCACTTTCAACTCCAAGCAAAAGCAAGTTTTCATTTATGTTGGATTTGAATTGGTGAAGACTAAAGACTTAACAATGAACTCTAGTACCAGGAGTCCTAGTTCATGTCCAAATCATCCGGATCAAAAGAAGAAGGCTGATAAAAAGTGCACCACTGCTACACAGCCTGAACCATCTAGTTCCAAGAGCAAGCCTCACCCTTAGAAGCCTGCTGCATCATCTGAGAAGATGAAAAAAGAAGTGAAAAGTGATCAAGCTCAACCTCCTACTCAGAAGATGACTCTCAGAATCATGCCAACTGAATGCATCATGTGTGGTAGTGTAACAACCGACCTCTAGTTCATAATTCTAACCTTTAACCTCCTGCATCATTATCCATACAATTAATATAAATGTTAATATCATTATTATTATTATTAGCATTAGCATTAATATTGTTATTGCTATTATTGTCATTTTTGTTATTTCATGTGCTTTTTGAGATGATTTATCTAAATCTAGCCTTAGCATAGAGTAACTTCGTGTTTCGGGAAAGTCAATTAGTAACCCTTGCAAAAATTAAATCTTAGTTGAAACAATTAAAATGTGTATATACACACATAAATTCACGGTTTAACATATACATATACATACTTAATACTTAAACAACTAACTAGAATTTACCACTTAAAATACTACACTACAAAATAGTATTACATAACAACAATTACTAATAAAAAATTTAAATAAAATCACTCCACTACACTCCAAATCCGCCGCCCCTAACCCACCAATCCATTCCCTTCTACACCACCCACAATTGCCACCATCCTCCACCACTACCTTTGCTTGCAAATTTGAACACACACCCTCATTCTCACCTCTCACTCTCTCTTCTCTTCCTCTCAGTTTCTTTCAGTAGAAAACACACACACACCACGATTTCTAGCTCCATTCCAGCAACATATTCGAAGAACATCATCAAACCCCATCGGTGAAGCATCAAACTTGTAAGAGGGTGCTACCTTGTGAGCTTTTGATACATGGATTCATCACGTTCGACTTCCCCAGCCCTTGTTCGAAGCTTTCCAGATCGTTTTGTCCCTCTATACTCTCCAAATCATGAACCATACAAAGAGTAAGCTTCATCTTACCCAAAACAAGCTATGTCATATGGTATTCTTTCTTTTATCCACCAAAACCTTACTTTCTTTTTTCTAACAGAAGTCTACTGCTATCACCTTGTTCTTGAGGAGCTTCTAACATCCTTGAAGGTATCTCACTCGATATGCTAGTGATTCTATGGGTGGAACTCGATTTACACCATGAAAACCCTCTATTTGGGTGATGTTTGCACCATCTAACTTGCACATCTTGTAACCCTCCGAAGTAAAGATAGTAACCTGCTCAAAAAAAAAATAATTTTCTAACCTTTTTAAAGTTACAAAAGGATTTGGTAATGTTTAAGCATGATCCGTAAGATTTTACACAAGTGTAATGGGTTTAAATGGTGAAATCACTTATCTACAACTTGTTCTTGGGTTGTATGTTAAAACCGTGAGTTAGAGTTATTATTTCTGTAAGTTTTGGGTGTTATTAAGCGTATGAGGTGATGTTAATGGCTGAAAAATAGTAAAAGTATGAATTGTAGACATGTTGAGCTTATTTTGGGACCCGAAAGGTGGTAAAATGACTTAAAAATAAGAGAACTTAGAGTATAACCATGTTAAAAAGAATTCCATGCTCAAAAAGGGGTTAACAAAGTGATATAGATCGGATTTGTTGACTAAATGGTCAAAAGATAATTTAAATGGAATTTTTAGTTACGGGTATTAACTGAGTAACGTTTGGAGGAAAGCCTTGGAGATAATGGTATACAACCAAAATCCATGAAAACCATGTTATTTCAGTAATTTAGGAACTATAAGACTTAATGATGGTGAAAAATTGGTCAAACAAGTTTTTAAACGGTTAATTTCGGGTAAAAACGCGTTTTAACGAGTTAAACTTAAAAATAAGACTTTCAACAAAAAGGGCTTGAAAATACATTCTTGAAAGATTATAAATCTTGTTAAAAGTCCTTAAAATAATATTTAAAGTTTTAAGACATAAAACTATAAGATTCAATGCTTAACCGTTAAAAACCTTCGGTTTAACCGTAACCGGTAACTTAAAACATATGTTCACCAACTCAAATTTAAAATCTGGAAAATTTGGGAGTTTAACTTATTAATAATGTAATATTTAACTCCAAAAGTCAGTTATGGGGTCATAATGGTCATTAAATGTAAAGAAGCCAACTTTAGGGTAGAAAATGTAAATTTTGAAACTTGAAGGACTAAACTGTAAAGTCTGCCAAACTTCAATTAACCGACCCCCCTTGGACTGGTAATCACTTTATAAACTTAATTTAACTTGTGTCAATAACCTAATAGTGTGAAAACATGAATTCCCCTTAAGACACCCTAGCTTTCTATAAAAGAAAATTTTAAATGCAAGCCTTAGCAAATATAAGCTAGTTGAACATTTAACTTCTTAACACACTTTGTCCACCTCGTGTGACCTTTGAACTAGTGGCTTAAAACTTAATCTTGATGGTAGGGTGCCAGACTTGAAACTTTCCCGGTACTCGAAGAACCCGTTGCTTGAAACTTGAGGTGAGTTCTAGTGTTCCTTTTTTACTACTGTTCTTGGGATGAAGCATGCTCTGTTTAAACTGAACTCTTTTCTGTGCTATATTATGATGCTAAATGTTGTGGAAATGTTAGAATCTGCTTTTACTTTTATCACGATCATTAATTCTTGTGTGAACCGCTTGTTTTATATAGGTAGATCTACTTGGGGAATCCCCACACACAGTGCCTTCTATGATGAACGGGAAGGGTACCACACTGAGATCCTGCGAGGTCGTTTGTGTCATGTGATAGGTTTTTATAAGATACTAGGGTGAACTATCCGGCAGGTATGGTATACTATATGAGGCTCAGTTCTTCCTTCGAGATTAACCGGTACAACATAACTTTTGAAGAGGCTAACCGGGACTGAGTGCAGGGTTGATTGTGATCCCCACAATAATGAAACTATAACTTTTAAATCAAATATGGATTTTATTGAATCCTTTTGTGTTTAAATTTTAAGCACTTGAATTCACCAACTTTTTAGTTGACAAAATTTTCTTTGAGCATGTTTTAGGTAACCTGTGATGAAGGTCTGGCTGATGTAGAAGACCTTGACCTAGCACCGTGACCCATGGCATTGGCATGTTTAGTTATTAAAACATTTTGAATAATTTGAATTTGTTATTGTTGGAAACAATTTGTACTGATGAATTATGTACTTGCACTTGGGCTGGACCTTCTACCAGCCCGGTTTTTCTTTAAAATATAATGCGATGTTCTCTCCTTTTGTGCTCTTATAATGGTTTATTTCCGCTGCCATATGTTGTTGCTAGTCTATGACGTCCCACCCTACCTGGGCCCGGGGTGTGACAGGTAGTACCTCTCACTTTGCAAAGGATTGCATCTAGAATCCCAAAGGTACTAACCATATGACCAAGAAGAAAACTTTTGAGAAGAAGAAGAAGATAGCTTTAGAAGGAAAATCTTTTCCTTTTGGAAGCTCCAAAGTGAAGAAGAAGATAATTGAAAACTTACCTTCAGATGAAAATTTGGTCTTGGAAGAAAGGAATGCTTCCGAAGTACTGAAGTCTGATGTAATAGATGCAAAAGCTTCATATTGTTCTCTCCAAAACTTCTAAAGTCATCAAAACTTCTAAAGTATTAAAGGCCAAGTCTAGTCTTCCAAAGATGGTATGGAATATGAAGGAAGGCCACGTGATGGAAAGTTCTTCATCAACAACAACAAATGATCCTTAGAGCTTACATATAGAATCAATTACTATTGCATTATCTTCAGTTCACTTTGACAAGGCCAAGACCAATAAGACTTAGGTTTCCAAATATAACTAACAACTTATTTATGTGCAGGAATAGCTAAACACCAAAGGGAATGTATGGATCATTGATAGTGGCTATTCTAGGGATATGACAGGCAATGGCACTTTGCTTCAGAACTTTGAGAAAATTAATGGAAGGCCAGTTGCTTTTGGAGGAGAATTAGGTGGTTATATTACTAGAAGGGGCAGGGTCACAAATGGTAAGCTTAACATTGAGAAGGTAAATTTTGTTAAGGAGCTTCGGTACAACCTTTTGAGTGTATCCGAATTTTGTGATCAGAGACATAACATGCTCTCTACTAAGCATGAGTGCATTGTTCTTAAGCCTGGGGTGGTCATTCCTTAGGAGCATATCCTGGCAGAGTCCCCAGGAAAGGGAACATGTACAAGATGGACTTGCAGGAAACATCCCCATCAAGAGAAGTTTCTTGCTTTCTATCTAAAGCAAATTATGATGGGTCTTCTCTCTGGCATAAAAGAATGTGTCATGCAAACTTTAAGAACATAAATAAAATAATTAAGAATGATTTTCTAACTGGAATGCCAAAGAAATAGTTTACAAGTTATGACCATTGTGTTGCATCCCTAAAAGGGAAGCAACACAAAGTGTCTCACAAGCCAAAGGAAATGAACTCCATCACTACTCCCCTACACTTATTACATATGGATCTCTTTGACCCCACCAGTGTAACGAGTCTAGGAAGGACCTCATATTGTTTGGTGATCATTGATGACTTCACAAGAACACTTGGGTCTTTTTCCTTTGAACTAAGGATGAGACCCCTAAGATCTTAAAGAACTTCATTTTGAAAATTGAGAATAAATGTGATCACAAGGTCAAAATCATAAGATATGATCAAGGAATGAAATTCAAGAACCAAATCCTTGATACACTTTGTGATGATAAGGGTATTACAAGACAAAACAGTGCTCCCAGGATTCCTCCGCAAAACGGTGTTGCTAAGAGGAAAAACAGGACACTTATTAAAGCTGCAAGAACCATGTTATCTAACTCTAAACTACCCATCACCTTCTGGACAGAGGCAGTCAACACTACTTGCTACGTACAAAACAAAATTTTAGTTGTCAAGACTCATGTTAAGACTCCCTATGAACTGTGGTAGAAGAGGAGACCTTTCATTGGTTTCCTCAGATCATTTGGATGTCCTTGTACCATCTTGAATACTAAGGATCAAATAGCCAAATTTGCTGAGAAATCAGATGATGGATATTTTAATGGATACGCTTCCCATGCTAAGGCTTATAGAGTATACCATCTTAAAACTAGAACAGTTAAGGAGTCAGCCAACGTGACCTTCAATGAGCACACACCCAGTGTGAAAGGTTCTGGTCCTGAGTGCCTGTTTGATCTTGATTTAGTTACCAACTGTTTTAACATATCTTGTGAAGATGTTTTAGGATCAACAGGTAGCTTATCAATTGGAGATCTGATCCAAGATTTGAGCTGAGAAGACCAAGTGTTCCAACTACTTTAGCTCTAATGGTACTAGCCCTGTAGTTGGAAATCCTGTCAGTACAACCATGGCAAATTCTTCAGCTGATACATCTGAGGTGCCTATAAATTCCAGCACAGAGGCATAGAACTCAAATGAAGGAATTTCCAATATAGGAGGAGATGAAGGTGGTAATAGTGATCAAGAATTTCTTGATGCTGATAACCACTCTATAGAAAACAACATCAATAATGTGAAAATACTTATTGGATCAAGTTTCTCTTGATAAGTAAATTGATGTAGTGGATGATACTCAATTACCGGATCTGAATTTCATCAATTTAGATCTGTCCAACCAACTTGCTATGATTCCTCAACTGAGAGTATACAAGTCAAATCCCACCACAAACATCATTGTAAATGTTAAGACGCGGGTGAAAACAAGAGGACAAACCCATGACAAATATGTTTCTCTTCACTCTTGTTTCTTGTCCTAGATTGAGCCTAAGATGATTGATGAGGCTTTAAAGGATGGAAGTTGGGTTGAAGCAATGCAGGAGGAGCTGCTTCAATTCAAAAGACAAAAGGTTTGGAACCTATGTCCTCTCCTCAAGGGAAGACTACTATAGGTACCAATTGGGTATTCAGGAATAAGAAAGATGATAAAGGACATGTCTTCAAGAACAAGGCAAGGCTAGTTGTTTAAGGGTGCACACAAGAAGAAAGAATTAACTACACAGATATTTTGGCTCCTGTATTAAGACTTGAAGCTGTTAGAATATTCCTTGCTTTTGCTGCATCCAAGGATTTCAAGGTCTACCAACTTGATGTCAAGTGTGCCTTCTTATATGGAGCGATTGATGAGGAGGTGTATATTAGACAACCACTTGGCTTTGCAGACCCAGATCATCCTAATTATGTCTACAAGCTTGACAAAGCTCTTTATGAGCTGCATCAGGATCCAAGGAAACGATATGAGACACTATCTTAGTACCTCTATCAGCATGGATACAAGAGATGTACTATTGATGGAACACTCTTCATTAAAGGAATAGGAAATAACTTGATGCTTGTTTAAGTTTATGTGTATGACATCATTTTTGGGTCAACTAATCAAAAGCTCTGTAAAGACTTTGAGAAGCTGATGAAAATATATTTGAAATGAGTGCCATGGGGGAACTCAATTTCTTTCTAGGAATTCAAGTGAAGTGATCTGGTTGTTAGGATTCGATCAAAAACAAGTTATTATATTAGTCTTAGCTACCTTTATTGTGTAAGGGTAAGTAAGGTCGTCTCCACGGGGAATATGTGGAAAGTGTTTAACAATTAAGATCACGAACTTTATAATTAAAGACACGAACTTTATAATTAAAGATTGGAACTTTGGATGAAATTAAGATCACAATTGAAAAAAGCAAGAATCTTTGAAACTAATTTAACTAAATAATAAGAAACAATAACTTTCGGGTTTCCAATTCCGCAAGATCCACAATTGATACTTTTAAATTAGGGTTTATAGGAAACAATACTTCAAGATCTTAGCTTTTGATTAAAGTGGTAACAAAGGAACAATCTTTTAAGACCTGTTCATTCACAAAGTTACCAATTCACTTATATCACATTGTCTACTTTTCTTAATGAGCTCACGATGCAAGGAAATTGAAAACTTATAATCAAGAAAACAACCTTATTTATAAATAAACCTTTTAAATCAAACAAAACATAATGCTTCATTCATTAATCCATTGTTCAATACAAAACGTAATCAAACATACCAATTGCGTCACTTGACAAGAATTTTACTCCCGAAAGCAATCAAGAAGAACTTAGCCACAAATGGTATTCATTGAATCTTCAATCTTGATTATATGATGATCAACGATGATTTGGTGTGTGTTGGGATGATTGAAAACAACTAAAATCAACTTGAATTTACTAGATTTCGGCTGGGAGGAGTTGTCCTTTGAATTAGGGTTGGATAGGTTTAAGTAGACATCAAGATCCATAAAATCCGGGTATTTGTTGAAGACCGGCATATGGTACGCCCAGGGTCGGCGTATCATACACCCCCTCAGCTTCCATACGCCCAACTTTCTATAATTTTACTCAAATACGCCCACAAATACGCCGCCAATACGCCGACCGACATATTATACGCCCATACCCGGCATATCATAGGCCGGTTTGCCTAATTTTGTGCCTTTTTGTAACTTTTGATATTTACATCTTCAGTCCTTGTAGTTTCGTGTTTGGCTCCTTATTCTCCAAAATAAGCCTCCTTTAGCTACAATTACCTATAAATCAAAACACAAACAACTTGAAACTATTCCATCATAATCATGATGTAAAATCATATAATTAGATCAATTAAACCTTGAATTATTAGCACTCGATCATAAAGCAGGTTGACAATGGCATCTTTATAAACCAGTCAAAGTATGTGCAAGACATACTTACCAGATTTCATCTGACTGAGTGTAAGGTTGCTAAGTCACCCATAACCAAAAACCACTCTCTACAACCTGATCTTGAGGGGGAGTGTATTGATGAACATCTTTACAGGGCTGTGATTGGGTCTATTATGTATCTCATAACCAGCAGGCCTAATATCATGTTTGCTACATGTATTTATGTAAGATATCAAGCCAACCCCAAGATGTCACACCTAGTTACTATCAAAAGGATTCAGAGATTTCTCAAAGGTGCTCCCAAACTGGACCTTTGGTATCCAAAGAATTCTGACTTCAATCTGTATGCCTATACAGATAATGACTATGGTGGCTGCAACATGACTCCAAAGTCTACATCTGGGGTATGTCAATTTCTTGGTGGAAGGATAGTCTCATGGCAATGCAAGAAACAATCCTATGTGTCTACATCAACTGCTGAAGCTGAATACATTGTTGCTGCAAGGTGCTATGCTCAAGTGCTTTGGATTCAGAAGCAGATGCTGTACTATGGATTCAACTTCAAGGAGACTCCTATCCACATAGACAACAATAGTGCTATCTCTATTACAGAGAATCCTATGCAGCAGTCAAAGACAAAGCACATCATCATCAGGTATCATTTGATTAGAGATAATTTTGAAAAAGGATTGATAAAACTAGTCAAAGTTAGCACAAATGAACAATATGCTATCTGTTCATAAAAGATTTTGATGAATAGAGATTTAAGTATCTTGTATCAACTATTGGGATGATTAACTTTGAGTAAATTTTCATAAACTAAATTCAAGATTGTTTTTAAAATTTGTGTGTCTTAAGTTGTCTATATCATCACCAAAATAAGCCCAGTTTACTTTGGAAGAAACTTTTCAAAATGATATCCTTTAGAATTTTGAGAATTTTAAATATGTTTTTCTTTGGAAGATATCAAGTTGTTTCTGTAACACCTGGAAATTTCAGAAAAAGAAAAGAAAAGAAAAGTAAAGGGAGCAAATGAGTTATTATTTCAAAAAGTGAGGGTTAAAAGTGTACAAAGGCCAAATTGGCCCATAATGCGATTTAAAAAGAAATATGGCTGCCCATACAACCTTTCCCATGCTCAAACAATCGGCTAGAGAGAGAGAAAGAAGCTCCATCCGGCTCTAGAGAGAGAAAGTAGAAGAAATCTTCAAAAGGTAAGATTCTAAGGTGTTTTCTTCTCGATTTCAGTCAGGTTCGAGCTTCTGGACCGATTTCTATGTGTTTCTATGTGTTTAGTTGCTTGTTTTTGTGTGTTTAGGTGCTAGAACTCCAGGTTGCTCTCGGGTTTATGGTGTTTTACTTGAAAGTTGTTTAAGGTGAGTTCTAGATCCCCTCTTTTACATGTTTTCTATTGGTTTGGGGCTGATATGTATAGTAAACTGATGTTTCTAAACCAAACTATGATTTCCTTGAAAATACTACTGTTTATGAAAGATAAAGGTTTTAATTTAACATCTTATGATGTTGAATAGTTGGTTTTTATGTTTTAAGTGTGTAACTGATAGATCCATGCTAAGAATACGCTTAAGATGATGTATGGGACTAGAAACTGTACAAGATTGGGTTGTTGGTGATGAACTTGTTGTCCGCTGTGGACACTTGAGCACTGATAAGGTGTCCGCTGTGGACACTTAGGTATTTAAGCTATCCACTGTGGACAATGCATGTCCATTGTAAACACTTAAGTAAGCCTCTACGTCCGCTGTGTACCCTTTAGGTACTTTTAGACTGTCTGCTGTTGACTTGGCTGTCCGCCGTGGACATTTTAAGTCATCCGTTATGGAACATCCTTAGTATTTTAATCATCCGCTGTGGACTTTGGCCATCCGCTGTGGACTTTGGCTGTCCGCTGTGGACACTTATATTATTTAAGTCGTCCGCTGTATACGCTGAGAACACTTAGGTACTTATGTTTAATGGAAGTTTATGCTCGTCTAATGTTTCTAATTGTGAGATATAAAAGTCAAATCAAGTTTACTTCTGAAGCAGAAGTACAAGTTTTCTTCCGAAGCTTATGTTCTTCCAAAGCTTATAGCATAAATCTTCCGAAGCTATGTAATTCTGAAGCTTATAGCATAAATCTTTCGAAGCTTATGTTCTTCCGAAGCTTATAGCATAAATCTTCTGAAGCTTATGTTCTTTCGAATCTTATAGCATAAATCTTCTTAAGCTTATGTTCTTCTAAAGCTTATAGCATAAATCTTCCGAAGCTTATGTTCTTCCGAAGCTTATAGCATAAATCTTTCGAAGTTTATGTTTGCCTTTGGAAGGATTAGTATTAGTTAGTTGTGGAACTGGGTATATAGTGTGATGTATTCTCATTTTGTGAGATGATCAGAAATAATAATCTATGCAATCGTTCTTCTCTGAGGTGTGAATTCTAACACTATTGTTATATTCTTTTGTTGTGGCCTGCTGTTATGAATTATAATATTTCAAGTTATGTATTATGATGTGACTTTACGTGGCATGATATGTATATGTACGTAAAGTATTATGTAATGAAAAGTGGAAGATAACGATAATGAAAAGTGGAACGTAATGAATGAATGGTAGTCTTGCAAGCAAAATGATGGAGGTTCACAACTCAACGAGGTAGTTGTTTGCTCTACTGTGTGCGGTTTAGCTAACCCTTGATGATGCGCACAGGGGTCCAATCCTTGAGATTGACCAAAGTGTGATAGGATCCTTGTCTCTTTACCCCGGTATTGTGTCAGCTTTGAGCATGATGTGGGGGTTTACTTGTAAGCCCACACATAGTACTAGCTTTTACATGACGTGGGGGTTAGCGTATGGCATGATCCAGATGAAAGTGAAAGATGTTAATAAATGAAAGTACGAAAAAGAGCGATGATGAATGATGATGAACGATGATGAAAGATAATGAATAATTATTATCAAGATGTATGTATGATGTATGACCACGTATGAAAGTAAAGGATTTGTTTATACGAAAGCAATGTATTTATTATAAGCTAGAACTCACTCAGCAACGCTGACATTTTATATGCATATCAGTTGGCAGGTAATTGATGATGCTGAGGAGGTGCAGGCATGGATGCATCAACTACTAGGGATGATTCGAGTCTGGCATCCACCTTTTTTTTTGAAAATGTTATTGTATTTATAAAATTTTTGAGATGTAAAAAGAATGTTGTAATGGTTTGACACGATTTTAATTATTAATGAAAAGATATAATTCCGCTACAAAATGATGTGTTTTAAGTGTTTTATGCGATGATTGACCAACTGTAAGCATCCCAGGAATGTGGACTTACATTTTCAGAAGAAAATTATATCTTCAAAACAAATAACTACTTCTGAGAATATTACCTTTGGAAGAAATTTTAATATATCTTCTAAAGCTTACATTTGTCATCGAGTACTTATATGTCTTGAAAGACTATTTTCTTCTAAAAGCAATTAAGTTTCGAAAGCTTTATTCTCACTTTGAATAAAATTTCTGATATTTGATATCTTTCAAAGAAAAATTTGTCTAAGAAGTAAAAATACCCTAAGTATTTTTCTTCCGAAGCAAATTCTAGAAAAGCTAAGGAATATCTTCTTAAGCCAAACTAGCTTCGGAAGTTTTCTCAAACCTTTCAAATACATATTACCTTTGGAAGATTTTAGACTTCCAAGAAAACTACTATTGGTCCTTTTGATCGATATAACAGTGGTATTGACGTATAAACAAGGGTTTCCCACTGATTTAACACCACAAGAACAATAACATAATGAACTAATTGAGAATCAAAGCAACAATCATCAAACAATGGCTCAAAGATAATAATAAATGAACTTCCAACCAAAACATACAGTTGCAACAAGGATATTTTCATATTAGGGTTTTGCAAACACTACCTTACAAAGATAAAATATTACAATATATAAGCTAGGCTAAATTCGCTGACAGTTTCGCTGGCTAACAAAACTGTCTGACCATCAACTAGATTCACTAGGCAGTGAACTACAGTTTCTCCGGGTGACCTAGAACAGCTGACTCTGGGTGAAACTACAGTTTCGCCCGTAGTTTTGCTGGGTCATCAAAAACTATAAGAATGCAAATTACAAGGAAATGAACTAACATTTAACCTATTACACATATCAAAATACTCCTATCAATAATGGTGAGTCCAACCTATACTGGATCATCAATTCTCCCCCTAGGTTGGACCTCACTCTTGATCTTCTTGTTCATCTCTCGCTTCCTCCGTAGCTTTATCTGATGTCTCTTGATTAGCTCCTACTGTACTTTCGTCTTCTGCCCTTGACTGGCCTTTTCAAATTTTCTTGTAAGCTCCTGCACATCCATCCTTAATTCATCACCTTGTAATACTTTCATAGCAAGCTCCCTGATCTCAGCCCTCACACCTCGAGCCATGTTAGCCACATTCATGAAGAGTCTGGCTTCAGTTCTTGTTTCAGCTCCAACTCCGGCTTTTATATGATTCTCGCAAAGCACCACTAAATCTTCACAGAATGAAAATACTTCCATAGGATCAAACAACTTAATCTCTTCACCACCTTTCAATCTAATAACAACTTCCCATGTATTATTGTCATAGAACCACTTTTCAAAATTTTGAAGTCTTGGGGGAAGTGGATTGGGCACTTTCACTCTGTTAACTGTTTTGGTTGGCTTTAGCTTTAAGATAATCCTCCTTTTTCCAGTAGCCCGATCTAGATCTTTCTTTGATCTCCTTCTTTCTGTTTTCATGTAACCGAAAGCTTTAAAATTATCATTCATTCCCATCTTTATCTCCTTCTCCAAAAGCATTGCTCTCTCACTCAAATGTGCCTCCAGTAGGGGAATTTCTGACAATCTCCTTAAATCCCATCTAGGTAAGGTCTTGAAGGCCTTCCTTTTGTGTATGTAAGAAATATCTCCTCCTCTTCTGTTGATCATAAACATTTTTAGTTCATGATTGTACTTCCAACTCACTATCCTTTTATCTAATTTCTTTCTACTTGGCCCACTTATGTTTTGGAACAGTGGAGTCAGTTGTTCTTTTTCTTTTTCTTTAACAAACCAATCTTCCTTATTCAGCTCCATAACATCTCATTCATCAGAACCCTTTTGAGCCACATATGTCATTGGGCACTCATCTACTTCATAGAACTTAGGTTCAGAATCATAGTCAACTAACTTTTCCTCAAACTCCTCTTCTTCATCAATGAGATTCATCTCAGCTCCTTTCTTGCTTCCTTCAACAGTTTCTTCTCTAAATGCTTCAGCATCAGTTAAATCGGTGTTTATGTCCAGCCCCAGATCTATGAACTCAGCCTCTACAACCCCATGCTCATCGCTTACAGCACCTTACACGTTACTTCTCTTCTCAACTCTAACATTAGTACCACCATCACCACTGCCAACATCAGCATCACCTGCATTAGCTCTAGCTCCACTTGATTCTCCACCAATCCCCACCGAACTTCCCACTTTCAAAAATGAACAATTAGATGTATCCGTAAGATCATCTATTTCTGCTTGAGATAACTGGTTGGGCAGGCTAGCTTTAGCTTTTAGCTCACTTACTTCCTTGAGTAGTCTTTTTATTAAATCTTGCTAGTCTACCATCATTTTCTTCACACTTTCCAGTTCTTTATCTTTCTCATTTTCTCTTAGCTCCTGATTCACGAGCTTCGTTTTTATCATACCTAATTCATTGGCCAAAGATGCATTCAGATTTCAGATAACATCTTGATCCAATTCCGATTTGGGATCCCTTCTTTCTTCAAAAACTGGCTGCTTATGCTTAGATCTCCTTTCAGTAACATGAGCTAGTTCTCCTTGATCAAATTTCTTTTTAGCTCTCATCTCCCTTTGAACTCTTAGCTCCTCCTCAACCTCATCAATCTCAGCTTCTAAGTCATATTCCTTCTCCGTTGCATATCTTTTTTGCTTCTTTACAGCCTCTTCTTGCTTCTCCCTGTTCTCTTCAGCATTCTTATTTTCACTTTTAATCAACCTTTTTATGTAACTCCATCTTTCAGCAAAGTACATATTCTCCAAAAGATACTTTATCTTTCCGCTGAAGTCATGTCTCACAGCTGAGCAATCTGCAAATATCCTAGTGTTTATTTGCATTAGCCATTTAATTTCTCCATGTCTGGGTTGATTTGGCTTCAAATCATTAATGAGCTCTGTACAAACCTAGGATATAGGATCCACTTATCCTTTTTCAACGGCATAATATTCTCAGTCATGCAATCAAAAATCAACTTTGCAATATTGGCTTTCTGTCCCTGACAAAATAAAATCATAGCTTTTGCCCAATGCTGGTTTAGACCATCTGGCCCTCCTTTCCTTTGATCCAAGTACATAATAAATACATGGGCGATGTATTTCCATTCCTTAGATAAGAAAGATTTCTTGATCTCTTTCTTTGAGCCAAAAGAAGGTCCTTCATACCCAATGTGTCTAAATGCATTAAGTACCTCTGCATCAGACATTTTCACTTCATCACCATAATCTTCATCCAGCCTTAACACTCTTGCTATAGTCTCAGCAGTAATAACAAGGTCTTGCTCAAGAACTCTAGTAGTAATCTGATGTGGATCAGTCCCCAAGTCATACTCTGCCGTTCTCCAAAAGTCTCTTATGTGAAGATTATAGATCGTGGGCGTATGAGAAATAACATAACTGATAGGAGATTGCTTCAACCATTTAATGCAATCTTTGAATCCAATGGCCTTATGATTACTATCATCCAATAGTGCACAAATGTTTGTCTTCTCATCAAACTATAGATTAGCCATCTTTACTTAAAATTGAACAAAAGTAAGTTAGTTATAACATAAAAAGAATAAAGAATAAAGTAATTAAACAAAATTTAAGAAAAATCAGAAAATTAAACAGTTTCGCTTGTCAGCAAAACTGTAGTTTCACTATAGGCACAAATTAACAGTTTCGCTGTGGTTTGAACCTTAGTTTCGTCTAAACAATTGTATAAATTCACTGAGACATCGGCACAGACTCATGTGTCTAAGTGATTTTATAGTTTCGCTGAGGATGATATTGTGGTTCATAACACCAACGAAGTTGTAAGTTCACTGAACCCCATACAAAAAGATTAGTTGCCTGAGATAATCTATAGTTTCGCTAAAATAGAATATGCGAAACTGTCAAGTACACGCGGTCAGCATAGCGAGATAGTTTTGCCCGAAACACTGAACTTTCGTTCAGATTCGCTGGATGGTCACGTAGTTTCGCTGAACGAACCTACGAACTTCCCGACCCAGCGAATCAACCTTGGGCTATCGTCTAGAGTTTAAGACAATAACCAATGATAAACAACTATCTCGAAACACAAACCTAAGAACTCAAAACCAAACAATCGCAATGGAAATCAATTTTTGAAACGTGTAGGTATAAAATCATGCAGAGTTTAGGGTTTACTTTCGCTAATGAGATATTGAAACAGATTTCACACGGTGCAATATATAGGTCCTAGTTTCACTGACAGCGAAACTATAGTTTCGCTCGGCATCTCAGATGAAGTCATGAATCCCAGTGAGGAGCGAGTTTGCCGACGAATCTATAGATTCGCTTGGCGAAACAACCAGCGAAACTTAGTTTCGCTGGAGCCTAACACTTTAAAAAAAAATTAAAATTTTAAAAGAAATCTTGAATTTACAAACCTTTTAATGAAAAACATTCTTCATCCCATATATCGACACGAACAAAAATAAAAGTAAAAAAACGGATGAATAAAATAAAGTAAAAAATAAAATAAAATAAAATAAAGTACGAAGTAAATGAAAAATGTAAGAATAAAAAGATATAGACACTTCTTTTTCAAGAAGTTGATTTAGAGAGTCAAGGATTGGCAGGATTGCTAATATTTTTGTCCTTTTAAGCCCATGCCTTATTCTTTTCAACGTATAATCTGCAGCTGTCTTTATCATATTTTGGTTTAATTTCAGAAACTCTAATGATTTAGTTTCTACTGCCATTCGGCAAAGTACTTATCATGTCATCATCGTTTATTGAGCAATATGATTAACTCTGCTTGAATTTCTTTTGAATTTACAACCATGAATCTTAATATAATATAAGAATCACTGTGCCTTTATTTGGGAACAGATGATGAGAGCTCCAGATCTCTACTAACGTATAACAGAGAAGATGATCAATTTAACTTGCTGATGAGAGCTTCAGATCTATACTTACGTATAACAGAGAAGACCATCAGAACGTGCTGATGAGAGCTCCAGGTCTATATTCACGTATAACAGAGGAATCATCACTCCAGGTCAATGTTCACACATAGCAGAGGAGATAAGCACGAGATATATCTCTGAAGAGCTAACGAGAAGTATCAATTTAGATACAAGGTGATGGGGAGATTTGGGAAATGTCAAACCATGTTAAAGCAGAGATTTGAAACTCTCAACCTATTTTTGACAGGTCTTGTAACTTTGTGCAGGCAGAGATGTCAAGGAAATGATCCTTATCACCAAGTTCTTTAAGCTTTAATTAAGCTACGCGATCACTGTTTACTTCGTTTTCAGGCTGAGCCTACCATGCATATCCCAACACAAAGCTGTTGACCTCCTTCAAACTTCTTTTTCTTGAAGTTCCTGAAAAGACAAAATTAAAAAGAGTAAAATCTTTATTCTCCCCTGAAATTTCTTTTTAGCAACCAAGAAACATAAATTTTTGTTTTTCAAATATTGTAAAAGATCAAAGATGTGAAGACATATTGGACTCGAAAGTTTATCAGTAAAAGTTTATATAAAAAAAATAAACAAAAATAGTTATTTACAGTTATATACACACTATGTAAACAAAAGAGGTTTTAAAATGATATTAAACCTAACATTAAGATCAATTCATAAAAAGGAGGTTTATCAAATGTTTTTGTGAAAAGATCCACTCTTTGATTTTTGTGTCAATTGGAATAATATCTATAATACCCTTTTCCTGAGCGTCCAGAATGGCATGAATTCTCGTTTCAATGTGCTTGGTGCGAGTGTGATGAATTAGATTTTTTACAATTCCAGTAGCAGCTTCATTATCATAGAAAAGTGGTGTATGAAGGAAATTGATTCCATAATCCATTATCGTTGTATCAAAAGCACTTGATAGCAGCAACTGGAGGCAGCAACATATTCAGCCTCTCCTGTAGATAGAGATACTGTTGTTTGCTTCTTGCTTTGCCATGAAACAAGACAATCCCCAAGATATTGATATCCGCCAGTGACGGATTTCCTGTTGATCCTGCAACCACCATGATCACTGTCAGAATACTCATGTAAATCAAAGTTTCATCCTTTTGGGTACCAAAGCCCCAAACAAGAGGAACCCTTTAAGTAATGAAAGATGCGTTTAACAGCTCTTTCATTGGATTCTTTCGAGTTGGCTAGAAAACGGGCACAGTAGCACACGACAAATGTAATATTAGGACGGCTAGTCATGAGATACATGAGAGATCCGATCATAGAACGATAGCGATGAGCATTCACGGATTTCCCATTATCATCTAGAGTTAAATAGGTTTGAGCAGTGAATGGAGTGAGTTCTAGAGAAGAATCATCCATCTTGAACTTTTTAAGAATCTCCAGAACGTACTTTTCTTGGTGAATCAAAATACCAAAAGGTTTTTGTTCAACCTACAATCCCAAGAAAAAGTACAGCTCACCCATCATGCTCATTTCGAAGCGATCCTTCATTACTTCTTCAAATTCTTTGCATAGTTTCTCATTCGTTGAACCAAAAATGATGTCATCAACGTAAACTTGAACAATCAACATTTCACCATCAACATCCTTCTTGAATAGAGACATGTCTATAGTTCTATGAGAGAAACCCTTGCTAAGCAGATATTGTGTCAAGGTTTCATACCAGATGCGAGGTGGTTGATGTAATCCGTATAAGGATTTATCAAGTTTATATACTTTGTTAGGAAAATCTGGATCCTCGAAACCTGGAGGTTGACAAACATAAATCTCCTCATCAATGTTCCCATAGAGAAATGCACACTTCACGTCCATCTGAAAAACTTTAATGTTTTTGTGAGCTGTGTGAGCAAGGAAGATTCTGATGGCTTCAATGAGCAACTGGAGCAAACACTTCAGTATAGTCAATGCCCTCCTCCTGAGCAAAACCCTGAACAAGCAACCTGGATTTGTTTCGTATAATAACTCCTCGATCATCTGGTTTGTTTTGTATACCCATTTAGTACCAATAGGGAACTTGTTTGGAGGAAGATCAACTAATTGCCAAACTTTTAGTTTCCTAAACTGTTGAAGCTCCATCTTCATATATTCAACCCAACTTGGGTCTTGAAGTGCTGCTGAGATATTTTTGGGAACGATTTGAGACAAGAAACATGCATAGAGACATTTATTTATCAATCCAGATTGACTTCGTGTCTTCACACCATTGGTAATGGAACCAATTATGTAATCATGTGGGTGGTCTTTTAAGGATTTGAAGTTGGTGTTAAGGGTTGAAGGATTGGAAGAAGATGATGATGTGGTTTGTGATGGTTGTGAAGTGGAAGTTGGTTGTGATTGAGGAATCTGTTGTGGTGGAGGTGTAGGTGGACTATCAAGTGGAGGTTGAGGATAAGGGTTAATTGGTGGTTGTAGATGAGGTTCAGGTGGAAGAGATTCGGTTGGAGGAATGATTTGCATATTGGTTTGAGGAACAACATCATCATCAACAACTGGAAGGTTGAAAGATTTGAAGATAGTATTTGAGTCATAAAACCATGTTGGGTCAGATCCCAAGTTTGGTGAATTAGACTCTTGCCAATCAACATAGAATGATTCCTGCACAATACGCGTTCTTTTGTTGTAGACCTGATACACCTTTTGTGAGGAAGAATAGCAAACAAAGAAACATTCATTAGAAACTGCACCAAACTTTGACTTCTGAGCTTGAGTGTTTAGCAAAGTACATGAGCAACCAAATGGGCAAAAGATGTTAATCAAGGGTTTCCGTTGATGAAGAAGCTCATAGGAGTCTTCATTTTGTCTTTCACAATGAGAACCCTGTTAAGTACATAAGAAGCACAATTGACAGCTTCTGCCCAGAAAATAATTAGAAGCTTTGACTCAATCAGCATAGTTCTTACTTCTTCAATGAGGGTTTGATTCTTCCTTTTAGCAACACAATTTTGTTGAGGTGTCCTAGCAGCACTGAACTGTCAGAGAATCCCTTTGCTTGCACAGAAGGAGTCAAAGATATGGTTTCTGAATTCAGTGCCATTATCACTTCGGATAGCCATTACATTCTTTTTGTTGACGGCTTCAATTGAGAGAATCAGCTTTTGAAGCTCTTCTGTAGTATCTCCCTTGTGTGCTAGAAATCTTAACTAAGAATATCTTGAATAATCATCTGTAACAACCAAACAGTAAGATTTTGTAGCAATAGATTTAACACTTATAGGACCAAATAAATCAGTATGTAACAATTCAAGGGGTTTTGAAATTGTGTTTTCAAGCTTAAGCTTGTATGGCTTTTAGTGTTGTTTTCCTTGAGCACAGGCAATGCATTTTTCTACCACTGAAAAATCTTTAGGTGGTAGCCCCCTCCCAAGATTGTTCTTAACCAATTTATTTATATTTTTGAAATTAACATGTCCTAATCGTCTATGCCACAGAAAAGATTCAGAAGATGAAGCTTTGGACAAAAGACATGTCACAGTGGAGGTAGATTCTTGTGATCCCATATCCAGAAGATAAGTATCTTTCTTTCTTGGAGCACATATGATCACTAAATCTTCTGGAATAATAAACTCTGGTTTGAGAAACAAGCATTCATTTGACATAAACAACACTGGTATATCTTTATCACAGATTTGTGATACACTTAACAGATTGAATGCTAATTTCGAGACATAGTTCACTTTCTCCAGAGTTATGGAACCATTTGAGACTTCTCCCTGACCAATCATCTTTCCACCCTTCTTGTCTCCAGCAAAAGCGACATATCCTCCATTTATTATGTGATAATTTTTGAGTAGGTCCTTCAACCCAGTCATATGCATTGAACATCCACTATCAACATGCCAGAAGCTATTAATAGCTCTTCTGGAATGTTCCTGGCATAAGAAAAAATTGCTAAGACTTGGAAATTGGGACCCAAGTCTTGACTGACTTAGGTCTCGGAACAGAGGACTTTTTATAGAAAAAATTATTTTCTGAAATGATTTAATCTACTTCCTAAGGAACTACTATTTACATTTCTATTAACAAATGCAGGGCAAGTTTTAATAACCTAATCATTCTTTCCACATCTAAAACACCGGGACTTTAAACCTTTCTTATTACGTTGAAACAGGCGCTTGATCAGTTAATATTTCTTCTTCACATTCAGACATGCGTGAATCAGAATTGCTACAAGAGTCATATGATTTTTTTAATATTTATTTTGTGACCATTATTTTAGCAAATTCTGATTTACATTAATATTTCTAACATTTGAGGAAGTTGTCTCCATTTCTTTAGGGTTAGAAATCCGAATTGGTATAAAAGATGGGATAGGATGAGAAAGAAACTTTTCAAAATAATTTGAGTTAGTATATCTATCTGAAGCTTTACTTAAAAAACCATCATTTCTATTAACATGATCATTTGAAACATCATGGTTTGATTCATGGACATCTGAGGATAAACAAGCTGGACTAGAACTAGAGCTACATATGCTATTGTCTATAACAAACGTTTGGGAAACAAATCTACTTAAACTATTGTCTATTGAAGACTTTTTGGAATCTTAAATTTTAAAACTAGAGCTACCCAGACCACTACTTGCAACTTAATCATATTCCTCTCGAATCTCCTTATGATTCACTCCTTCTAAACCTACACACAAACTGTTAGTATCTTTCTGAATTAACTCATTAGTGGGATGAGGTACAGGCATAGGAGAATAACAATAAATGCTTGGTGGAGGATAAACATGAGTGGTTTCTTCACTTCCTAAACCTGTCTTAATTCTAGCCCCCCATTGTTTTTTGCAAAGCTCCTCATGTTTCATTCAGAAATTGTCCACTTTTCAAGTTTAGTTTTCAATTTGCATGTTTCAAATTCAGCAAGTGCTACAAGTTTAGTTAAAGCATTTATTTCAACGTTTCTTTCCAAAAGATTTCTTTTGAAATTCTCATTTTCTTTTAACGCTTCATTTAACTTAAGTTCCTTATTAATTTTTTTTAATTTCTTTTCATTTTCTAATAATAGTCTGTTTGCTTTATAAACCCCAAATAAATAGATTTTGCATGGAGACCCATAACTACCTTTCCAGTAGCCAGGGCCTTTTCACACTGACAGACCAGAGTGTTCTTCCTGCGTTCTTCTTCCTCAATTGCTTTTTTTCTACCCTCCTCAGCTTCACTTTCCTCTTTCTTTTCTTCTTTCTAGCCACCCTTCTTCTTTTCACTCACTTCACCAACTGTCACTTTCTCTTCAACATTCTCACAATCACCTTTTTCATCTTTAACTTTCTCAATCTTCATCTCTTCAACTTGAACCTGTTGCTCATCATTTTCACCAATAACTTCTTAAATCTCACTCTTTAACTCTCTAAAAGGATCAAAGTTCTCAATAGAATCCACACCACTATTTACTAACTCAACCCTAGTGCATGATTGATTTCTTCTTTAGCTTCCTTAATCTTAGCACTCCAATCAAAGTTTGAAATGAGTGTTGTTCATTCTGTGACTTAGCTTCTTCCTTATCAGTGATTGGAATAACTTTAGAAGCTCCAGAAGTTCCTGGTTTAGTAATGATAGGAGATAGACATTCTCTTTTAAAGTGCCCCAGCTGTTTGCAATTGAAGCATCTCAATTTTGACTTATCAAAGCCAAGCTTAGAATTCTGATTTTGATCTCCAAAGCTTCTTCTATCAATTCATTCCATGAATCTTCTTGCACGTAGTATGAGCATGGCCATTTGCCATTGGATATCTATTTCCTCTAAATCATCTGGATCAACTTGAAACATGTCCACAACAATCATTCCTTTTCCCTTTAACTCCCCAGCAACCAGAGCCTCATTGCTGTGTACAAACATTCCAAATATTGTCATAGTATCCGATGGAATTTGAGCAGTGACGGATGGCTTTGAGCTTGAACCAACACTTGTAAATCCACCACTAGACTTGTTTGATACACCATATCCTGTAGAGCCACCATAAGCTGAACCATACATAGGCGAGTTTGCAGGGGATGACACTAATGCAGCATTTTGTAGATATGTAGTGGCTGGTATCATGGATTGATTGTATTCTCTCCTTTTCAAATCCAAATCAAAAGATTTCAATATGTTGATTACATCCATAATTTTGTAATCTACAATATTTCTTTCATGCTTCAACATTCTAACTTGCAAGCTCCATTGCGATGGGAGAGAGTCCAAAAGCTTAGTAACTTGTTCATGGTTACCCAGATGTTCATCATACTTCTTTAAAGTTCTTGAGATAGAGAAAAACAATTTGTAATATCAGTAAGACTTTCATTCTTGTGTCCTACGAATGAATTGAATTCCTTCTCAGCTTGGGCTTTCCTGTCCTTCTACAAATCCTCATTACCATCATAAAATTCACACAGAGAATCATATAAGGATTTTGCATTCTTATGTTCAGTGAAGCGGTTGTAGATAAAAGCTTTCTGATCATGATTGATTAGCTTGAGGTCTCTTTCAATATAGGTAGATGAATTAGTTTTTGGTGAGATAACTTGACCAACTGTGACAGTTGGAGTGTGTGGACTATTTACTATTGATTCCCACTGATTATGATCAGTGTAGTAGAAGAAGGCTTTTAAACATCGTTTCCAGTCCTTAAAATTATCACCGTTTATGAGCCTCGGTGGCCTATTGGGAGTAACACTCTCCAAGTTAGAAATGGTGATATTGGTGGATGTCATTCTTTAAACAGTATTGGTTTTGCTGAGAAATATAGATTTGCTGGTAAATTCGCTGCTAACTTTGCTAGTAGATTTGCTGGTAAATTCGCTGCTAACTTTGCTAGTAGATTCGCTGGCAAGCAAACAATAGTTTTGCCTGAATTAGTGATCAAAAACTCTAGTTTCGGCGATAGTTTCGCTGAGACTAGTAGAACTTTCTTTCTAAGACAATTTCGGCAGCACTTTCGCTTGCTATGGCAATCAAGGAAGATGAACTTTCGTTCAAAAGAGCTACTTTCGCTGGATTGTGTCAGGTATAGTAAGTCCCTAATTATAATGGCCAGTTGTGATTAGCCACTTACTTTACTCTTCATCCCCCAAGCATTCTACATCAGTATCCAAATCTACTAAGAGCACATAATCCACATAGCACACGCACATAATTCCTTTTCATTAAATTACATAAAAAAATTACAAAAAACCTTTACCTGCAGGCATGTAGCTACAAGGACTGGCATCCCTTTCCCTTTCTTGTCCCATTCTCAGTTTAAGTTTAGGTTTTTGAAAATATTTTACCTAATTCTCTTAAACTTTGGCTCTGATACCAACTTATAAGGCTCCGTTCCCGGAACGCTTACAGTTGGTCATTCAAAGCATAAAATATATAGAATATAACATTTTAAAACACATCATACATGCAGTAGAATTTGAACTTTTCGTTAATAATTAAAAAGGTCATGACAAAACATCCTGTTGTTTCATTTACATCCCAAAAACTATATTAGTACAATAACATTCCCAAAATATGTGGATGCCAGATTCTGATTATCCCCAGTAGCTTATGCATCCATGCCTACGCCTCCTCAACAACAACAAATTACCTGCCAACTGATATGCATATAAAAAGTCAGCGTTGTTGAGTGAGTTCTAGTTTATATAATAAAATACTTTACTTTTAATAAAACCTTTCCTTTACTTTCGTTCGTGATCACACGTCATACGTACATCTTGATAATAATCTTTTATTTATCCTTTATCATCGTACATAATCGTTCGTTTCGTACTTTATTATCTTTCACTTCTATCCAGATCCTGCCATGCCCCCTCTTCGATGTACAAAGTGACTAATGTCTTGGGAGCAAGTGGCAAGGACCCGGTTTCGCACGTTTCCATTAGTCACAAAGACTGACGGTTAGGTGTGCACTTGGCACACTATCAAGGTGGCAACCCATAAAAAGTTGTGACCCCCTTTTTATGCTTGCAAGACTTTTAACTCATTCATTATGTTCCACTTCTCATTATCTTTATCTTCCACTTTCATTACAATAATACTTTACGTACAAGAGTATTAGCACACCATGTAAAGTCACATACTAATACGTAAAATAGAACATCAACCACAGCCCTCAAACATACATAACATCCACAGGGATAAACCATCAAAACATTTCAGAACTTAACACTACATTCTACTTCCCAAGATTTCAGAAAATTCTAAGTCCCCAAAGAAATACGGATGAACAATACTAATGCGGATGAACAAATGCGGATGAACTGTAGCAAATGCGGATGAAATTCCTCTGAAAATATTCTAAGTGTCCAAAGAAATGCTGTTAGAACAAATGTGGATGAGCATAAACAAATGCGGATGAACTGTAGTAAATGCGGATGAAAGTCCTCAGAAAATATTCTATGTCCAAAGAAATGCGGTTAGAACAAATGCGGATGAGCATAAACAAATGCCGATGAACTGTAGCAAATGCGGATGAAACTTTAGCAAATACTGATGAACACTTAGCAAATGCGGATGAACACTTATCAAATGCAGATGAACACTTAGCAAATGCGGATAAACACTTAGCAAATGCGGATGAACACTTAGCAAATGCGGATGAACACTTAGTAAATACGGATGAACACTTAGCAAATACGGATGAACAAGTCCAGTACCTGTGATGCAACTTATGAAATTTTCCAGTCCCAAACATCATCTTAACATGAACTTAGCTTAGATCTATCAGTCTAACACTTAGAACATCTTAAACATTATACAATCATCATGAAATCACATAACATAACTATATCATCATAAACAACCGTACCATATATGGAAGATCATAATTTGCTTCAAAAACATCAGTTAAGTATGCATACCAGCCCCAAATAAGTAGAGAACATATAAAAATAGGGGATCTAGAACTCACTTGTACTGCTTTCGAGTAAAACTCCTCCAAACCCGAGAGCAACCTGGAGTTCTAACTCCTAAACACACAAAAACACACAACCAAACACATGAAAACACTTAAGAATCGGTCTAGAAGCTGAAAACTCAACTGAAAACGAGATGAACACCATAGAATATTACCTTTTGAAGACTTTCTCTCTAAAACCAGGTAAAACTTCTGCTTCTTGCTTCAGCGGAGAATTCTTGCATGAGAGAGAGGAGTATGGGCGGCCTTAACACCTTTTTGAACCCATTAAGGGAAAGTTTGGCCCTTGCCCGCTTTTAACCCCTTGTTTTACAATAATTCTCTTTTTCTCCCTTGCGTTCTTTTCTTTTCTTCGTGCTGAAATTTTTTTTTGCCGGGTGTTACATAATTCATTGTGAATGAAAGAAAAAAATAATTATAGAGGGACTCGATGGAAGTAAAACTAAGGCAAAGAAAAGAAGGTCCATTGGGAAGAAAAATAGGTGGTAGGTATTTATCATTAGGTTGGAAAGAGTGTAACCCGGTCATAATCCATCATTTATAATAATTTTTGTTCTCAAATCCAAATACACATCAATTACTTTTATAATACATTTGTATGTAAACTAACTTTTTTCTATTTTTCTAAGTTTTACTTTGTGTTCAAATTTAGTATGAAAATCAAAATGATACTTCAAAAATTTTATGGATAACTTTTAATAATGTTTAATTCCTTAATTATTTCAGCTAAAAACTTTTATATCTAGAGCTGTAATTCATATTTTTCCCAAACTCTAAAATAACTCATCACTTATTATATTCCTTTATTCTATTTTCAACAAATTGTTTATTTACTTTTACTCTAAGTTTTAAAATAATAGTTATTACATTGAAATTCTTATAACTTATTATAACACTCGTGGATCTTTAGGTAACCGTTTTAGTTTCGCATATAATACTCAAAACCCTAATTCATGACAAAACCCTAATCTCATAATTTCATTCCGAAATCGCTATATGCGATTAAAATAAACATTTGATAATAAATCAGAGTAAAACACTATTTTTAATGTAATCAATGTGGAAGCGTAAACATTTGTAAAATCATAAGAAATAAATGCGTAAAAAACGGTGCCCAATAAAAAGTAGTAATTGTAAATGAATTTGTTTTCAAACAACAAAGATGATGCATGAGACTCGGATGTGCAACCCTAGCCTTAAGCGTGTTGGTAACCAGAGAAAACATGCTAAAATGTGTTAACACAAGTTTGGTGAGTTCACATGTGTAAATTAGTAAGTATGGTTAAGTAAATAAAGCATAGCGATAGGTAGCTAGCCTATAATCAAGTTACTTAGTGTTTCGAAACCGAATTTGACTGTTTGTAAGTTGTTTGTCTTTCCACCATATCTATCACAGACAGTGGCAAATGTTACGTCGATTAAACACCCATTCGACCTCGGTCGAGTTAGCACGAATAACGTAGGTGGGGATTGTCTAACCCAGTAGTACTACTCAGAATTACCTGCCTAGCTCGTTACTAATGGTTTGAGAATGTAAGGACTTTTAAGTATGTTTGCACTACATTAACAGATGATAAAGCAATAATACTAAAATCACCAAAATAAAGTTTGCATATTTCTCCCCGAACAGAAAAGTATGTAAAATAAATGTCGTGAAAACTCACCTTAAAATGCCTAGGAAAATATGAAGTGTAAAAGCCGAAAGCTAAAAATTACCTAACAAATACAGGTCCGTGAGTGTGTTTACATAATGGTCAAAATGAACCCCGTTGTATACAAGCCATATAAACCGTCAGTGTGTTTGAGAAATGCTTGAAAAGTTTGACAAATTTGACTTTTTGACCAAAGTTGACATGTTTAGTTATGCTTAATTACTCACAAAATTTTGATGTCAGAAATCTACTTTTAGAAAGCTCTTATTTTTGGAAAGTATAACCTCGATACACATGTGTAATCCATTTTCAAGAAAAAGGAAGCATATCGTAATAAACATTTGAATTACACACCTATATCATCTTAAATAACTTATAGCATGTTAGCATATCCTAAAACATCATCATGCCTAAAGTTTCCAAATTTAAATTCATAATAACACAAATTGCAAAAATTGTATCACAACCTCCCAACATGTTTTTATGATCATGCTAACATCAACAAACCATCATCTCAAATTTTACACATATCATACTCCACATACTTTACATTGTGTCATAAAAGTTTCCATAAATAGCAAGTATGTCCATACGAAGCGTTTTTTCACAATCCAATCACTCCCAATCCACTTTTAGGTTCTAAATATCACATAACAATAATCACAACTCATCAAACATGCATAGAATATCATCTATAAACCAAACTACCCAAAAAGTTTCCATTAATGGAAAGTACCCGAAAACCTAGCCGAATTCAAAAGCTCAAAATATAAATTTTCATCTACTAGCATCAACTAACATCCTAGCTTCACAAACTCAATCTGAATTCATCAATTTCATACAATTTCTATAAAAGCCCCAAAAGAAAATTTCACTTATAGCAAAGTCTTGGTCTTTGACCTATACATTACAATTTTACAAAACTAATCTGTGCACACATCATAATATTGCATACTAACACTATATCAATGATCAATTTCTAGTTTTGATTAGTTCTTGGATATCTAGGGTTCATGTTCATCATGGAAATCACATAAAATGAAATCATCATAAAAATTTACTTATAACGATGTATAGCTATCAGGTAATACGTGGTTGATGCAAGAACTATCCAAGATCACTAACAATTGCAAAAATAAAATAAATTGATACGTGTGTGTGTGGTGTAGTTTGCACAAAGTGTGAGGGGCTGGGGAATGGGGCGGCTGAATGGGGGTATTAGGGTTGGGGGTTGGTCTTTTTGTTATTTCTTAAACAAGAAAACTCTGACATTTTATAACAATCATTTTAGTATTACGCGAGTGAACTTTTCGCCACCGAAACCACCAAATGATCACATAATATTAAATGAACTTTAATAACTTATATAATATTTATTTTGCTAATTTGAAGTCATATTTATAATAATTATGCTTTAAAAGCCAAAAATGTACGAAAATGTGTAAATGCTAGAAAAATCTAGATTTTTACAACTAAACTAAACATTTAATCATATAATCAAAATAAGATATAATTGCACACTAGTTATAATTATTTGAAAGCCATTTTGATAAATCACCAATGTTCAGAGACAAACTCGTGTACGATCCGGATATTCTCTAAATTACCATTACGTGAAGGTTTGTGAATCACGACCACCGTTTACACCTTTCTAGTTTTAGAATCATTACTTGTATTACTTAACCTCATCATAGTTGATTCCTTGATTATGATACTTTGCCAACCTGTGGTTAGGTTATGAAGTAGGTGTTCTTAGCATCATCATACTTCTAGTATTGAATTGAATGATATGTAGATAGGGGACTCTCTAGAACATCCTTTCCATACTGAATATAGATTACTAAAGCTAGCATATGGAGTAGAAATCTTGTCTTTTCATTTTGGGTTCCTAAATTTATCAATCCTTGTACAATCTACTCTAGAATGTTTAAAGGAAGATCAAGGATCTTATTTTCAGAATCATAGTAGTTAATCACTTCATTGGTTCTATTTACTCCATACTTTTCCATTTCCTCAATGTATCCAACAATAAGAACTTTTTTTCCCTTAATCATATTTTATTCAACTGTTAGATCCACCAATATTACCTTTGTTACTATTTTAGGATCCACCTTCTTAATCTTGATTACCCAAGAAAGAGGTCTGTTGTCTTCTTTAGACCAAACTTGTTTAGAAGATGGTGATGCTGATTCTTCACTTGCCATGTGGATAGAAGCAGATACACCAGAGTATCTAATGGTTATGTTTTTTTTTAACACCTTCCTTAGCCTCTTAATTATCCTTGGCTTCTTTAAACTTTGGAAGCTCACCAACTGCAACTCTTTTTTTATTTCTCCTATTTTCTAATCAAGAGTAGATATACTTATTGGTCCTACTTGTTTATAAGAGAAACCATAATACTTTAAGTACATCTTCATTAATTGCTTATCATCCCCTTCATTTAGGCTCTTGTGTATCATTTCCTCTTAGCTTCTTCCGTCTTCTTTCTCTCTAACTCTACTGACTCTCACTTTAATAAGAGTTAGAATAATCAAATTAGACTTTATATCATTCAAGCAACAACTCATTACATCATCAAAGTTAAAGCCTTTTTTTATAAGCTGAACTTGTATGGTTTATACTTAAAGGTTGATGCAACCAAAGCATCCAAATAGCTCTCAGCATGCATACATGAAGTACAGAGTAAAGCTACTTCGGAAGTTTTACACCACTCAAAGGAAATAACTAAGTGTAAAATCTTCCAAAGCCAAATAACAAAATCTTCCGAAGCCAAAGATGTCCAAAGCTTTATAGACAAAGTCTTCCGAAGCCAAAGACTAATTTCTTTCGAAGACAGAGAAGACATGCTTTCTCTGATCACCTTTAGACAAAAGCTGAACAACTTTTCGCTGCCACTCTGAAGACTTACAAACTTATATGAGTTGGTGAAAAGGTCCATGCTTTTGTCAACTGTAGATTATGGTCATTGGTCTGTAACTTTCTACTTTTATACCTTTTATCCTATTTGTAATATATTAGGATGTGAGCTATGGCATATCATAGTCAATAGTCAAAAGGCAACCTGCCTTTTGACTCTACATTGATGTTGTTGTCTAGATTAGTGTTTTCAGCTGGCCTTCAAAGTATGGCCGCCTGTAGAATGTAGTATAAAGTGTCTCAAGTACTTGTGTCTTAGGTATGCTTTGTAACACTTGTAAGAACTTGAGAGCAATATACATTATTCTTGAAAACCATATTTGAGTGTTATTGTTCTAGTTCTTTTACTTGTGTTCTTTTTATCATCTAACCGGTTCCCTATTTAATCTATTAACTGTTGCATATCTCTCTATTGAAACTATTGCATTAACCACCCTTCACCGGTCCTGTAATTGGTATCAGAGCTTTTTAGGCTCTTGATTGTAAGATCTCACCATCTTTGATCACTTTAGTTTCATAAAACACTTAACAAATCAAATGGCGGCTCTTGCTAAAGCTGATATGGAAACCGGTACTATGACAAAGTCTCCACTGATCACTCCTGGTGACTTTGATACTTGGTGCCAACGTATGGAAGGGTTCATCAAGTCTCAAGACAGTAGAATGTGGAGATCTGTTATCGAAGGACCATACATTCTATGTACCTCTTCAGCCACTGCTGGAGGTGGCATGATACCAAAGGAAATGGCTGACTATTCTGATGAAGACTGGAAAAGAATAGATATAGATCAGAAGGCCATGACTGCACTTCAAACTACTCTTCCTAACTCCATATACAGAGGCAGTTAAGAAGTGCAAAACTGCTAAGCAGCTCTGGGATGCACTGAGGCTGATTATGATCGGTCTGATGAAGCCAAGGAGAACAAGAAGGATATCTTGAAGAAGCGGTTTGAAAATTTCACCTACAAGATAGGTGAAACCATGACTCAACAATACTTTAGGTATGTTGAGATTGTGGATACTCTGACTGATGTTGGTGTAAAGCTTGAAAACAAGGACATAGTGAGGAAGTTCATGCTCTGTCTTCCCAAACAATAGACTCACTACTGTGTAGCCATTTAGAGAACTAAGAACCTCTCTACTTTAACTCTCATAGAGTTGTATGGTATCCTTAGTTGGTACCAAATGGAGATGAACTTGCAAAATCCATCCATTAGCTCTTCCAGCAACCAACAGAGTTTAGCCCTTCATATGGTTGAAAGGGAAAGCCTAGAACCACATCATCATCTCATATGCTTCCCTAAAAACTCACAAAAGGGTCCTTTCATCACCTTCCCCGAGACACCAAGGGAGAGCTACATCCAAGGAAGTCCATTCCAAGAGACAAGCTCTTCAGAAGCCTTTGTGTCTACTGATGAAAGTTATGGAAACTTTCTTTTTACTCATAAAGACTTAGATTGTATCCATCCAGATGATCTAGAGTACATGGAGATAGTCCAGCAGATGGCTCTTCTCACTCACAGGGCCAAGAAGTTCTATAAGAGGACAGGTAGAAAGTTTCCCAGTAACGTGGCCAGTGGAAAGTTTGGATTGGATAAAAGCAAAGTGAAGTGTTACAACTATAACCAGATGGGCCACTTTGCTAGAGAGTGCAAGGCACCAAGAACAAATGGTAGCCAAGCACAGCCCAGGCCAAACTACACTGATGCAGCTCCAAGAACTGAGAAGCCAAGCTAGCCCAAACAACATGCTACTATTGTTGTTAAAGAAAGAGGCTTTGACTGGAGCTTTCAGGTGGAAGATGCTTCTCCAAACCAAGCATTGATGGCTGATCATAAAGAAGCTAAGGTATTGGAACATCTCTATACCCCTAAATGCATTGCAATAGTTAAGATGTATAGGTCCTATAATTTGGAAGTGAGATCTGATCTTAAGTCCTTGAACATCGAAAAAGCTGACTTTAAAAGAGCTAAAAATGATTACAAACTTAAAATAGAAGATTTAGAGAAAACCTTTTCAACTCTTAAGCATGAACACATAATTTACAGAACTCAGATCAAGGATCTCATTACTAAATTAACTAAATACCAAGCTGAGCTTATGATCAGCAAAGCTAAGGCAGAAAAATATGTTCTTGAAGAGGAAACCTTTAAGAACATAATATCTTCATCCATTCATGCAAAGCTTTTTTATCAAAATAGGCAAGGATTAGGTTCAAATAAGATAGATCCTCCACACACATTGTTATATGTAAGATCTCCAAGGTATGGAACTTGTCAAATAAGCTACCTTCCATAGATCCCATTTAAGAAGAGGATGAAGATGAAGAGGAGGTAGTGAAGGATGAACCTGAGGTGAGTGAAAAGGGTTATCCTGAGAAGGGACATTATACTCTTGGAGAGAAGAAAGAATCCAGGATGACAAAATCTGCAAGGAAGAACTTGATCAGGGCAACTAAGAGAAAATCCAAGAAAGCCTAAGAGATCAAGGCCACCTTTAACTCCAAGCAAAATCAAGTTTTCATCTATGCTAGATTAGAAGTGGTAAAGACTGAGGACACAACCATGGACTCTAGTACCAAGAGTTCTAGTTCATGTCCAAGTCATACTGATTCAAAAAAGAAGGCTAATAAAATGTGCACCACTACTGCACAGCTTGAACCATCTAGTTCCAAGAGCAAGCCTCATCTCAAGAAGCCTGTTACATCATCTGTGAAGATGAAGAAGGAAGTAGAGTGTGATCAGGTTCAGCCTCTCTCTCAAAATAGGATTCTCAGAAATATGCAAACTGAATGCATCATGTGTGGTAGTACTTCTCACTTTGCCAATGATTACATCTACAATTCCAAAAGTACTATCCACATAAACAAGAAGAAAACTTCTGAGAAGAAGAAGAAGAAAAAAATTTCGAAAGGAAAATCTCTTCCTTTTGGAAGCTCAAAGGGAAAAAGAAGACAAGTGAAAGCTTACCTTCAAAAGAAATTTTGGTCTCGGAAGAAAGGAATGCTTTCGAAGTACTAAAGTCTGCTGCAGTGGATGCAAAAGCTTCTGAAGGTCCAGTCTCCAAAACTTCCAAAGTCATCAAAACTTCTGAAGTATTGAAAGCCAAGTCTAGTCTTCCAAAGATGCTGTGGAAGATGAAGAAGGCCATATGACTGAAAGTTCTTCATCAACAACAACAAAAGATCCTCAGAACTTGCATATAGGATCAATCACTTTTGCATTATCTTCCATTCAATTTGACAAGCCCAAGACCAGTGAGGCTTGGGTTTCCAAATGTAACTAACCATCTCTTTTTATGTAGGAACAACTAAAGACTAAAGGAAATGTATGGATCATTAACAGTGGCTATTCCAGGCACATTACAAGCATTCGCTCTTTGCTTCAAAACTTTGATAGAATTGATGGAGGGACAGTTGCTTTTGGAGGAGATTCTGGTGGTTACATTGCTAGAAGAGGTAGGGTCACAAATGGTAAGCTTAGCATTAAAAAGGTAAACTTTGTCAAGGAGCTTGGGTACAATCTTCTAAGTGTATCCTAATTTTGTGATTAGAGACACAACATGCTCATTACTGAGCATAAGTGCATTATTCTCAAGCCCGGGGTGGCCATTCCTAAGAGCATATCTTGCTCAGAGCCCCCAGGAAAGGGAACATGTACAAGATGGACTTGCAGGTAACATCCCCTTCAGGAGAAGTTTCTTGCTTTCTATCTAAGGCCAATAGTGATGAGTCTTTCTTTTGGTATAAAAGAATGTGCCATGTAAACTTTAAAAACATGAATAAACTAATTAAGAATGATTTGGTAACCGAAATGCCAAAGAAAGAGTTTACAAGTGATGATCTTTGTGTTGCATGCTTGAAAGGGAAGCAACACAAGGTATCTCACAAGCCAAAGGAAATGAACTCCATCACTACACCCTACACTTATTACATATGGATCTATTTGGACCCACCAGTGTAATGAGTTTAGGAAGGACCTCTTATTGCTTGGTGATCACAGATGACTTTACAAGATACATTTGGGTCTTCTTTCTTAGAACTAAGGATGAGACCCCTGAGATCTTGAAAAGCTTCATTCTAAAAATTGAGAATCAATATGATCACAGGGTCAACATCATAAGATGTGATCAAGGAACCGAATTTAAAAAACAAATCCTTGATGCATTTTCTAATGAAAAAGGTATTACAAGACAATATAGTGCTCCCAGAAGTCCTCAACAAAACGGTGTTGCTGAGAGGAGAAACATAACACTTATTAAAGCTGTAAGAACTATGTTATCTGACTCTAAACTACCCATCACCTTATAGGCAGAGGCAGTCAACACTGCCTGTTATATGCAGAACAGAGTTTTAGTGGTTAAGAGTCATGGTAAGACTCCTTATGAACTATGGCATAAAAGGAGACCTTTCATTGGTTTCCTCAGATCATTTGGATGTCCTTGCACCATCTTGAATACCAAAGATCAAATAGCCAAATTTGCTGAGAAATTAGATGATGGACACTTTATTGGATACTCTTCCCAAGCCAAGGCTTATAGAGTATACAATCTTAGAACCAGAGTAGTTGAGGAGTCAGCCAATGTGACCTTCAATTAGCACACACCTAGTGTGAAAGGTTCTGGTCCTGATTGGCTATTTGATCATGATTTATTTACCAACTGTTTTAACAAATCTTATGAGAATGTTTCAAAATCTACAGGCATCTTATCAACAGGAGATTTCGATCCAAGATTTGAGCTGAGATGACCAAGTGTAAAGACTACTTCATCTCTAGTGGTAACTAGCTTTGCAGTTGAAAATCCTATCAGCACAACCATGACAAATACTTCAGCTGACACATCTGAGGTGCCCATAAATTCCAGCATAGAGGCATAAAACTTAGATGAAAGAGTTTCAAATGTAGGAGGAGATGGAGGTGGTGATAGTGATCAGGAGTTTCTTGATGCTGATAACCACTCCATTGAAGACAACATCAATGATGTAACACATGTTGGGAACGGTCTGCCCAAGACACATATTAAATTGATGTGGCTAGTACGTTATGATCCAAGTCGGGTCATACCCAAAAATAAGCTAGAGAAACACCTACAATATTTATTTTATGATATGATCATGTAAATAAATATTGACACTTGAAGTATTTAGAAATTGGGTTTCTAAATATTTACACTAGTGTTATGAATAAATTATATGGATAATTTATTCTAGAGAGAGAGTACTTTGTATTGTTATTCAAATGGTTGAAAAAACAATACAAGTCTTTTTTTGTCTGCATTTCTTTGTTACTGACTGTGTTTGAGAATGATATTCTCGGTTGATGTGACTCAACCTAGGATCGAATATGCAGACTAAGTCAGTAATATAGTCGTAGAATTACTATATTACAGAATAGTTGAAACTGAAATAAATGTATGAGTAAATGAAGCACAAGAACACAATAGTCAAAGATGTATAATATTGATGTAATCACTGTTGAAGTCAAAAACCTTACAAAGTTAGGGTATGAAACCGTATTTATAGGCATACACATTGCCTGTACAAAAGACTAAACTACCCCTGACTTATACATGAGAATCTAGTCTATGTACAAAATAAATATAAATGTTTGTAAGTTGTTCATCCGCTTTAGTTCATGCGGATGAACATGTCTTCATCAGCATTTGTGGTCTTGTAATCAGCATTAACTTAGTTCATCCGCATTAGTTCATGCGGGTGAACAAGTCTTGTCAGCATTTCATCATTTATTCATCCGCATAAACTAATGCTGGTGAACAAGTCTTGTTCAGCATTTTCTTTTGTTCATCCGCATGGACTAATACAGGTGAACAAGTCATCAGCATTTCTTCTGTCTTCATCCGCATTTGTTAATATGGTGAACAAACACGTGTCAGCATTTGTTCACAAGTCATCTGCATTAACAAATACGGGTACTTCACACTTAGCTTTTTCTTGTCTTTTGTTCTTCTTTAAATAAGTTTTGTTGTGATGTTTTCCAACCAGAACAACCTCCAACCACTTCTTAAGTTGGCAAGTATGATCCTTTTAGGGTCTAACAATACTCCCCCTAAGTCTTATACTGCTTGGGTTCCTCAAGAGTGTGATGATGGTGGTGGTTGTGATGATTCTGGTGGGTCTTGATGTGATGTCTTCTGTTGGACTGTTGTTGGAGAGTGTGTTGGTGCAGCTTCAGCAGGTAGTACAAGTTCAGCCATAGAAGGGTTCAGGATTGCCTTGATCATGTTGGAAAAATCCTTTGCCTCTTTCATATTGTCTCTGCTTAGCACATGAATCTTCATCTCATTCATGGTGTGGATTGCAGCAATAGGCATTTGTTTCAAGGAGATAGGTTCCCAAACTGAAATTGATGATAACCCATCTCTATGAATCAGGAGGGAACCATCAGCATCCACTTCAAGCTTGACAATGTTTCCCATCTGCAGTGGCAGTTTCTTCTTCCTTCTTTGTTCTCTTTTATTTATTATCCTATCAAAGGCCATTTTGAGAATCTTGATACACTTAAGCATAAACTCTAAATCATCTTCAACAGCCTTATTATTAAGGGGTCTGAAGTGTCTTGTGTAGATGTAGTGCACTTAGGATTCATCAAGCAATCTCACTTTATAACCACTAAAGATTCTGATCTCAGGAGCTTCTTTTCCTCCCCATTTCCTCTCAATAACCAATTCATAGGTTTCCTCATCATAAAACACATTGGAAATTGGTTTGGTCTTGTGTGTTCCAGCAATCAATTTTCTTTTTAATATTTTTGTTGGTTTCACATGCAACTCTGGGAATACCACCTCTTCAGCCTATCTTTTTCTTCTCTGTTCAAAGGGATTCCTGAATGTTTTGTCTTTTCTAGTAAAGATGGCTTTTAAAGACTTGAAGTTATTAGTTCTCTTAAACATCTTCAGTATATCCACAAACTCATAACCCCTATACATCCCATCATGATTGATTAGGTCCAGATCAGCCAACTCTTTTAAATCATGGACCTTTATAGCATTAACCAAGGCTGTATATCCAGTAAAGAACTGCACCAGGCCTGAGATTCTCTTCACCATGAACATATTCCAACTGCTATCATACTTCCAGGCAACAATTTTTTCATATGTTTTGCCTTTGGGAGTAGATACCCCTCTAATCATCTCAACAATGGTCAAACCTTCTTGAAGTTTCAGTTATGAAGGTTCAATGAACCACTCTGGATTTTTGTGCAAAATAGGGGCCACAACATCTTTGTCTTTTGTTGTTAATTGTACATCTTGTGCAGATGTTCTTGTTCTGGGCTTCTTCCCAATCACTTCTTCTTTAAGAGATTTCAGTCTATCTCTTTTCTCATTAATCATTTTCAACATAGCAGCCCTTAGTGAATTGGTTTTCATGTTCCCAATATTTCTTTTTGTAAACCCCTATTTAGAAAGATAATCCTTCATCTCTCTATCTGTCATATTGTAGGGATCAGGATATGCTGTTTGGGTTTTATCCTTCTTTGCAGGCTTTGTGATACTAGTTGTTGGCTTAACAGTCTCTTTCTCCTTCTCATATTCTATGACAAAGGATGGGTCCAGCAACTTTTCCATCCTTTTCACCTCCTTAACAATCCCATCATAAGTCATGCTAAACACAACATCAGCATCATATCCATGGTTGATCAGGAACATGGCATGTATCATAAGATCATTAGTCTTAGCCTTCTCTACCATACTCTCCACAGATGGTTCAATAATAGCAGGACTATCAACAGCAGAGGGTTTTTCAGTTTGTTCATCCTCAATCCCCCCTTCTTCCAACATTATCAATTCAAGAGTCTGTTGTAACTCTTTCTCTGCTTGTTCATGCTCCTCTAAGAATTCAGCAATTGCTGCTAAACTCCTAGGATCATCTCTAGCCTTCTTCTTTGGTTATACTTCCTCAACCATAGGAAGTTTTCCCTTTGCCTTTTCAGTTAAATACTTTCTCTTTCTATTGTATGTAATCACTCTGGGTCTTGATGTGGATGCTACATCAGTTTTGGCCTGTTGTTTTTCCTCAACAGCCTTTATTTCGACATTGATTTCCTGTTTTTCAGCTTCTGTTCTATTCTTTTCAACAGTTTCTTTTTCCTTGAACTCTTGACAAAGGTTTTTTATCAAGTTTTGTTGTTCAGTAGTTAAGGTAATAGCAGGAACAAGCTGCAATCTAAGTTCTTCTTCTATTGGGACAGGGTGTGGTGGAATTACAACTATAGAATTAGAAGGGGATTTAGTTTTTTAATGTAATCCCAGAATTCATCATCTATAATGAATTCACTTGAAGAATATTTGTCCATATCTTCCATCAAATCTTTCATCGTAGCCTCATCTTCAGTAGATGGATCAGAATGTACTACCATATCCCAGCTATCATTATCCCTAACACCACTGGCTTCTTCCTGTTATGAAGATACTGCCTTTTCTGTTTCTTCAGTTTCATAGTTTGTTGCTTCTCTTCCAAAGTCAGCCTTTAATTGAGCAATCTGCTCTAATTCAGCAATTCTTTTATTCAAAGCATCATTCTGTTTGTGGAGATCAGTAATGATTTCTGTTTGTATCACCATCAGGTGTTTTTGATCTTCCATAGCCAGAGTTTGAATATCTACAGTGTCCACATGACCACTGATTTCTTCTCTAGCCATCTCTAATGAAGCTTTGAGCCTTTTGATCTCGTTATCCTTTTCTTTCATATCAGCTTCATACTTGGCTTTCAATTCTTTCAGTTCCTTTTCTTTTTCATCCAGTTCTAGAATCCTATCATTGATGATTCCAGTCCTTCTATCCAGAGTTTTCTCCATTCTAGAGATTTTAAGCATCAACTCAGAAATCATCCTGTCTTTCTCATCTGGTTTGTTTATCTCGGTTTTAGCATAACTTTCTGAGGGACCCTCCTCTGAGATCATTTTCCTCTCAGGTAGTGGTGCAGATTATTGATAATCCTCCTTATCACAAGATGATTCAGAAGAATCTGATGAACTGGTAGATTCACCAGATCCATCAGAGGCAGCAGCAGCTTCATGTGAGGAGCTGTTGGAGGATTCTTCATGAATGTTAATGGGAGAAAATGGAGGTGATAGAATTTGATCAACCCTAAAAGGGGAAGGAATCTCAGCATCATGTATTGAAGGCTCAATGTGAAGATCACCACCAGCATCAACATATGGTGACATTGGCCTCAATATTTCTTCTTGTGTTGCTGCATGCTCATTAGCAATTTGTTGATTTAGAGCAGTAGGCTGTTCTTCAACTTTTTTTTGTATTTTTTCTTGAACATCTTCTTGAATTTGTTCCACAACAATAGGAACATCATGTTGTTCATCTCTTTCTTGTACAAAAACAACAGCCTCTTCTTGAATAGGTTCCTTAATAGGAACATTCTCTGGTGCTTGTTCCTCAATAACATGAACTTCTTCTTGAGCCTGTTCCTCAACCACAGGAACATCTTCTTATTGATTAATCAGTTGTTGCATCCATGGTAGTAGTGGAAAGAAAGCACCACTATAAAAGTTCCTTGGATCCCTTTTCTTGATATACTTGTAAGACTTGGCATTATAGTGAGGGACATCCAGAATAGGACCTTCTAGTGCAATGTTAGGGAAAGCTTCATTGATGAAGCACTGGATAAATCTTGGATACATGAGAAACATACGCCTTCCTCCCTCTTTAATGTTGGAAACAAGACCATTAAATACATAGGCTGACATGTTGAATGGTCTGTTTAAGCACAGTGCACATATAAGAGATGATGTTGTCAATGGAATGTCATTCCAACCAGTCTTTCTTTTGGATAGATAGTGTTGGACATAGTGTATCAGAAATCTCCATTATAACTCAACCAGTCCTTTGACTATTTGTTTTGCTTCAAACCCTCCTTCATATCTAATATTGGTAAAGAATGTCATAATGTCATCATCATCAAACTCTATAGGGGAGTTGGTATCATCACCAAACTATAGACACTATCTCACAGTTTGTTCTGAAATAACCAAAGTGTGATCATCAGTGATTCTTCCTGAAATAACTTTTGTGCCATCAACCTCTAGTACTTCAGCATTCCCCCAGAATGATCTTATGTAGTTCTCATATATGACTGGTCTAACAGTGATAGCATGAGCTACTCTTGTAGTAGCAATGAATCTGATCATATCCCTTAGTCCTTCTGCTTCTGGGGCATCAGGATTAAGAAAGCCACTGACATTATGGAGTTTACTCCAAGTCAGATTTGCCATAATGAATCTGCAAAAGATATGAATGAATTAGTGAACATTATGACAATTATATCTCACATGAATATGAATGATGTTTGATTTGTCAAATTTTGACTTTTCAGGTCAAACTTTAGTGTTTGCATGTTACTGTTACATTAGGTGGTTTGACCTAATCTTGATTTTAAATGATGAACAACTCGAAATTTTGTCTTTTCTGTATGAGTTGTAATGATGTTGATTGTGTTTCAAAAGTTTTACATTCCAAACAGTTGATTAGGTTTCAACATTGTCATGGAAATGTCTCCCTGTTCATTGATGTCTGAGTTATACTTTGAACCAAAGTAAATCCTTGTTATTTACACTAACATTGGTTTTAATGAACTCTGTCATTCATGTAAATCCATTTTTCTTGAGTGTATTTTAAGAATTTCTTAAAATTAGGGTTTCACGACTCAGCATTTTGTTCGATTGTTGAAGGTTTTTCAGATTCTGATAGTCACCTTATGTTTGTCAACACTTCGATTCAATAGACACTTTGAGATGTTTTTATGTAAGTCTTGAACACAGTGATCTTTGATTGAGAAGATTTAAATTTTGAATTTTGAAGAAGAACAGTATATGGCACTCGTCTCACTATAAAAAGTTCACTCAAAATTTGAAAAGTAATAAACGACTCACATTAAATGAGTATTTATATTACATCTCAAAATTTTCACAAAATTTTACAAGTGCAGAAAGTTCTATACTGTAGCAAATGCGCACAGAGAATTTCTATGGGCGCATTTACTGTAGCAAATGCTGATGAACAAATTAAATGTCAGCATTTACTGTAACAAATGCAGATGAACTAATTTTACCCATCCGTATTTACTGTAGCAAATGCGGGTGAACAAAGTTAACTTGTCAGCATTTAATGTAGCAAATGCGGGTGAACAAAGTTAACTTATCAGCATTTTCTGTAGCAAATGCGGGTGAACAAAGTTAACTTGTCCGAATTTACTATGATGTTGAGTTGAACTGTCCGCATTTACTGTAGCAAATGCGGAAAAACACTTTGTTGTCCGCATTAGTTTTACTTCTACAAAAACAGTTACCCGCATTGGCTAAATGATGGTTACTTTCACCCACATTAACCAATGCTCTTACCCGCATTAAATTTTGAACATGTCAAAAATTAATGTAGTTGTAGTGGATGTTTCTGACTGGTTTTGCACAGCTATTTTTGATTTTATGAAGATAAGTCTGCATCATAGGTGCTTTATGAAGATTTGGCAGATTTTGAGATTGTCAATTCTTGCTTGGATTGACTTGTATCCTTGATGTGATACATGTTTCCTAGTTTGACTGATTTTTGACCTTGTGCATCTTCTGAAGCAGCTTATGGTATAATTTCCATACAGATACTATCCATTTTGATTTTAAACAATGTTGCCTATTTTACATTTGCAAATTTCATGTTTTTATAAATATTTCCTTTTAAAATTTTACTACTCCCCGTGAAGTTTATATCCATATGGGAGAAAACTTTACACAAATTTGTAAAATTAAGAATAATATTTCAGAATTTAGATTGTTTTGCTTATCTGTAAATGTAGAAATTTTGTACTATTGTTTGAAATTTTGGGATCATATCAATCTTATCTTTCATAAGTGCAAGTTGCCATGAACTTATTGATTGTAGGTATGTTTGTCCTCTTAAACTCATTCTTGGTCAATATTGTAATGCATGTGATTATTATCATGTTTTGATTGGTTTAAACATTTAACATGAACCTCACACTCACAAGCATAGAAAGATCAACTATCCTCATGCTGTATGGTAGAACTTTTTCACAACTTTCAATACATGGTCATTTAAATTATGAAATCTCATTCATTTTGGGTAAGAGGGATCCATATTGAAATTCTTTTACCTGATCCTTATTGTTATTTGATCCTCATTGAGATTCTTTTTGCTCTTCACTTTGGAAGGTGATCCACTTTGGGATTCTTTTTGTTCATTCACTTGCAATGAAATATTTTTGTTTTATTTGTCACCCTGATTGGATGTGTTCCTCATTGGGACTCTTTTTGGATCTTGATATCAGCACTATGTGCTTGTTTCTCCAACTCTTTGCTCAGCAAAACAGAGGACAAACTGATGTGTGAGAGAGATTCATAAAGTATCATGACCTGGTGTGTTTAGGTTGCTACACATGCATACACTTGGATAGGTTAGATACTTACATGCTCTGAGATGATGCATTCACAGTTGAATGTTATCTTTAGTTTATCACAACATTTATCTTCTGTTCCAAGTTGAGCCTACCCACATATCAGGTAAGTCATGTCAGTCTTTCAAGATATTGAATTAAGCACAGTGAATGATATAACGACTATAATTATAACATTTCCCTCAGAAGTACAAATCATGAACTTCAACAAAAATTGATTTCTTTTTGTAATGATGTGAATTTTTTTATGTTTTTGTAAATTTTGATTTTTACTCAAGGTTAATCATGCCGATTGATTAGACTAAGAATTCAAACCGACTTGGGTCAGATGCTTTAGTAAACAAATCAGCTAGATGATTGTCTGCGTTAACCTGAATCAGCTTGATTAAAACTTTTTTAGCACAGTCTCTCAAAAAGTGATATCTAATTTCAATATGTTTTGTTTTTGAGTGCTGAACTAGATTGTTTGTTATAAAGACTGCAGCAGTGTTATCAATATGGATTGGTGTTTGCAAGAAATTATAACCATAGTCAAGCATCTGGTTTTGAATCCAGAGAACTTGAGAACAGCAAGCTGATGCTGTAATGTATTCAGCTTCAGCTGTCGATACAGAAACATTGGTCTGTTTCTTGGACTGCCATGACACCAGTCTGGGACCAAGAAATTGACAACCGCCAGATGTGGACTTTCTGTTGAAACTGCATCCCCCGAAGTCACTGTCTGTGTATGCATAGAGATTGAAGTCTCCTTCCTTAGGATACCATAATCCAAGAGCAGGTTTGCCCTTAAGATATCTGAATATCCTCTTGACTTCATTCACGTGAGATTCCTTAGGATCTGCCTGATATCTGGCACAAACACAAACACCAAACATAACGTCAGGTCTACTAGCTGTTAAATACATGAGTGAACCAATCATGGATCGATAAAGAGTCTGATCCACAGATTTGCCATCTATGTCTGGACCAATCTTCACTTTTGTATCAATAGGTGTTCTGAAGGACTGACAGTCTGCAAAGTGAAACTTCTTCAACATGGATTCCACATATTTTGACTGGTTGACGAAGATTCCACTGGATGTTTGTTGTACTTGAAGACCTAGGTAGAATGTGAGTTCTCCCATAGCACTCATCTGAAATTTTGAATGCATAAGATCTTCAAAGTCTTTACAGAGTTGTTTGTTGGTGGAGCCAAAGATGATATCATCCGTATAAATCTGGACAAGCAGCATCTCATTCCCTTTTCTCTTTCTGAACAAAGTCTGATTAATCTTTCCTCTTTCATAACCATGGTCAAGAAGAAAGGATGACAGAATCTCATACCATTTCCGAGGGGCTTGATGTAATCCATACAAAGCTTTATCAAGCTTGTATACCCTGTGAAGGAAATTAGGATCCTTAAAGCCTGGAGGTTGACTCACGTAGACTTCTTTAGAGATCTTTCCATACAAAAATACACACTTTACATCCATTTGATAAACTATGAATTTCATGGATGCAAAGTAAGAAAGAAAGAGTCGTATGGCTTCTAATCTAGCAACAGGAGCAAACACCTCATCATAATCTATTCCTTCTTCTTGTGTATAGCCCTGTGCTACCAACCTTGCTTTATTTCTGATGACAATCCCTCTGTCATCAGTCTTGTTCCTGTATAACCATCTGGTGCCTAAAGGGTATTGACCTTTAGGAAGATCCACCAGTTGCCATACTTCTTGTTTCTTGAATTATAGCAATTCTTCCTGCATTGCCTCAATCCAGCTATTGTCTTGAATAGCCTCTTTAATTTTTTTAGGTACAGTTTGACACAGAAAACAAGAAAACAAATAGATGTTTGCCATACTTGACTTGCTTCGTGTCACCCGCTCGTCTAAATCACCAATAATGTTAGACACTGGATGATTCTTGTGTGTCCTGATAATTGGAATCACATCACTAGTAATGGACACATCAAGATTGGAGACATTTAGATCATCTTGGTGAGAGGCATCTTGTGGTGGTGATGTGGGAGAATGATGAAAGGAATCAGAAGGTTCAGCATCTTCAGCTCCAGCGGCACTATGGATACTTTCATCATTTGAATTTATGTTGTTTTCAACTGGAACACATGCTGGTTTAGGGTTTCTCACTTCAGTTGATGGTTCAGTAGAAGGAGAAGGCATTGAGCTATGATCAACCTCAATTGAAATACTTTGATGTTGAATAACTGGTCTCACAGGATCAGCTTGTAGTGGCACTTCCTCATTAGCTTGATCAACAGAAGAAGGTGGAATCATAAGAAAATCAGTCCTTCTATCCACTGAGCCTAAGGATCCTGTATTTGACAAGTTAAACTGATCAAAAGATCTTGTAAACGAGTCAATATCAAACAACCAATCAGGACCGTTTGATGATTTGGGAAAAGAGTGCTCATTGAGTTGAATGTTTGTTGATTCATCAATGATGTTTAATCTGGGATTAAACACCCTAAAAGCCTTTGAAACAGAGGAATATCCCACAAAGAATCCCTCGTCAGACTTAGGAGCAAACTTTCCTAAATGGTCTCTGGTGTTCAATATTAAAACCGGACATCCAAATGACTTCAAAAATCCAATAAATGGTTTTCTGTAAAAAAGAAGTTCATAAGGAGTTTTATTGTTTTCTTTAATAATCAGAGTTTGATTTTGCATAAAACATGAAGTGTTGATAGCTTCTGCCCAAAATGTAATGGGCAGTTTTGCATCTGCCAGCATAGTTCGTGCGGCTTCAATTAGAGTTTGTAACACCCGGAAAATTTTAAAAGAAGAGAAAGAAAGTATAAACGTGCAGAAAAAGAAAGAAAACACAATTTAACCCAAGTTGAGGGGCTAAATGTGTCAAAAAGGACAAAAAGAATAAAAGTGGGTGTAAAAAGGTGATGGCCGCCCACACCTTTCTACATATTTTCCTTTTCATCGGATTTAGAGAGAGAAAGCAGAGAAGAGTTTCGGGTTTGAAGAAGGAAGAACAAGGAAACCGAATTCAAGGTAAGAATTCTTGGTTTTAAGTTGTTCTTGGCTGGCCTATGCCTCGGTTGTATGCTTATATGTGTTTTGTTGTGTTCGGGTGTGTGTTTTAGGTGGGTTTCTAGGTGGTGGAACTCATAGTGCAGACGGGTTTGAAGGAAGTCATACTCGAAGGCTGCAAAGGTGAGTTTTAGATCCCCAGTTTCTATGTTTTAAACCTGTTTTGGGGCTGGAAATACATGTAACTAACTTTTAATATGTCCAGTATTTTGTACCGTAAGTTTGGCCCTGTTCTTTTATTGGGTGTGTTAGGGCCTGCATGTTTTGCTCGGTTTATGTGGTTGTATGCTTGTTCTGAGAGATTAGCATGCTAGATCGGTGCGATAAATGTATAAGGATGTGGATTGGGAACTGATTATAGGGTAAGATGCGGTTTCAGGTTATTGATCATCCGCATTAAGTTTGAATATTTGCATAAGCGTTGTTCGTCCGCATTTGTTGTATGTTCATCCGTATTTGTTTTATCCACGCGCATTTGCTTCAGTCATCCACATTTGGTTCATGCGCATTTCTTTGGGACACTTGGAATATTTTCTGAGGTGTTCATTCGCATTTGTTTATTCATCCGAATTTGTTTATTCATCCGCATTTGTTTATTCATCCGCAATTGTTTGCTCATCCGCATTTTTTAAAGAGAAAGAATTTTCTGAGATTTTTGGATGTAGAGCTTAAGTGATAAGAAAGGAGTTTTTATGAGGGTCTGTGCTTGTTTTTGTTTTTGCATGCTTTGTATGCTGCTATGATGATGTTGTTCCATGTTATGTTTATGTCGTGACCTTACGTGGTGTGACGTATGTGTATGCTTATGTTAAGTATTACTTAACGAAAGTGGAAGATAACTAATGTGAAGTAAGAATGAATGCATGCATTAATGAATGATCGGAAGTAAGAAAAGTCTTGCAAGCACTGTAAGGAGGTTCACACCCAGTGAAGGGTGTTAGCTCAACGGTGTGCGGGTTAGCTACCCCAGAAGGACGCACACTGGGGTCTAGTCATTGTGACTGACCATACGTACGGGACCATTGTCGCTTACCCCGGTGATGGGCCCACCTCGGGCATGATGTTTGAAGTCTATTTAGAGTCTTCGGTCCAGTACCCGCCTTGTGCATGATGTTTGGGGTATAGCACATGGCATGGTCCAAATGATGATACCCCGGTGCTGGGCCCGCCTCGGGCATGATGTTTGAAGTCTATTTATAGTCTTCGGTCCAGTACCCGCCTTGTGCATGATGTTTGGGGTATAGCTCGAGGCATTAGCCTGGAGCATAGAGAAGTGAAAGTAATAATGATCGAATGAAATGTATGATAAGAAAGAGAATGAATGAATGTAAGTTGTCGATAATGAAAGATAATAATGAGATTATCTATTTGTGCGTATGATGTATGATCGCTTACGAAAGTAAAGTACGGTTTTAAACGAAAGAAAAATATTTTATTTATAAAATTAGAACTCACTCAACAACGCTGACTTTTGTGTATTTTCCAGTTGGCAGGTAAGGTTACTGAGGATGGCACGGGGCAGCTACTTGGCGTTTTTGGGATGGCATCAATTGTTTAAATTATGACATTTTTGCATTGTAATGCAAACAAACAATATTTTGTGACGATCATGAATGTTGTATTATTTTGCAAAAGCAATGAATGAAATGATTTTAAATTACTCCGCTGTGTTGTTTTGGTACACCTAAATATATGTTTTATGTTTTTTTTGTGCAATGATTGACCAGCTGTAAGTGTCCCGGGAACGGGGCCTTACAAGTTGGTATCAGAGCCAAAGTTTAAGTGAAACGGGTAAATATTTTCAAAAGAAACCTAAACTTAAACTGAGAATGGGACAAAGAGAAGGGATGCCAGTCTGAGTAGCTGCATGCCATCAGTTATTTTCTTAATGTTAACCTGTATTACGTGCGCATGTTATGTGATTTATGTGCTTCTTAGTAGATTTAGATACTGATGAAGTCAGGATAGGAAATGCTTGGGGAATGAAGAGTAAAGTAAGTAGCTAATCACAACTGGCAACTGTAATTAGGGACTTACTATACTTGACATAAACTGAGTTGTTACCTTGAATGACTATGTTGGTGTTTGAATCTTATAGTGTGTCTGAGGATGGCCGGTGGTAGATCTTCGAAGGCTTCTCGAGGTGGAGGTTGTGGTGGACGTGGTGCTGGACCACGGGTCACGAGAGGAAGGCCTAGAGTTGAAGTGGTGGCTCACGAAGAGCCCAAGACCCCTCATCCAGAGGGTGGTGATGAAAGTGCTAACTTAAGGGCCTCAGTGAAGGAGGCGGTGGTGGAAGAGGTTCACCAGGTCATGCACAATCTTACCGTCTGTGGTGACTGAAGTGATCAAAGCTGTGCGAGAAGGAGAAAGGAAAGAGAGGAATATGTCCTCGGGAGTAAGAGAACAACCGGAGACTAAGACGGTTGTCTCCAGCGAAGAAGAAGGAGAAGAGCCTGTGCAGGAGATAGCACGATGCTGTAACTATGGGGCATTTCAAAGATGCAAGCCCCCGGCTTTTGACGGAAATGGCACTGCGGCTGCTGCTCACCGGTGGGTGAGAGAGATGGAAGCTGTTCTAGATATCAGCGAGTGCCGGGAAGATCAGAAGGTGAAGTTCGCCACCCACTCATTTGTGGACTGGCCCTATTTTGGTGGGACAATATTGTCCAGGCCTAGGGTAGTAGAGCTATTGGTAGGATGAGGTGGAATGAGTTGAAGAAACTGGTGATCGAGGAGTTTTGTCCTCACCGAGAGCTCGACAAGGTTGAGAGGGAGTTCCTACAGCTGGAGGCCGGAACGATGACACATCAGCAATATACCACCAAATTCAATGAGATAGCACTGCTGGTTCCGAATCAGGTGACACCCTTGTCACGAAAGATTAAGAGATACATTTAGGGCTTGCCGGTGGACATCCGCAGGCAAATGATCGCCGCCCGACCGAGAACGTTTAGGTCAGTGGTTGATCTGGCAGGGAGGCTGTATGATGAACGGGAAGTGGTGGTGGCTGAGGTGAGTAAGAAAGTGGTGGTGACCGGAACTGGAACGGGAAGAGGTTTGGTAGGGGTGGTGCCCCGACAAACAACAAGCGAGCACGGGTGGATAACCACCATGTGGTCACATCTGGTGCGGGGTGGAAGAGATGTGGAAAATGTGGAAAGGAGCATTTCGAAGAATGTAGGCGGGGATTGAATGTATGCTTCCTGTGTGGGAGGACAGGGCATATAGCAAAGGATTGTCATAGGGCCAGATGTTTTAACTGTGGTGGAGAGGGCCACATGAGCAGGGAATGCAAGAAGCCAAGGGCTGAGAGTTCCGAAATGAAGAAGACGACCGGAACCAAAGGGCAAAAAGCAAGCGCCAGAGCATTCACGATGACCCAGGAGGAGGCTAGGACGGACCCTGATGTTGTGTCAGGTCTGCTGCCTTTTGTGCTAAGTTGCCTTTAAGGAGTAGGAGTATTGACAAGCCCTTCGATGTAGAAACTGCCATAGGTAAGGCTATCAGGATTTCTGAGATGATGGAAGGCTGTGTCATAGAAGTAGAAGGTCATAAATTTCCGGTTAGACCATTCGTGATGACCTTAGGCGGTTTCGATGTAGTCCTGGGAATGGACTGGTTAGCGGCCTACGAGGCGAATATCGTATGTCGAAAGAAGATGATTGGACTGACAGCGCCTGACGGGAGTTTGGTGACGATCTACGGTGATCAAGCTACGACCATTCCGAAGGTAATTTCAATGGCGGTGGCAGGAAAGTGTATGAGGCGTGGATGTAGTGCCTACTTGGCCTACGTAAAAGATGTTGATACGCCAACACCACAACTGTCGGATGTACCGGTTGTGTGTGAGTTCCTAGATGTGTTTCCTGAAGATTTACCAGGTGTGCCGCTGGACCGTGAGATCGAGTTTCAGATCGACCTGATACCTGGTGCCCAAACTGTTGCTAAGGCACCGTATCAGTTAGCCCCCTCTGAGCTGAAGGAATTGATGGAGCAACTGCAAGAGTTGCTTGATAAGGGGTTCATTAGACCGAGTATCTCTCCATGGGGAGCCCCGGTTTTGTTTGTAAAGAAGAAGGACGGTAGTATGAGGATGTGTATTGACTACCGCGAGCTGAACAAGTTGAAGGTGAAGAATCGGTATCCATTGCCGAGGATTGATGACCTGTTTGATTAGCTCCAACGTGCCAATTGGTTTTCAAGAATAGATCTCCGATCTGTTACCATCAGCTGAAGGTGAAGGAGCAGGATATTCCTGAAACAGCTTTCGTACGCGTTATGGACACTACGTGTTCCTCGTTATGTCTTTCGGTTTAACCAATGTGCCAGCTGCTTTTATGGATCTGATGAATCGAGTGTGTCGGCCGATGTTGGATAAATCAGTGATTGTATTCATCGATGATATCTTGATTTATTCTAAGAGCAAGGAGGAGCATGTTGGTCACATTCGAGAGGTGTTAGAGACGTTGAGAAGGGAGAAGTTGTATGCTAAGTTCTCCAAGTGCGCGTTTTGGTTGCGCGAAGTTCAGTTCTTGGGTCACGTGGTAAATCCCGAGGGAATTATGGTGGACCTAAAAAAAGTGGAATCTGTGATGCAATGGAAGTCTCCAAGGACGCCATCTGAGATCCGTAGGTTCTTGGGGTTGGCGGGCTATTATAGGAGATTCATCCTAGACTTCTCTAAGATAGCTTCTCCACTGACCAAGTTGACCCGTAAGGATGTGAAGTTTGTTTGGAGTCAAGAGCAAGAAAAGGCTTTTGAAGAGTTAAAGACGAGGTTGACTCAAGCTCCTGTCTTATCATTACCCGAAGGGAAAGAGGATATGGTGGTTTATTCAGATGCTTCTTACTCGGGATTGGGTTGCGTACTGATGCAGCGAGGAAAGGTTATAGCTTACGCATCCTGACAATTGAAGGTTCATGAGGTTAATTACCCTACTCATGATTTGGAGCTAGCAGCTGTGGTCTTTGCATTAAAAATTTGGAGGCACTACCTGTACGGGATGAGGTGCACCATCTTCACTGACCACAAGAGCCTGAAGTACTTCTTCGAGCAGAAGGATTTGAACATGAGGCAAAGGAGATGGTTGGAACTGATAAAGGATTATGATTGTGAAATCCATTACCATCCGGGCAAAGCCAACATAGTAGCAGATGCCCTCAGCCGAAAAGAGAGACCCGAGCCGATTCGGGTGAAGGCTTATCAGTTGGTTATGACCTCTGATGTGATGAAGCAGGTCAAGGAGTTTCAAGATGAGGCGTTGAAGGAAGATCATCTTAACTCTGAAAGGATGAGAGGTCTAGTCGCGGAATCAGGTGAAAACACTCTCAGTTTTAGAACCCGATTCGGACGAATGTGGATTCCTCGTTATGGGGATCTACGTGGGAAAATTATAGACGAAGCTCATAAGTCTCGATACTCCATTCATCCCGATGCCACGAAGATGTATCAAGATATGAAGAAAGATTATTGGTGGCCGGGTATGAAGCGTGACATAGTGGAGTACGTGAGTAAGTGCCTTACTTGCTTGCAAGTGAAGGCGGAGCATCAGAAGCCATACGGTAAGATCCAAACTTTGGATATACCCGAGTGGAAGTGGGAGCATATCACCATGGACTTTGTCACGAAGCTACCGCGTACCGCGAAAGGATACGATGCCATATGGGTGGTAGTCGACCGTTTGACGAAGAGTGCTCACTTCCTACCAATCCGAGAGACATATTCGTCTGAGAAGTTAGCGGATCTATTCATCAAAGAGATTGTAACTCGTCATGGTGTACCGGTGTCTATTGTTTCTGATCGTGACACTCGGTTTACATCTAAGTTCTGGATGAGATTTCATGATGCAATGGGGACGAGGTTACACATCAGCATGGCTTATCATCCACAGACGGATGGTCAGTAGAAGAGAACCATTCAGATGCTTGAGGATATACTTCGTGCATGCGTCATTGATTTTGGAGGAAGTTGGGATGACCACTTACCGTTAGCAGAGTTCTCATACAATAACAGTTATCATGCCAGCATTGGTATGCCCCCTTATGAGATGCTATACGGTAGGAGATGTAGAACACCTGTTTGTTGGGGTGATATTAGTCAGAGAGAGTTGGGAAGTATTGAGGTGATAGAGGCTATGACTGAGAAGCTTGAAAGGATCAAAGCCTTTATGAAGGCAGCCAAAGATAGGCAGAAATCGTATGCTGACAAGAGACGTAGACCAATTGAGTTCAAGGTGGGAGATAGAGTTATGTTGAAAGTCTCGTCGTGGAAAGGGATCATTCGGTTTAGAAAGCGGGGAAAGTTGAGCCCGAGATATATAGGGCCTTTCCAAATCATTGCTCGAGTAGGAGAGGTGGCCTATAGGTTAGAGTTACCCTGTGAGTTAAGTGGAATTCACCCTACATTCCATGTATCTCATATGCGGAAGTGTTTAGCTGACGAAGATATGGTTGTACCACTGGAAGACATTGAAGTTGATGAAAGGCTCAATTATGTGGAGCAACCAGTGGCAATCATTGATCGCAAGGAGAAGAGGTTAAGGAATAAAGTGGTTCCCCTGGTGCGTGTACAGTGGAAGCACAGGAAGGGATCCGAGTCTACTTGGGAGACTGAAGAAGAGATGAGGCAGTATTGCCCACATCTGTTCGAGGAATAACAGGTTTCGGGGATGAAATCTATATAAGGGGGGTGGACTTGTAACACCCGGAAAATTTTAAAAGACGAGAAAGAAAGTATAAACATGCAGAAAAAAGGAAGAAACACAATTTAACCCCAGTTGAGGGGCTAAATGTGTCAAAATGACAAAAAGATTAAGAAGTGGGTGCATAAAGCAACATGGCCACCCATGCCATGTTACTTTTCTCCTTTTCTACTGATTGTAGAGAGAAAGAAGTAGAGCGGAGCTCTCGGGTTTTTAAAGAAAGAAGAACAAGGAATTCGAATTCAAGGCATGAATTCATCATTTTAAGTTGTTCTTGGCCGGCCTATGCCTCGGTTGTATGCTTATGTGTGTTTTGTTGTGTTCGGATGTGTGTTTTTGGTGGGTTTATAGGTGGTTGAACTCATTTGCAAACGGGTTTGAAGGAAGTCATACTCGAAGGCTGCTAAGGTGAGTTCTAGATCCCTGGTTTCTATGTTTCAAACCTGTTTTGGGGCTAGAATTGCATGTAACTAACTTTTAATATAACTAGTATGTTGTACCGTAAGTTTGGCCCTGTTCTTTAAGTGGGTGTGTTAGGGCCTGCATGTTTTTGCTTGGATTACGTGGTTGTATGCTTGTTCTAAGAGATTAGCATGCTAGATTAGTGCGATGAATGTGTAAGAATAAGGATTTAGAACTGTTTATAGTGTAAGATACGGTTTCAGGTTAGTTGATCATCCGCATTAAGTTTGAATAATTGCATCTGTTGTTCATCCGCATTAGTTAAGTGTTCATCCGCATTTGTTGAATGTTCATCCGCATTTGTTTTATCCATGCGCATTTGCTTCAGTCATCCGCATTTGGTTCATTCGCATTTCTTTCGAACACTTGGAATATTTTCTGAGGTGTTCATCCGCATTGGTTTATTCATCCGCATTTGTTTATTCATCCGCATTTGTTTATTCATCCGCATTTGTTTGCTCATCCGCATTTCTTTAAGGAGACAGAATTTTCTGAGATTTTGGGATGTAGAGCTTAAGTGTTAAGAAAGGAGGTTTTATGGGGGTCTGTGATTGTTTTCGTTTTTGCATGCTTTGTATGCTGCTGTGATGATGTTGTTCCATGTTATGTTTATATCGTGACCTTACGTGGTGTGACGTATGTGTATGCTTATGTTAAGTATTACTTAACGAAAGTTGAATATAACTAATGTGAAGTAAGAATGAATGCATGCATTAATGAACGATCGGAAGTAAGAAAAGTCTTGCAAGCACTGTAAGGAGGTTCACACCCAATGAAGGGTGTTAGCTCAACGGTGTGCGGGTTAGCTACCCCAGGAGGATGCACACTGGGGTCTAGTCTTTTTGACTGACCATACGTATGGGACCATCGTCGCTTCCCCCGGTGCTGGGCCCGCCTCGGACATGATGTTTGAAGTCTATTTATAGTCTTCGGTCCAGTACCCGACTTGTGCATGATGTTTGGGGTATAGCACATGGCATGGTCCAAATGATGATACCCCGGTGCTAGGCCCGCCTCGGGCATGATGTTTGAAGTCTATTTATAGTCTTCGGTCCAGTACCCGCCTTGTGCATGATGTTTGGGGTATAGCTCGAGGCATTAGCCTGGAGCATAGAGAAGTGAAAGTAATAATGATCAAATGAAATGTACGATAAGAAAGAGAATGAATGAATGTAAGTTGTCGATAATTTATCTATTTGTACGTATGATGTATGATTCGCTTACGAAAATAAAGTACGGTTTTAAATGAAAGAAAAGTATTTTATTTAACAAACTAGAACTCACTCAGCAACGCTGACTTTTATGTAATTTCCAGTTGGCAGGTAATGTTGTTGAGGATGGCACGAGGCAGCTACTTGGCATTTTTGGATGGCATCCATTGTTTAAATTTTGACTTTTTTGCATTGTAATGCGAACAAACAATATTTTGTGACGATCATGAATGTTGTATTATTTTGCAAAAGCAATGAATGAAATGATTTTAAATTATTCCGCTGAGTTGTTTTGGTACACCTAAATATATGTTTTATGTTTTATGTGCAATGATTGACCAGCTGTAAGCGTCCCGGGAACGGGGCCTTACAGAAATCAACATCCATATAGCAATCATGTTAAAATTTGTTAAAAATTATAAGCAAACAATTTTTGAAATTCATTCAAAATAGTTTTCAAGTATTGCCAATGCATGAACAAATACATATACGTTGCAAGTACATCAACATAGAAACTTTTTTACACAAGATATGCACAAACATTATGTTCTTTTGCAAATCTATTAGCCATCTTGATAATATTGTATGTTTGATGTTATGATGTTGAAATTTAAGTGTGGATGGTTGTGTCGAATGGGTAATTTGAATGTTGCCGGAAAGAGGGGTTTATGAGATGAGAGCGATTTTCTAGGTTTGACAAAGTGAATAAGAATGACAACGGTCAAGAATATCATTTATACTCCCTTAGAATATTTAAATCATTTTATTTAATGTTGTGGGACCCTTAACCCTCATTACCCTTCCGTGGGTAAATTAATTTTTCCGCAGAACCACAAGTTATCCGTAAATTAATTTATCCGTAAATTAATTTTTCCGTAGAACCACAAGTTAATTTTTCCGTAGAACATCTATGAAAGGCAAACTTGTTATGTTTTTGCTATATGATCCTAACATGTTGTTAGATCATTTGTTGATTGTTGTTGGACCTTGTTGACTTTGCTTCATGGCAAATGTACAAGAGATTGATTTGGTTAAAAACTTCAGATATCCTATAGCCAAGTTAGTACTCAAGCTCCAATTTTCATCATTTAAAAGTGATAAACTTATTTTTTTTCATGCTGATGACTACTCCCCTTAAATTTGTGATTAATCATGAACTTATGTATTTATCAGAAATTTATGAAGAGAATAACATGAAAAGCAATTATCTGACCATAATATTAGCAAAGAAAAGAACACAAACAAAATCTTTTTGTATTTTTGTTTATAAGCTGACACTACACATAACATATTTACCAACAAATTTAGCCATAACATGTGATCATACTATGACAATAAGCAATTTCCTGAAGCATTTTGTATAAGGATAGTAGACATAGATCTAGTGCTGATTGCAAGTATTATGATCCACATAAACTCAAGTAAGAGTATACATTCAACTTGTCATGCTGTTTATCATGTTTTGATATTGATTAAGGATAGACAAATATGGACTCCACATTCAATTCACATTAGAGTTTGTCCTACGTTTATAAGTCAATTCATCACTTTTTCACACTTGAAAACTATGTTCCTTAAATCATAAGCTCTATCTTAAGATTTCTTTGAAATCTTATTAATGTTGTTGATATGATTTTTATGCTCTTTAAGATAATATACATTTGATCACATTGGATTCTTTTAGAGTCGTTCCTTTTTGGAACTTATTGATGATCAGCATCAGGTCACCAGGTCTTTACTCATGTGAATCAAAGCTGCCTATGAACTCAGGTCTTTGCTCACACAAAACAGAGGGTCCATGATAGGTAAAAATAGAGGTTATAAAGTGTCGGAACATAGTGTGCTTGGGTGACTAAGTTGATCACAGCAAGATAAGACTTACTTGTTTGCTCCTCAAAATGGAATTGCCCACAATTAGTCACCTTAGCATTATGTTAAGCATGGACTTGTTTATTTTCCACTCAAGCTGAACCTACTCACATATCAAATCACAACTGATCAGTCTTTATTGTATGTTAAAAACCAGGCAAGTAAACAAAGGTATAGTGTGTGATCATTTCCCATGATATGAATTGCTTTTTCCAAGAAAACATATTAATAAGACAATATTTTTGAAGCTTTATATGTTTTATGGATGTTTTTGGCTTTTTCATATTGAGAATTTTAAAGGACAGATCATGCTTTTCTTTGTGTTGATGACTAATCTATGTTGATCATGCGTAAAGACTCAATTAAGAAATTAAATCTCACTGAGTCAAAGGCTTTAGTGAATAAATCAACAAGCTGATTTGTTGTGTCCACTTTGATCAACCTGATTAAACCTTTTTCTGAGCAGTCTCTCAAAAAATGATATCAAATTTCAATATGTTTTGTTTTACTATATTACACTGGATTAGTAGTTATGAATATAGCTGCTGAGTTATCTATGTGAATGGGTGTTTGAAGAAAATTATAACCATAATCAAGTAGTTGGTTTTGCAACTACAAAACTTGAGAGCAGCCGGCTGAAGCAGCAATGTACTCAGCCTCAGCTGTGGATACTGACACATTTGTTTGCTTTTTGCAATGCCAAGAAACTAGTCTTGGTCTAATGAATTGACAACCACCGGTTGTTGATTTTCTATTGTTGTTGCAACCTCCAAAGTCATTATCAGAATATGAATAGAGGTTGAAATCTCTATCTTTGGGATACCAAAGTCCAAGAGCTGGCTTTCCTTTGAGGTATCTGAAGATCCTCTTAACAACATTCATATGTGACTGCTTAGGGTCTGATTGGTACCTAGCACAAAAACACACAACAAACATTATGTTAGGTCTGCTGGCAATTAAGTACATCAAAGATCATATCATAGATCTATACAATCTTTGATCAACTGATTTCCTTTTAGGATCAGGCACAATCTTATCTATTGTTGATGCGAGTGTTTTGTATAAAGAAGAGTCAGCAAGGTTGTACTTCTTCAAGATTTGGTGCATAACCTTCTCCTGATTGATAAATATTCCATTTGATTTCTGATGAACCTGTAAACCAAGGAAGAATGTTAATTCTCCCATGGAACTCATTTGGAAATCAGATTTCATTAAAGATTCAAAGTCTTCACACAATCTCTTACCCGCATTGACTAAATGATGGTTACCTTCACCCGCATTAACCAATGCTCTTACCCGCATTAAATTTTGAACTTGTCAAAAATTAATGTAGTTGTAGTGGATGATTCTGACTGGTTTTGCATAGCTATTTCTAAGTTTATGAAGATAAGTCTGCATCATTGGTGCTTTATGAAGATTTGGCAGGTTTTGAGATTGTCAATTCTTGCTTGGATTGACTTGTATCCTTGATGTGATACATGTTTCCCAGTTTGACTGATTTTTGACCTTGTGCATCTTCTAAAGCAACTTATGGTATAATTTCCATACAGACACTATCCATTTTGATTTTAAACAATGTTGCCTATTTTACATTTGCAAATTTCATGTTTTTATAAATATTTCCTTTTAAAATTTTACTACTCCCCGTAAAGTTTATATCCATATGGGATAAAACTTTACACAAATTTATAAAATTTAAGGACAATATTTCAGAATTTAGATTGTTTTGCTTATCTGTAAATGTAGATATTTTGTACTATTGTTTGAAATTTTTGGATCATATCAATCTTATCTTTCATAAGTGCAAGTTGCCATGAACTTATTGATTGAAGGTATGTTTGTCCTCTTAAACTCGTTCTTGGTTAATATTGTAATGCATATGATTATTATCATGTTTTGATTGGTTTAAACATTTAACATGAACCTCACACTCACAAGCATAGAAAGATCAACTATCCTCATGCTGTATGGTAGAACTTTTTCACAACTTTCAATACATGGTCATTTGAATTATGAAATCTCATTCATTTTGGGTAAGAGGGATCCATATTGGAATTCTTTTACCTGATCCTTATTGTTATTTGATCCTCATTGAGATTCTTTTTGCTCTTCACTTTGGAGTGATCCACTTTGGGATTCTTTTTGTTCATTCACTTGGAATGAAATATTTTTGTTTTATTTGTCACCCTGATTGGATGTGTTCCTCATTGGGACTCTTTTTGGATCTTGACATCAGCACTATGTGCTTGTTTCTCCAACTCTTTGCTCAGCAAAACAGAGGACAAACTGATGTGTGAGAGAGATTCATAAAGTATCATGACCTGGTGTGTTTAGGTTGCTACACATGCATACACTTGGATAGGTTAGATACTTACATGCTCTGAGATAATGCATTCACAGTTGAATGTGATCTTTAGTTTATCACAGCATTTATCTTCTGTTCCAAGTTGAGCCTACCCACATATCAGGTAAGTCATGTCAGTCTTTCAAGATATTGAATTAAGCACAGTGAATGATATAACGACTATAATTATATCATTTCCCTTAGAAGTACAAATCATGAACTTCAACAAAAATTGATTTCTTTTTGTAATGATGTGAATTTTTTTTATGTTTTTGTAAATTTTGATTTTTACTCAAGGTTAATCATGCCGATTGATTGGACTAAGAATTCAAACCGACTTGGGGCAAATGCTTTAGTAAACAAATCAGCTAGCTGATTGTCTGTGTTAACCTGAATCAGCTTGATTAAACCTTTTTCAGCATAGTCTCTCAAAAAGTGATATCTAATTTCAATATGTTTTGTTTTTGAGTGCTGAACTGGATTGTTTGTTATGAAGACTGCAGCAGCGTTATCAATATGGATTGGTGTTTGCAAGAAATTATAACCATAGTCAAATCTGGTTTTGAATCCAGAGAACTTGCAAGCTAATGCTGTTGTATTCAGCTTCATACAGAAGAAACATTGGTCTGTTTCTAGCACTGCCATGACACCAGTCTGGGATCAAGAAATTGACAACCAACAGATGTGGACTTTCTGTTCAAACTGCATCCCCCGAAGTCACTGTCCGTGTATGCATAGAGATTGAAGTCTTCTTCCTTAGGATACCATAATCCAAGAGCAGGTTTGCCCTTAAGATATCTGAATATCCTCTTGACTTCATTCATGTGAGATTCCTTGGGATCTGCCTGATATCTGGCACAAACACAAACACCAAACATAACGTCAGGTCTACTAGCTGTTAAATACATGAGTGAACCAATCATGGATCGATAAAGAGTCTGATCCACAGATTTGCCATCTATGTCTAGACCAATCTTCACTTTTGTATCAATAGGTGTTCTGAAGGACTGACAGTCTGCAAAGTGAAACTTCTTCAACATGGATTCCACATATTTTGACTGGTTGATGAAGATTCCACTGGATGTTTGTTGTACTTGAAGACCTAGGAAGAATGTGAGTTCTTCTATAGCACTCATCTGAAATTTTGAATGCATAAGATCTTCAAAGTCTTTGCAGAATTGTTTGTTGGTGGAGCCAAAGATGATATCATCCATATAAATCTGGACAAGCAGCATCTCATTCCCTTTTCCCTTTCTGAACAAAGTCTGATCAATCTTTCCTCTTTCATAACCATGGTCAAGAAGAAAGGATGACAGAATCTCATTCCATTTCTGAGGGGCTTGATGTAAGCCATACAAAGCTTTATCAAGCTTGTATACCCTGTGAGGGAAATTAGGATCCTTAAAGCCTGGAGGTTGACTCACGTAGACTTCTTCAGAGATCTTTCCATACAAAAATGCACACTTTACATCCATTTGATAAACTGTGAATTTCATGGATGCAAAGTAAGAAAGAAAGAGTCGTATGGCTTCTAATCAAGCAACAGGAGCAAACACCTCATCGTAATCTATTCCTTCTTCTTGTGTATAGCCCTGTGCTACCAACCTTGCTTTATTTCTGATGACAATCCCTCTGTCATCAGTCTTGTTCCTGTATAACCATCTGGTGCCGATAGGGTATTGACCGTTAGGAAGATCCACAAGTTGCCATACTTCTTGTTTCTTGAATTGTAGCAATTCTTCCTGCATTGCCTCAATCCAGCTATTGTCTTGAAGATCCTCTTTAATGTTTTTAGGTACAGTTTGACACAGAAAACAAGAAAACAAATAGATGTTTGCCATACTTGACTTGCTTCGTGTCACCCGCTCGTCTAAATCACCAATAATGTTAGACACTGGATGATTCTTGTGTGTCCTGATAATTGGAATCACATCACTAGTAATGGACACATCAAGATTGGAGACATTCAGATCATCTTGGTGAGAGGCATCTTGTGGTGGTGATGTGGGAGAATGATGAAAGGAATCAGAAGGTTCAGCATCTTCAGCTTCAGCGGCACTATGGATACTTTCATCATTTGAATTTCTGTTGTTTTCAACTGGAGCACATGCTGGTTTAGGGTTTCTCACTTCAGTTGATGGTTCAGTAGAAGGAGAAGGCATTGAGCTATGATCAACCTCAATTGAAATACTTTGATGTTGAATAACTGGTCTCACAGGATCAGCTTGTAGTGGCACTTCCTCATTATCTTGATCAACAGAAGAAGGTGGAATCATAAGAAAATCAGTCCTTCTATCCACTGAGCCTAAGGATCCTGTATTTGACAAGTTAAACTGATCAAAAGATATTGTAAACGAGTCAATATCAAACAACCAATCAGGATCGTTTGATGATTTGGGAAAAGAGTGCTCATTGAGTTGAATGTTTGTTGATTCATCAATGTTGTTTAATCTAGGATTAAACACCCTAAAAGCCTTTGAAACAGAGGAATATCCCACAAAGAATCCCTCGTCAGACTTAGGAGCAAACTTTCCTAAATGGTCTCTGGTGTTCAATATTGAAACCGGACATCCAAATGACTTCAAAAATCCAATAAATGGTTTTCTGTGAAAAAGAAGTTCATGAGGAGTTTTATTGTTTTCTTTAATAATCAGAGTTTGATTTTACATAAAACATGAAGTGTTGACAGCTTCTGCCCAAAATGTAATGGGCAGTTTTGCATCTGCCAGCATAGTTCGTACGGCTTCAATTAGAGTTTGTAACACCCGGAAAATTTTAAAAGACGAGAAAGAAAGTATAAACGTGCTGATAAAGAAAGAAAACACAATTTAACCCAAGTTGAGGGGCTAAATGTGTCAAAAAGGACAAAAAGAATAAAAGTGGGTGTAAAAAGGTGATGGCCGCCACACCTTTCTGCATATTTTCCATTTCATCGGATTTAGGGAGAGAAAGCAGAGAAGAGTTTCAGGTTTGAAGAAGGAAGAACAAGGAAACCCAATTCAAGGTAAGAATTCTTGGTTTTAAGTTGTTCTTGGCCGGCCTATGCCTCGGTTGTATGCTTATATGTGTTTTGTTGTGTTTGGGTGTGTGTTTTTGGTGGGTTTCTAGGTGGTGGAACTCATAGTGCAGACGGGTTTGAAGGAAGTCATACTCGAAGGCTGCAAAGGTGAGTTCTAGATCCCCGGTTTCTATGTTTTAAACCTGTTTTGGGGCTGGAAATACGTGTAACTAACTTTTAATATGTCCAGTATTTTGTACCATAAGTTTGGCCCTGTTCTTTTATTGGGTGTGTTAGGGCCTGCATGTTTTGCTCGGTTTATGTGGTTGTATGCTTGTTCTGAGAGATTAGCATGCTAGATCGGTGCGATAAATGTATAAGGATGTGGATTGGGAACTGATTATAGGGTAAGATGAGGTTTCAGGTTATTGATCATCCGCATTAAGTTTGAATATTTGCATAAGTGTTGTTCGTCCGCATTTGTTGTATGTTCATCCGCATTTATTTTATCCATGCGCATTTGCTTCGGTCATCCGCATTTGGTTCATGCGCATTTCTTTGGGACACTTGGAATATTTTCTGAGGTGTTCATTCGCATTTGTTTATTCATCCGCATTTGTTTATTCATCCGCAATTGTTTGCTCATCCGCATTTCTGTAAGGAGACAGAATTTTCTGAGATTTTGGGATGTAAAGCTTAAGTGTTAAGAAAGGAGGTTATATGAGGGTCTGTGCTTGTTTTCGTTTTTGCATGCTTTGTATGCTGTGTGATGATGTTGTTCCTTGTTATGTTTATGTCGTGACCTTACGTGGTGTGACGTATGTGTATGCTTATGTTAAGTATTACTTAACGAAAGTGGAACATAACTAATGTGAAGTAAGAATGAATGCATGCATTAATGAACGATCGGAAGTAAGATAAGTCTTGCAAGCACTATAAGGAGGTTCACACCCAGTGAAGGGTGTTAGCTCAACGGTGTGCTGGTTAGCTACCCCAGAAGGATGCACACTGGGGTCTAGTCTTTGTGACTGACCATACGTACGGGACCATTGTCGCTTACCCTGGTGCTGGGCCCGTCTCGGGCATGATGTTTGAAGTCTATTTAGAGTCTTCGGTCCCGTACCCGCCTTATGCATGATGTTTGGGGTATAGCACATGGCATGGTCCAAATGATGATACCCCGGTGCTGGGCCCGCCTCGGGCATGATGTTTGAAGTCTATTTATAGTCTTCGGTCCAGTACCCGCCTTGTGCATGATGTTTGGGGTATAGCTCGAGGCATTAGCCAGGAGCATAGAGAAGTGAAAGTAATAATGATCGAATGAAATGTACGATAAGAAAGAGAATGAATGAATGTAAGTTGTCGATAATGAAGATTTATTTGTGTTCACAAGCTTTGGCTTATATGAGGATTTATGTTGTTTTCTTTTAAGACATGCAGTACAGTGATCAACAAAATTAAATTCTTTTTGAGGTAAACGAATTACATGTTTTCCTTTGACCAATCTGTTCATGTTTTTAAGGTTCGTGTGACCTAAACGTCTATGCCAAAGTTGTGACTCATCAAAAGATGCTTTAGACAAAAGACATGTCTCTTCAGACGGATGAGCAGAATTAAGGTTCAAGACATAGGTGTTATTCTTCCTTGGTGTCTTCAAGACAACCCATTCTTCACGAATGTAAAATCCTGGTTTCAGAATATAGCAATGAGTGTTTGTGAAGTGAGTGGAATATTTCTTGTCACAGATCTAAGACACGCTGAGCAGATTGAAGTTCAGTTGCTCGCAGTAGTTCACTTTGTCAAAGCTCAATAGTCCATTTGTCACAGAACCTTCTCTTGTAATTCTACCACCTTGTGATTCTCTTCCAAATGCTACAGTAGTTGCTTGAACATGCTTGAAGTCATGAAGGAGGGAACTGTCTCCAGTCATGTGTCGGGAGCATCCACTGTCCACGTACCATATGCTATTGGACCTGTATGAATGACCCTACAAGCACAAAAAGAACTAGTTAGAATGAGGAACCCAAGCCATAATGGTCTTGGTTTGTCCTTTTGCATCAATCACTGTTACGTCTTGATATTCTCCTCTTGTTTGAATTTTAGAGGAAGATGATTTCAGCACTTTTCTATTACTTCTTTGAAGTTTGATTTCATCAATTTCATCTGATGTGTCAGAAGAGTATACAAATCTTTCCTTTTGATTTTTGTGTAAAGGTTGAACAGATTTTTGCTTGTCTGTAATCACTTTAATTTTATATTTTTGATGAGAGTTCAGTGATTTGTTCAGGTTTGTTGGACTTTTGTGTCTGACCTTGTCACTTGGAACTGATGAAATGGGCTTGTTTGTGAAATTTTCAATCCTTTTTTATTAAAGTAACAATCAATTGTATTGTGATTGGTCATATCACCTAATGAACAATATTTGTTAAAATGATAGTTTTTCATTGAGTGATTGGTCATGTCACAGATAGAGCAGTACTCAGTGAAGTAGCACTCATCTGTGTTGTGATTAGTCATATCACAGAATTCACAATACATTTGATTGTCCTTTAATCTTGATGGAGAAGTCATATGAGTCTTTGGGGTGCCAACAGATTGTTTCACAATTCTGACTTGCTTTGTGTTTTTAGACTGATGCTGCTTCTTTTTGTATTGCCTTATTTCCCTATTGAATTATTCTACATGTTCTTTGTTGAAAATATCAAACCCAATTCCTTGTCTGATATTTGATGAAGATGGTGAATCAGATTTCACTTTAGATTTTTGTACAAAAGTGGTTTTCCTTTGGTGACTAAGGGAACTTTGGTTTTGTCCTTTAATTTCAATGAAACCTTATCAGATTCGCTTGAATTTTTTGGAGATATTATCTCATAATCAGATCTGCTTTCAGCAGATGGTTTCACTGAGCATTCAGCAGTGTGATTCACTTTAAGATTTTATGGAACAAATTTTACAAAAGGCACAATTGATTTGGCTGGGCTCTTTGGTTTCTCGATAACCACAAGTTTGTCTGAGCACTCTTTGATTTTGATAGGATGACCCAATCTGATTTTATCCTCATCAGTTTCAATGTAAATACCTGGTTTGTTTTGTGGATTTGTTGTTTGAGAAATCATTGCTTTGGTTTCAATAATTTTAGATTCTTTTGTATCTGATTGAGTAAGTGACTCAGGCATAACAATGTAGTTATCATTATATGGAGGAGGACAAGTTTTGTATCTGATTCTAGTCATATCTTTAGCCCCCTTTTGAGACACAAGTAACTCTTGTAGCTTGACAGATGAGAGCTAAAACTTTTCAGGTTTCACTTCAGTAGCTGATTGCTCAGCTTTTGATTTGGTCAACAATTCAGTTAACCTCTTATTTTCAGCCACAAGTGTGTACTTTTCACCATGGAGTGTTTCCATGTCAGATAACAGAGATTTGATTTTAACTTCATAAATTCTCATTTCTTGTTTTAACATCTCTGATTTCACCTTTTCTTCTCTTATTTTATTAGCCAACTTGTGATTGTGTTCCCTGTACCCTTGTACTTCTAGAACACATTTTTCAGAACATAAATTAGATTTTACCTCGGATGGCATTGGAGTTGGTCCATCATTGATATGTGCCATAAGTGCATGATTCTGAAACTGTGGTTGGACTTCCTCAGCATACAAGCTCCAATCACAAACTCCATCTTGTCTGATGATAAGTGCATTAGAAGTTTGTTGATTATTTCCTTGAGATTGATGAGTCAGTAGAGGTTGTCTTTGCTGAATTGGCTGTTGCTGATTCTGCTACTGGTGTAGATGAGAGTTGCTTGATTGAAAGTTGGTATTGTGTTGAGATGAATGCTGGCCATGTGTGGGTCTGTGAAAGTTGGTGTTGCTTCTCCTAGGAGAATTACATTCCTAAGAGAAATGACCAGTCATTCCACAATTAAAGCATTTAACCTTGGATTTGTCATACCCCAGCTTGGTATTCTTATCAAGACTCAGTTTCTTCCCTTTATGAAAGAACTTCTTTGCTCTCATGGCAATCATGGCCATCTGCCATTGTAAATCAATTTCTTCAACATCATCAGGATCCATCTCTTCTAGATCCTCTTGAATCAAGTGTGCTGATGTAAGTCTCCCCCCAAGATAGGTTTCAAAGCTAGCAACAATGGCATTGTAAGTAGCCTTCTGTTCTTCAGATCTTTGATCATTGGGTATACTACAGGGTGTTGCTGTGGGCTGAGCAGAAGATGAGGGTTTATGTTGTTGAGCAGCATAGAATCCAGTTGCCTTTGACTGGTCACCAGATGAAAGAAAGTCATCTTCTTCAATCATAAATGCATTCTCAACAGAGTGAGTTTCTGATGGAAACTTGTAAGCCTCAATGACTTGTGGTCCACTGAGATTTCTACTCCTTTCATCCAGCTCCAGAGCCTCAATTTTTGCAATTATGATATCCAAGATTGTACTCTCCAAATCAAGGGTATTCTTTAACATAGTGACATTTTGGTTCCAGCTTTCTGGTAAACTGTGCAGCATTTTCTTGTTCATTTCCTCTTCTTTGTAATTGACCCCCATGATTTCAAGATCATTTACAAGTTGAACAAATCTATGAAGTTGTCTTGAAATTGCCTCTCCTTTGGTGTGATGAAAAGTTTCATATTGGTTTATCAGCTTATCCTTGTTAATTTCAGTCACTTCACTACTTCCTTCACACATGATCTGTAGAGCATCCCAAACTCCCTTAGTAGTTCCATATTTTTCTAATCTTTTCAGAACATCCATTTTCTATGTTTGTGTAAGGATGGAATAAGCTCTAAGATCAATCTTGATTTTCATATATTCTTTTTCATCATGATTTAAACTGGGATCCTTAATGGGAATTCTTGCAGTTTTGTACTAAGCAGCTTGATCAGCATTTAGAGACAGTGGAATGTAGGGACCTTTGCAAATAGATATCCATTAGTCTGGATCTACACCAGTAATGTAGTTTCTGAAACGAATTTTCCACTACTTAAACTCAGATTTGTGTTTAAGCCGAGGAGGTTTAGAAGCATGCCCAATTTAAGAAAGATTGTGAGAATCCATGTTAGATAAACTGATTTTAACTTGGTTGAGTAAGGTTTTAAGTTGATTTTAAGTTCGAGCAGTGAGTTGTTCTCTGAATTTTCTTATTCATAATCTTTACCAGATCTGTTAAGTTCAGAACTGTTAGCACAAAGGAGTTCTAAGATTTTGTTGTTTATGTGAGGGAAGGTTCTTCAACAACAGATCTGTATTGTTATCACTTCTTGGTGTTCGATTTTAGTGTGTATGTTTATCAGAAGTATAGATCTTGCTGATAAATAACTCAGTCTATAGTTCAATCGATTTTCACACACAATATGATTCTGTGATGAATTCAAGAGCCGAGGCTCTGATACCAATTTACTGGGTTTGAGAATGATATTTTCGGTTAATGTGACTCAACCTAGGATCGAATATGCAGACTAAGTCAGTAATATAGTCGCGGAATTACTATATTACAGAATAGTTGAAACTGAAATAAATGTATCAGTAAATGAAGCACAAGAACACAGAAGTCAAAGATGTATAATATTGATGTTATCACTGTTGAATTCAAAAACCTTACAAAGTTAGGGTATGAAACCCTATTTATAGGCATACACATTGCCTGTACAAAAGACTAAACTACCCCTAACTTATACATGAGAATCTAGTCTAAGTACAAAATAAATATAAACATTTGTAAGTTGTTCATCCGCATTAGTTCATGCGGATGAACATGTCTTCATCAGCATTTGTGGTCTTGTAATCAGCATTAACTTAGTTCATCCGCATTAGTTCATCCGGGTGAACAAGTCTTGTCAGTATTTCATCATTTATTCATCCGCATAAACTAATGCGGGTGAACAAGTCTTGTTCAACATTTCCTTTTGTTCATCCGCATGGACTAATGCAGGTGAACAAGTCATCAGCATTTCTTCTGTCTTCATCTGCATTCGTTAATGTGGGTGAACAAACACTTGTCAGCATTTGTTCACAAGTCATCCGCATTAACAAATGCGGGTACTTCACACTTAGCTTTTTCTTGTCTTTTGTTCTTCTGTAAATAAGTTTTGTTGTGATGTTTTCCAACCAGAACAACCTCCAACCACCTCTTAAGTTGGAAAGTATGATCCTCTCAGGGTCTAACAGTTACTCATCCATATTTACTAATGCGGATGTGTTACTGAGGAAATGCGGATGAATGTTCCTCATCCGCATTTACAAATGCGGCTGTGCATTTATGGATATGCTGAAGGAATTTCTTCATCCGCATTTACTATTGCGGAAGTGCATTTAAGGAAATGCTTATGAAACTGATCATCCACATTTACTAATACGGAAGTGCATTTGGGAAATGCTGATGAACTGTTCGTCCGTATTTACAAATACGGATGTGCATATTTGGAAATGCTGATGGAGTTACTTATCCGCATTTACAAGTACGGATGTACATTTGGAAATGCGGATGAAGTTTCTTCTTCCACATTTGAAAATGCGATTAGAGTTTTCTCATCCGCATTTACTAATGCGGATGAATATTAGAGAAATGCGGATGGGTTAAAGTGATGGGTCCTGCCCCCTTTTCTCTCACTCTGAAATTTGGTTTCATAGGACGTGCAATATATGATTGCATTCAACCACTCTCTCTGAGAACTTACAACACACACAAAGGTACAGATCGGTGTTTCGATACTTTTTCTCTCGATCGGTCGAGGAAATCTAAGAACAAAACTGGGTTTAAGTGCAGAAAATCCTAGCAACCTGGTGTTTTGTAGGAAGCTTGGGGTAGAAAAGCTTGAGGTTTCCTGCTTTGGAAGCTGCCGATCATAGATCTTTTTCCTCTGTCCCATTCAAGTGGTAGATTTCTAAACACCCTATGGTTGTTTGCAAGCATGATTTTTCATATAACGATCCATTACGGGTTTTAACAGATATATAAATTGGTTTATATACATATTAACTGTAACAAGTTTTTATTCATATTCCGCTGAGTTTTTCATTGTATAAGGATAAAATGACTCTGATAAACTTGTGATAACCCCAACAATGGCATCAAGAGCCGGTTATATGGATACATACTTCATCTGGACTGAATTCTTGGTTTCTTGCTGTTAATTCACCAACAGACCGAAAATTCAAGTCTATGTTTTCCCTGGTTTTTCAAGATTCTACTTTACATGTGTATTGTAATCTTCAAAAATTTAATCATTTGGATGATTTAGTTGTTTGGACAAGAATCATGATATTCGGTTTGTTTTTTTACATTAACCAAAAATCAGTGATTCAAGGGGAAAACTCTCGGATTTTTCTTACATATTTGGATATGTATCTTGATGTTCATAACCTAGCCGAGACCTTGTGTTTGGCTGCATTGTGATTTGTATTTGATTATTCAAAGCGTTGTAATAATTAGATGTATTTGTTCTTCCTAATTGGCTATGTAATTTATTTATTTCATTTGGTATGTAAAATAAATAGATTAGTTGCATTTCACTTTTACTAGAAAATGTATATGGGATATATAATTTTGTAAAAGAATATGTAACAAGAATGTTTTTTGGTTTAGGCAAATTTTAGGCCCAAAGGGCTTCATAGCTCTTAATGAGATTTAAGCCCAAAAACCGAAAACATATTTTGAAGACCCAAAGGGGTTTGGTGCAAAATTTTAAGTCCATTTGGAAGCTCAAATCGAATGGGAGAATCACAACACAAAGTGGACACTTGAAGCATTTGGATGCGGGATCAAGTGGGAGTTCACCGACACAAGTGTTACCCTTAGGAAGGACCTAATAACTCACTTGTTTCGGTCAAAAAGTGATGTTAGATTAGTTGGCTATGGTTATGAACTTGTTGTTGTATGTGTTGCTTGTATGGTTGATTTAATTTATTGTTCATGTGGTATTTGGATATGCACAATTAAACAATTTCAAATCAACAACAAGCTGTAAACGGTTCTTTTGGAAACATTAACATGGGTAATAAAATGGTTTTATTAAATGTTAATGTTTTCTCAATAAAACTGGGTTTTATTAAAAGAACCTTGGAAATTGGTTTCACTCGTGTACCACACACTTGAATGCATGCAAATATAAGGTACAAAATGTTTTCATAACTAGATATAATGGAAACAAAATCCCTTTTAAACAAGTTTAACACCATCCTTTTATACAACACTCGAATCACTTGGGAACTATTTGTGGGATAAAGTTCACCTAACCACATTTAAGGAACTTGTGTGTTTGAGGTGGGTTTAGCATATTTGTGGGATAAAGGTCACCTAACCACCTGTATGTGTAAACTCACAGGTGTGTGTAAGTAGGACGAATTGAGTTGGAAACCATGTGAATAGGGTCACCAAAGCATGGCGTACAATGGTGTTGATAGGATTAAACATGTCGACTAAACATAAAGATGTTTAACCAATCCCATAAACTAGAAGTTGCAAAGGGTTGCAATTGTCAAAAATGACTACCTTGTTAATTTAAATAATGGGATAAAGGTCACCTAACCATTATTTGAATGTAACGTTGGATTCTAGATTTTAATTATTAATTTTCTTTGAGACATGAAAGGGTATTAATAATTAAAATGTCTTTTTATAAATACTAAAATTGTACTTTGTTTATATTGTAGTAATGGCCGCAAATAATAACAACGCTACCTCCCCGACCGTCCATAACCTATCACTGAGGACTATCCTGGAAAAGGATCATCTAAACCATAATAATTTCATGGATAGGTTTCGAAACTTGAGAATTGTTCTCAAGCAAGAAAAGAAGTTATATGTGTTGGACGATCCTATTCCCGGTGAACCCAACGCTGATGATGTTGATGCCTATGAGGATTGGGTTAAGCACACTGAGGATTCTGTGCAAGTTTCTTGCCTCATGTTGGGAACCATGATTCCCTAGCTTCAAAAGGATTTTGAACATCACGGGGCATACAACATGATTACCCAGCTGAAGGAAATGTTCCTTCAACAAGCGAGGGTAGAGCGTTTCAAAACGGTTCGAGCGCTTCATACATGTCGAATGGAAGAATCCCAATCTGTGTCATCTTATGTGATGAAGATGAAAAGCCACATTGATCACCTTGAAAGGCTGAATTATCCCGTCTCAAAAGAGTTGGCCACGGATTTGATCCTCAATGGTCTAACCAAGAAGTTTGAGACTTTTATCATGAATTATAACATGAATGGATGGGACAAGAGCATTAGGGAACTTCATGCAATGCTCAAAACAGTCGAGGCAGGGATGGTTAAAAGGGTTTTACTGGTTCTCACGATCAATGAGGGTGGCAACAAGAAAAGGCATCACCCCGAACATTAAGGCAAATGTTGCCAAAGGCAAGGGATACATCAAAGGAAAGGGTAAGGGAAAGACTAAACCGGGACACCAAAACCGAGTCTTAAGAAGCCAAAGGTTACGGAGAATGATCCATGCTTTGAGTGTGGTGAGATAGGACATTGGAAGAGGAATCGTCCAATCTATCTCAAGGAGTTGAGAAACAAGAGGGATGCTGGGCAGACCTCAGGTACAACTTTCATGATCCATATTGAACTTAATGTTATTTCTTCAAACACATTGGTATTAAATACCGGATATGGAACTCATATTTGCAATTTGTTACAGGGGTTCAAAAGAAATAAACGTTTTAAGAAAGGGGATACTAGTTTCTACATTGGCAACAGAGAAAAGGTTGATGTAGAAGCCAAAGGAGACTATATCTTGAAGCTACCAAGTGGTTTGGAAGTCATTTTGAAGAATGTTTTATATGCTCCTAGTTTGACTAGGAATATAATTTCTTTATCCCTTCTGAAACAATTTGGTTATGTATTAAAGATTGTAAACGATGGTATTTGTGTTTTTATGGATGATATATTTTACTTTAAGGCTATGCCTTTTAATGGTATTTATGAATTGGTTCATGATGACTCATCCTTTAATAACTCGTTATACCAGTCAAGCACCAATAAACTTAAAATGGGTTTAAGTGAATTATATCTTTGGCATTGTCGTCTTGGTCACATAAACAAGAATCGTATTCAAACACTTCAAAAGAATGGTCTTTTGGAAGCAAATGAAGAAGGTTCATTTGATAAGTGTGAATCTTGTTTACAAGGAAAGATGACCAAGGAACCCTTTAGTGGTACTAACCAAAGGGCAAAAGATTTATTAGGAATCATACATTCGGATGTATGTGGCGCTTTTAAAGCAATGACAAGGAATGGTGAAAGATATTTCATTACCTTCATCGACGATTATAGTCGTTATGGTTATGTGTACTTGTTACGACACAAAGATGAAACTTTTGAAACATTCAAAATCTTCAAGAATGAAGTAGAGAATCAACTCAACAAACAATCAAGTTCTTTATTCGATAGAGGAGGTGAATACCTTAGTGATGCTTTCAAGATCATCTTAGGAGTTGTGGGATTGTCTCAAGCTTGCTCCACCGGAACACACAACATAATGGTGTGTCTGAGAGGAGAAACCGAACCCTATTGGATATGGTTCGATCTATGATGGCTAGAAGCACACTACCTCTGTCATTTTGGGGTTTCGCATTGCTCTCCGCGGCCCGTATTCTGAATATGGCCCCAACCAAGAAAGTGGATAAGACACCTTTTGAAATATGGCATGGAAGGGTTCCATCGTTATTAATTTAAAGGTATGGGGTTGTGAAGCTTATGTTAAGCAGAACACCTCAAACAAGTTAGAAAGCCGATCCACTAAGTGTATTTTGTAGGATATCCCAAAGACTCGATGGGATATTACTTCTACAATCCAACAGAGCAAAAGGTATTTATTGCTCGAAAGGCTGAGTTCTTGGAAACTAAATCCTTATGGAAGGAACTACCGATAGAACAGTGGAACTTGATGAGGATCGAGAACCACAAGCCGATACACGTTTGGTTGATACTAGCAATCAACAAGAGGTTGTTGATAATGATCAAGTGGTTGATCAATACACACAAAACATTCGCAGATCTGGTAGAATTAGCTATCCACCAAAGATATGATTTTTCATGAATGGATGCTATGTAGTTGACTCGGATGAACCAACTACGTACCATGATGCAATGTCCAATTCGGATTGTGACAAGTGGCTTGAAGCCATGAACGTAGATGCAATCCATGTATGACAACCAAGTGTAGGAATTGGTTGTGCCACCGCTTAACTCCAAACCGATTGGATTTAAGTGGGTTTTCAAGAATAAAACCGATATGTATGGAAACTTGGATACTTATAAAGCAAGACTTGTAGCAAAAGGTTTCACTCGGACTTTCACTCTGACTCAAGGGGCTGATTATGATGAGACCTTCTCGCCTGTGGCCATGCTAAAGTCAATTAGGATATTATTTGCCATAGCTGCATATTATGACTATGAGATTTGGCAAATGGATGTCAAAACTGCTTTCCTTAATAGATATCTCGAAGAGAATGTCTATATGGTTCAGCCCGAAGGTTTTGTCGATCCATAATATCCTAATAAAGTATGCAAGTTAAAGAAATCAATCTATGGATTGAAACAAGCATCGAGAAGTTGTAATCAACATTTTGATGAAGAGATCAAGAAATTTGGATTCATCAAGAACGCTAATGAAGCTTGTGTGTATAAGAAAGCTAGTGGGAGCATCATCACATTCTTGGTATTGTATGTTGATGATATATTACTGTTTAGAAATGACATTCCAACCATGGAAGGTGTTAAAACCTGGCTTGGAAGTTGATTTTCCTTTAAAGATCTTGGTGAAGTGCCTATATTTTGGGAATAAAGATCTATAGGGATAGATCAAGGCGGTTGATAGGTTTAAACGAAAGTGTATATATTGAAAAAATCTTGAAAAGGTACAAGATGGAGAACTATAAGAAAAGTTTGGTACCTATTCAAAGAGGGACAATATTGAGTACATCTCAATGCCCAAGCTTAAAGGATGAGCAAGAAAGGATGAAGGAAATCCCATATGCATCTGCTATAGGATCCATCATGTATGCAATGATATGCACTAGACCGGACGTGTCATGCGCTTTGAGCATGACAAGCAGATATCAGCAGAATCCAGGAAATAGCCATTGGATGGCTATTAAGAGTATATTGAAATACCTTAGGAGGATTAAGGATATGTTTCTAATATACGGATCTGGTGAAGAGGAACTTGTTGTAAAGGGTTACACGGATGCGAGTTTCCAAACTGATCGAGATGATTCTCGATCACAATCGGGGTATGTCTTCATTATGAATGGAGGGGTAGTGTCCTGGTAGAGTTCAAAGCAGGATGTGGTGGCATTGTCCACTATAGAATCGGAATACATCGTCGCTTCATTGCCAACACAGGAAGCTGCATGGTTAAATAAATTTATTGCCAATCTAGGGGTAGTCTCTACCATTCAAGATCCCCTAGAGATCTTTTGTGACAACGAGGGTGCGATTGCTCAAATCAAGGAACCCCGTGTACATCAAAAGACAAGGCATATTGAGCAGAGATTCAACTACATAAGGGATGAAGTTTAAAAAGGAAAGATATGTATTCGCAAAGTTCACACCGATCAAAATATTGCGGATCCACTCACGAAGCTCCTTGAAAGGCCAAAGCATGAGAGTCATACTTGTGCCTTAGGACTTCGATATTCTAGTGATTGGATTTGATCTATTTAGTATTTAAATATCAGAACATTGTTATTTTGACTCATATATATATATATATATATATATATATATATATATATATATATATATATATATATATATGATATGATACTATGAGTTATGTTCCATTTTAGCATGTTTAGATCCATGGGTATGTTTATTAATCTAAATGTCCGTGGTCGGTCATATTTGTGGGAACAAATATGAAGTAAGACTATTATGAACTTGGATTGGTGGATATTCATAAGGTATGATATAGAGCAAGAGGTTGCTACCAAGGTTCATATATTTGTGGGATACAAATATTGAACTGACCCGTTCTCAAATTTTACTGCATGGAATTATGTAATTGATCATAAGTAAATTTGAGTAAAGGAGAATATCATTGTATCCTCCGACCTGAGATACATATTGGGTTTCGATATTCACCAAATATTATACTTTGATCTGGTTCTTTGCTGTTCTGAAAAAATTGACAGTACATAAGGCTAGTTTCAGGTGTGATACAAGGTGATTGTGAGAAACGTATGTAGTCAAGATGGGATTTGTTCCTCTTATTTGTCGAGAGTATGATGTCTAAGGCCTGATTAAGTTAAATCAACAGGGAATTATCATTATGTGTCTCTGGATTTAACATGACATCTGTAACAAAAGGATAAATGATTGCTTCATCTAAATCATTTTCAAGTAAGGGACTTGAGGAAGATAATGTTATTGAATGGCACTTAGTCATGCGTACTAGGGGTAGTAAACCGTTGTTAGGCTGTATTTACTACTTGCATCAAATCTCTATGTATCTTATGCAAGTGGGAGATTGTTGGGACCAGTCTGCCAAAGACACATATTGAATTGATGTGGCTAGTATGTTATGATCCAAGTTCGGTCATACCTAATAACAAGCTAGACAAACACCTACAATATTTATTTTATAATATGATCATGTAAATAAATATGAGACTTAAAGTATTTAGAAATTGGGTTTCTAAATATTTGCACTAGTGTTATGAATAAATTATATGGATAATTTATTCTAGAGAGAGTACTTTGTATTGTTATTCAAATGGTTAAACAAACAATACAAGTCTTTTTTTGTCCGCATCTCTTTGTTACTCATCCGCATTTACTAATGCGGATGTGAAACTGAGGAAATGCGGATGAATGTTACTCATCTGCATTTACAAATACGGATGTGCATTTGTGGAAATGCTAAAGGAATTTCTTCATCCACATTTACTAATACGGATGAGCATTTAAGGAAATGCTGATGAAACTGATCATCCGCATTTACTAATGCGGATGTGCATTTGGGAAATGCTGATGAACTGTTCGTCCGCATTTACAAATGTGGATGTGCATTTTTGGAAATGCTGATGGAGTTACTTAGCCGCATTTACAATTGCGGATGTACATTTGGAAATGCAAATGAAGTTTCTTCTTCCGCATTTACAAATGCGGTTAGAGTTTGTGCATCCGCATTTACTAATGCAGATGAATATTTGAGAAATACGGATGGGTTAAAGGGATGGGTCCCGCCCACTTTTCTCTCACTCCGAAATTCAATTTCATAGGATGTGCCATATATGATTGCATTCAACCACTCTCTCTGATAACTTACAACACACACAAAGGTGCAGATCGGTGTTCCGACACTTTTTCTCTCGATCGGTCGAGGAAAACCAAGAACAGAACTTGGTCCAAGTGCAGAAACTCCTAGCAACCTGGTGTTTTGTTTGAAGCTTGGGGTAGACAAGCTTGAGGTTTCCTACTTTGGAAGCTGCCGATCAAAGATCTTTTTCCTCTGTCCCATTCAAGAGGTAGATTTCTAAACACCCTATGGTTGTTTGTAAGCATGATTTTTCATATAACGATCCATTACGGGTTTTAACAGATATATAAATTGGTTTATATACATATTAACTGTAACAAGTTTTTATTCATATTCCGTTGATTTTCAGTTTATAAGGATAAAATGACTCTGATAAACTTGTGAAAACCCCAAGAACACACTCATTGGATCAAGTGTCACTTGATAAGTATGTTGATGTGGTGGATGATTCTCAAGCACCATATCTAAATTTCACCAATTTAGATATGTCCAAACAACTTGTTGTGATTCCTCAACTAAGAATCCACAAGTCCCATCCCACCACAAACATCATTAGAGATGTTTGAACTGGAGTGAGAATAAGAGGACAAACCCATGATCAAAATGTTTGCCTTCACTCTTGTTTCCTGTCCTAGATAGAGCCTAAGAAGTTCGAAGAGGCTTTGAAAGATGGAAGTTGGGTTGAAGCAATATTGGAGGAGCTGCTTTAATTCAAAAGATAGAAGGTTTGGAATCTATGTCCTCTTCCTCAAGGAAAGACTACCATAGGTACCAAGTGGGTATTTAGAAACAAGAAGGATGATAAAGGACTTCTCATCAAGAACAAGGCAAGACTGGTTGTTCAAGGATACACACAAGAAGAAAGGACTGACTACACAGATGTTTTTGCTCCTGTAGCAAGACATGAAGCTGTTAGGATATTCCTGGCTTTTGCTGCATCCAAGGATTTTAAGGTCTACCAACTTGATGTCAAGTATGCCTTTTTATATTGCGTGATTGATGAGTAGGTATATGTTAAACAACCACCTGGCTTTGCAGATCCAGATCATCCTGATTATGTCTGCAAGCTTGACAAAGCTCTCTATAGGCTGCATCAGGCTCCAAGGAAGTGGTATGAGACACTATCATAGTATCTCTGTGAGAACGTATACAAGAGAGGTACTATTAATGGAACACTCTTCATCAAAGGAATAGGAAATGACTTGATGCTGGTTCACGTTTATGTAGATGACATTATCTTTGGGTCAACAAATCCAAATCTTTGTAAAGACTTTGAGAAGCTGATGAAGAATAGATTTGAGATGAGTTCCATGGGGTAACTCAATTTCTTTCTAGGAATTCAAGTGAAGCAGGTTGACAATGGCATCTTTATAAATTAGTCAAAGTATGTACAAGACATACTTACAAGGTTTCACATGACTCAATGCAAGGTTGCTAAGACACCTATAGCCAGAAACCATTCTCTTTGACCAGATCTTGAGGGGGAGTGTGTTGATGAACATCTACACAGGGCTATGATTAGGTCTCTTATGTACCTCACAGCAAACAGGCCTAATATCATGTTTGCTTCATGTATTTGTGCAAGATATCAAGCCAACCCCAGAATATCACACCTGGTTACTGTCAAGAGAATTCTCAGATATCTCAAGGGTGCTCCCAAATTAGGCCTTTGGTATCCAAAGAATTCTGACTTCAATCTGTATGCTTATACAGATAGTGACTATGGTGGTCACAACATGACTGCAAAGTCACCATCTGGGGGATGTCAATTTCTTGGTGGAAGGATAGTCTCATGGCAATGCAAGAAACAATCCTGTGTATCTGTATCAACTACTAAAGCTGAATACATTGTTGCTACAAGCTGCTATGCTCAATTGCTTTGGATTTAGAATCAGATGCTAGACTATGGTTTCCACTTCAAGGAGACTCCCATCCACATAGACAACAACAGTGCTATCTCTATCACAGAGAATCCAGTTCAGTACTCAAAGAAAAATCACATTAATATTAGGTATCATTTAATTAGAGATAATTTTGAAATGGGATTGATAAAACTAGTCAAAGTTAACACAAATGAACAATACGTTGATCTATTCATAAAAGCCTTTGATGAGCAGAGATTTAAGTATCTTGTATCAGCTATTGGGATGATCAACTTTGAGTAGATTTTTCTTAAACTAAGCTCAAGATTATTTTTGATAATATGGGTGTCTTAATTTTTCTATATCATCACCATATAAGCCTAGTTTACTTTGAAAGTAAACTTTTCAAAATGATATTTCTTAGAATTTTGAGAATTTTGGATGTATTTTCCTTCTGAAGACATCAAGTTGTCTTCGGAAGAAAATTATGTCTTCAAAACAAATAACTACTTATGAGAAGTTAACCTTCGGAAGAAATTTGAATATATCTTTCGAAGCTTATATTTGTCACTAAGTACTTATATGTATTGAAGGACTATTTTCTTCTGAAAGGCAATTAAGTCTTGGAAGACTTATTCTCTTATCAAATAAGATTTCTGATATTTGATATCTTCCGAAGCAAAATCTATCTAGGAAGTAAAAATACTCTGAGTATTTTTGTTTTGAAGCAAAATTCTTAGAAAACTATGGAATATCTTCCGAAGTCAAATACATTCGGAAGATTTGGACTTCCAAGAAAACTACCTTTTTGGGCACTTTTTCAAAGGTGGGACCGACATTCGGATTTCAAAGTTTATCCTTTTACAGTAACTTTATCTCAAATTCATACCATATATATTAGTACAACGGTTCCCCCTCTTCAGTTTCTCATTCATCCACAAAGATTCAAACCCTAAATTCACCCACAAACCGACCTTGTTCTTACCTTCCTTTATCTCAAAGCTACTCAAAATTGCCAACCCTGATCCACGAAACCAGCCTGATTTCTCCATGCAACTAAATAGACAACATAATCAGGTTGCTCTGTTAGTGTCTGAGAAAGATTCTGGCTACTCAAACGTTTGCCGTTTCTTGGCTCTATCCAACTACTTCACCTCCCTCACCAAAATCCTCCACTATATAAAGATCAGCTTTTAGAGTTTTGGAGGACCCGCCAAGAGGTCATTATGGATCAGGAGAAGGCACTGTCTGCCATGGTGTAGGACAGGACAAATTTTATCACTCCAGCCATCATTCGCACTCTTCTAAGGCTGGATGATGAAGAAGGAGAATTGTCCTTCCTAAAATCTGTTATGAACCAGTCCTTCAGGCAGATAAGCTATAAGGTGATTACTCTATAAGAACCTTCAAGATAGGGAAGGTCTCCTTCCAATGGAAGTACCTCCTCCATGTTGTCATTCACTGTCTATCAAACAAACATAGAGGTTGGGATAAATTCCTGAAGACCTTTCCTACATAGTCCATGGATTGGTACAAGGGGTCAAGTTCAGGTACTCATAATTTGTTTATACTAATTTACTTTCAAACTTGGACTCCTTAAAATATTATATGCTCCCTAGATATATCTAGTACATTCTTAACTGTGAACTAGGCTCACAGTTAAAAGGAACATGTAATGATCTTAAATTGGGACAGATGAAGCTTGACATCTTTAAAACAATGAGAAAGCCAACCGTTGGCTTCTTAGGGGTAGAAACAACCCTGGTCCTAAAAATGTTTGAGCTCATTGCTCAAGGTACCAACTTAGCACAAGCTAATGTTGAACCCACACCTTCCATATATGCACCACCCACACAGCCACAAATCTCCTTCACCTACCAAAGAAAATCCAAACGAACCCCTGCATAAGCTACTCAGGTTGTGCAAGCCCCCATATTCTCACCCATGCAGCAGGAAGTGGACACTAGAGCTCCCACTTTCCTTGAGGAGCAAACCACTGCTATCACTTCAAGGATCAGTGCTGAGGTTCCTCATGCATAGCCTGATGAGCTCACTACACCAACACCAGCCTTATGCCTTCACTCAAAGTCTCAAAACTCTAGTGAACAACCGCAAGAGGAAAGTTACCATCCTCAGCCTCTAGACCTCAATCAATCCATACCCAACCTTGAATTCTATAATGATGAAGACATGGGATTCAGTGAGTACTATGAGTCTCTCTTCTCCACCCCTGCTCAAGGAGAGATGAGTGCTCCTGACTCACCTATGTCTAGCCCACATCATCTACCCACAACTAAGGTAGATCTCCCTGAACTAGTTCAGGAGGTCCATATGGAAGAGGCTCTCACTTCTACAAGTGATTACATCTTTATAACCTCAACCATGGCAACTCAGCCCATTAACACTTCAACTAAAACTATCATGGTGCAGGGGAAATCCAGCTGCCAAGAACTTAGTGCTGGTGACGAGGAAGAAGACTTTAGTCCTATTATCTTATCCCCCAGTGATTCTTCAAATGAAGATGAGGGGATTCTGACACTAAAGGTGCAACAACTGACTAAAACCTACACCTATTTAGTCTCAAAGGCCAGTCACCTGGAATCTCAGGTGACTAGCTTACAAAAGAGGTCAATGACCAGTAACTTGAGATCACTGATCTCAAGGGAAAGTAAGCTAAGAGACCACTAAGGAGGACTCAATCAGGCCATAAGAACCTATCCATGTAGTGAACCTAACCTCTAGCTCACCTATGCAAGAAGGTGATGCTACCAAAAGGGGGAGAAAGTCCTACCAACAATCACAGAATCTAGGTGTTCTTCTCAGAGTATGGACATAGTGGATTCACTACCCTTACTTGCAATTGTCCATACTCAACAACCTCCTCAAGTTCTCATTAATGTGGACTCACTCATACAAAGTCTGTTTGAGGAGGGTATACCAAGGGCTATGCCTACTCCATCTCAACCTGCTAAAAACCCAATAGTGGGATGGAGATATGATGATCAAAGGAGAGCCCTGGTAATCTATAGTCTCATGGGCAACAAACGATCTTCAACTTCTACACCCTGAGATACTATGAGAGTACCTATCTAGTCGACCTCCCACTTGCGAACCCAAGTCAAAATAGGCAAGCTGCAAGGTTGGCTGATAGGATTCAATAAAGTGCATGAAGAGTTCAAGCTGAGAACAAGATGATATAGACAGAGGCTAGCAGGCAGACAGTTGTCAACTGGATGCTGAGGTGGACACTAAGATTAGCTTTAATGGGGAAACCTTGGTTGAAGGCCCAACAATTGAGCCTGTGAACCTTGAGATGACAAGAACTGCTTCAGCACCCATTACCCATCGTAAGGCATTAGCTGGTGAAGGTGTCTCACAGCCTTTCTCTAGCTAGAGCTCAAGTGAAGAACCAAGCAATAAAGGCCAAAGCTTTCTCCAACTTGAGTCATAAAGGCCTGTGAGTGGCAAAGGTAAAAGGAAGATGACTCCTGAGGAGATTAAGGAGGAGGAAAGAGAAAGGAAGAGGAAGCTAAGGGGAGAGAGTTCAAGTAGGTCCCCAGGCTTTATGGAAGTTGTAATTAGGGCTGCCTAACACTCAAGATGATGAGTTAAGCGCAGCCATATTGAACTACTTGGGGACTAGAAACTACAATATTGATGAACTCATCTCTCTTCCCTTAGAAGAGTTAAATGAACTGGCTAACACTGAGTTGTCAAAGAAGAGGAAGGAGGTAGAGGATGCAGAACTACTCCTCAAGATCAAGGAAGAAAGGAGGAAGAAAAGACTCTACAAGCATGCTCGTACCCTTTCTCCAGTTCAAGAAAGCCTAGAGACAGAGGCTGTGGCAACTAAGCAACAACCTCATGTAGACAAAGAAGTAGGCAGACAAAATATGATTAACTACTTGAGTGTCATAGGCCTCTATTAGGCATCTGCACTTCTTCCCTTTACATATGAATACATAGAGTTTGAGTACCTCAATCATCTTGAGCAACAAGTAATGAAAGAACAAAAAGCTGCTAAGAGGAAGATGTGGGAAGAAGATGCAAAGTCAAGAGCCATCATCCTAAAGAGTCTAAAGAAGTCTACTGATAGGCAGAGGATGATGAGCTTCTTGAAGCTGTATGGATTCTCCAAAAGGACACTTGTTCCAATGTCTCTATCCACCATGGATGAGCACGTTAGGGTGATCTAGCAAAAGATTAAAAAGGGTGAGATCCTTGACTTGCATTCTCCACCAAGTCAGGCTGCACCTGAAGTTGAGGTCAAGGATGAACCACAAGAGATAACACAACCTGGACCTAGTGCTAGACCACAGCCAACTTCATCTTTTGATCCACATCAGGGTCCTGGTCCCTCTCTTTCTTAACCTATAAGGGAAGAGGACCCAATTGAGAAAGACACACAAGAACAACCTGGTACTGAAGGCCAGTCTTCTCAGTTGAAATCTGGAAAGAGGAAGAAAAGGATGGTCGACAGAAGGGATAAGAAGAAAAAGAAGAAGAAGTCCAAGGCATCCACCTCTACATCTCAGGATGGGTCAGAACATCCTGAGGGTGATCAAGAAAAGACTGCTCATCTAACTCCTATTCAAGTAGAGCCTTTTGCTGCTAGGAGACCCATCTTGTCCTGGATCTTTGCTCCTAATCCGGATAGATTGTATGTAATTAGAGATCAAGGAGGTTAAGATGTCTATTTCTTGCAAGACATACTTGATCTTCCTCTGCATGATCTTTATGATATGAGGAGATACTACGAGATTCAACCTAGGGGGAGTTTGTAAGGTTAATACTTAAAGGTTGATGCAACCAAAGCATCCAAAGAGCTCTCCGCATGCATGCATGAAGTACAGAGTAAAGTTACTTTGGAAGTTTTACACCACTCAAAGGAAATAAGCTAAGTGTAAAATCTTCCAAAGCCAAAGATGAAGTCTTCCAAAGCTTTAGAGACAAAGTCTTCTGAAGCCAAAGACTGATTACTTTCAAAGACAGAGAAGACATGCTTTCTCTAATCACCTTTTGACAAAAGCTGAACAACTTTCTATTGCCACTCTAAAGACTCACCAACTTATATGAGTTGGTGAAAAGGTCCATGCTTTTGTCAATAGTAGATTATGGTCATTGGTCTGTAACTTTCTACTTTTCTACCTTTTATCCTTTTTGTAATATATTAGGACGTGAGCTATGGCATATCATAGTCACTAGTCAAAAGGTAATATGCCTTTTGACTCTACATTGTTGTCTAGATTAGTGTTTCCAGCTGGCCTTCAAAGTATTGCCAACTGTAGGATGTAGTATAATATGTCTCAAGTACTTGTATCTTAGGTATGCTTTGTAACACTCGTAAGAACTTGAGAGCAATATACATCATTCTTGAAAACCATATTTGAGTGTTCTTGTTCTTGTTTTGCAGGATCGGTGTTGGTTTTACAACACAAGTTTATCTCACAAGCTCACTTAATATAACTCGGTTTGATGAAGCAGAATCTCTAACTAAGTTCACAAGTAATATAATAAGTTAATGAAAATAAATGATCACAAGAGTAGTTTTTCAAGATACTTGTATATATTACTTCTCAACTCAGTATTACAAGACTCTTATAAGCATGGTTACAAAGTTATAATGAGAAATTCTATATACTACTATCTACAGCCAGTAATACTTGGATAACCAGCTAGAATTTACAACTAGACAAATACTACATTGCAAGAAGCAAAGTCTAAGATAAAATATTGTCCTAGATTAGGTTGTCATGATAGGTTCATGATTTAGCTTTTGGTCACCAACTAAAAATAGCAACTAAATAGTAGATAAAAGTATGGTCAACTACATGGGTGTAGGAAAGTGCCATGCAGTACATCAGGGGTTGTAGCATATGTCAGACAAACCATACTTATATCTACTGGTTCATAGTTGGTTCTTCCGAAGCTAAATGGCTTTGGAAGAATAAGTTCTTCCGAGGCCATTTATACTTCGGAAGAATCAACTTTTTTTGAGTCTTCTGCAAGTCTTTAGGACTTTATTCTTCAGAAGACTTTGTCTTTAGGATCCTCTAAGTTGTATACTTCGAAAGGAGAACTACTTAGTCATGAAAGACTGAGTTCTCACTTCGGAAGTTCTTCAACCTTGAGCTTCTGAAGATCTTTGACTTACCTTCAGAAGAGCAGCTTTGTCTTTCATGACCACTTCAATTATACATCAAAATCTTCTAAGCATTGTTTTGGTTGCGCCAGCCTCATATGATCTAACAAACTCCCCCTAGGCTGATGCTACCAAAACTTCACTTCCTTTTATTCCTCAATGTCTTCAACACTATAAAGAGCAGATATTTTCTTGTCTCTTTGATCTCCCCTGATGCAGGGGTGAGGAGCTTGTATAAATCATCCATAGATAATAAATGCAATCGGTTGTTCTGGATGATGTGTATCCTTTGTTGCGTCCCTCTGAAGAGAGTTAGTTGATGGGAATTGTAGTCATATTCCCATCTAACTATAGGATCCGAAGTTGGACCTTCAACCATCTACGGGAATGTTCTTCCTTTTCTAGTTGCACCTTCTTCTTCTTCTTCTTCTTCCTTTGCTCTCTTTTTCAACTCTTCTTCAGTCTTGACTTTCTTTGTAAGCTCTTTAACATGAAGACTGCTTAGATGATTCCTGATGTGAGCAGCTATTTGAGAGTTGGAGGGATTGGAGAATGGTCTCTCTGCTAACTTAGTAATGTCAAACCTACTTGAGTGTAGCAGAGCAGATGTATCAAGTCTATTCACTTGACCATTCTCCCTTTCCATAGCAAAGCTATGTGTAGCTTCATCGAACCTCCACTAGACAATTTGGCTTCTAGGATTGAGGGGATTGGTTGGCATCTTGTCCCATATTCTTGTGTCTAGTAGAGTCACCAGTCTCCTTCTCAACTTCTTTTCTTCTTCATTAAGTGTGTTTGAGTTAGTTGCAAGAAGTTAGAGAGCTTGGTCCAGTGTTCCCCTTGGTAGATCAAGGAGTGCATCTCTTGTGAGGGAACAGGAAGAGCCATCAATGTATTTCAGCTTAATTGACTCTTCCTCATAAGAGATGTCGCTCAATGTTATGCAGTTGATGAGCTTCTTCTTGATCTTGTTGAATTCTTCTAAGGTCAGGGGCTTAGAATGTTCAGAAGATGGTTTGGGTAAAGATTAGGTTTTGGGTTGTGTTTTGGGCTTAAGGATAGGTGGTGATGGTGGTTGTTGGGAAGCAGTGGGTGAGATTGTAGGTAAGGCTGATGGTGTGGGTTCAGGGGTGTATGGCCCAGTGGTGGGTTTAGTTTTGATGGGGAAGGAAAAATATGTGGATGTAGGCTATGGTTTGGGTGCTGGTTTGGGTGTTGGTGTTGGTTTGGGTGCCATCCTTAAACAATTGGTTTTTGAATTACCTCTTGCCTTCTTCCTAAGCGAATGTCAGCCTTGATGTCACTGACATGTCACTGTAGGAAATTCTCTGACATAGGACCCACTTGCCTGTCGGTGAAGCCATGGGCTTTGAGATAAGCTTTCATCCATTCCTTATCTCCTACCTTCATGGCAGCAGCAAGTTGTGCCTCTTCCTTCTTCTTCTTCTCCCTCAGCTTCTCCCTGGTAGTCCTCTTCCTCTCTTTGTTGATTTGATCTTGCTCGTTGTGAAAAAGAAACAAGATCATATCATAATCACGAGGTGCCAGCTCCTCTTAAGAATAGCCTCTAGAGCAGAGAAAGGCTATCCTCTCCATCCTCTCCCTTTCCATAACCTCCTCCTTCCTTTTCCTCTTCTCCTCCTCTATGGCCAACCTTGCTGCTTCCTCCTCTTCCTTTTTCAGCAAGGTTGCCTTCTCTAGCTTTACAAGCTCATCAAGTGGGAGTAGAAGGATATCTTTATTGACTACTCCCAGGCTGGTGAGCCTGTCTATAACCTCCACTCTCCTTTTGTTGTTGATACTTTCTTAAGAGGCTGCTGCTGCTTTGCTGCTTGTAGCCAATAGATTCCCAGTATCAATTCTTCCATTCTTCTTGAGCTTTTCCAACCTTTCCTCCTCTAGAAGCTCCTCAGTAGTGAGCTTTCTCTTCCCCTTAGGATCAGAGGAAGATTCAGCCTTTGGAGATTCAGGTTTAGAGGATTCAGGTTGGGGAGAGTGGGTTTGGACTTGTGGTGTTTGTGATAGAGGGGTTGTAAGGAAGTCCTCACTGTTTACCTCAGAGGCTAGGTCAAGAATGGCCTCTGTGATGAACAGATCATTGGACGAGGAAGATAGTTCAATAATTCCTTCTGCAGCTTGAATTTCTACTTTGGAAGAAACTTGAACTGCACTACCTGTCCCTTCTAAATTGATTGCTGGGCCATGAGTCTGTATATCCCCTTCAAAGTTAATCTTAGGTTCAATAAAGACCTTAGGTTGACCAACTTCCTCTTTAGAGGTTGGTGGTGCACTCAGCCTTTGAAGCTCTTTAGCTCTAAAGTATGCAATGGCTACATCAGGGAAAGGTTGTTCAAGGGAGGAGCTTATCAGAAATGTGGTTAAATATCTGTTGAGGTTGATAAGCATCCTTGGGTCCACTTGAATAGTAATAGGAGCTGGTTGAGGGAAGATAGTTTTAGGGTGTTATTGTGTAAGATAAAAAAGATATGGCATCAAGGGAAGTTATTATGATGGCTAGGTTGGGTTCCACATGTCTTTGTTCCTATACATTCTCCCCCTTTTTGGTAGTATCATCTTGAGAAGTGGATGACCTAGAGGAAGAACATAAAGAAACCTGAGTATGTACATGCCTAACAGACTTCTCAATCTGTGTCTCAGCTAGTTAAGACTTGAGATGTTCAATCTCAAGTTGCTGAGTGGCAGACCTGTCCTCTAAAATCTTAACCTTTAATTCAAGGTTTGCGACTTTAGAAAGCAGGTCTCTGATAATGAGTTTTAGGCTACCCTTATCTTCTTTTGAAGAATCATTGGGAGATGAGATAACATACCTAGTATGTTCATCATCACCACTAGCAGTGGTTTCTTGGCGCCCAGGATAGCCTTGCTTAGTGATGTCTCTTTTAGAGGCATCAATTGGCAAGGTTGCCATAGACTCAGTCTCACTGATGTTACCAATGTCCTGAGAGGTTATTTAAACACTCTTAGTAGTAGCAGCTGAGCCTACATGAGTCACCTCCACACTAGTTTGACTCACCCCTGTTAGGTTTAGCTAATCTGGGCTAGACATTAGAGGTTCCCTAGGGCTCAGTTGATCTTCAGAGTGGTGTGGTATATCAACATCATGGCCCGGATGGAACATAATGTCCTCATCAGGTCGGGTTAATAGGTCAATAAAGGATAGAGAAGTTATATATAGTGACCTGGGACCTTGGTCAGCACCTAATGGCTTCTCTGCAATAGCAGTTGAGCCAATGATGTGGCTGTCCGTTTTTGGCTGCTCAGGGGAGTGTTGAGACTCACCTTGAGTGTTAATGGCTTGGGTTGTGGGCTTATTAGGTTGAGACTAAGGAGACTCAACGCTGACATTGAAGTCAATGGTGGAGGATGGTTGGACCTCTGGCTGAGTGGGAGCCCTGAGTTCCACTCTAGCCTTTTTTGTTTGAACAGAAGGGACCTAATCAAGCAGAGTAGATTGATTAGGGGTTTGTTTAGGGCATCTTGTGTAAGTGATCTTGATTGGGTGGGAAGAAGTAATTAGCATTGGAGGGGTGATGTCTGGTGTGGGTTCATCACCTCCTGGGCTTGCAGTGATGTCACCAGGAGCCATTGGCTCAAGCATACCTGGAAGAAGATCAGTGAATCTTCCAGCGAAGTTAGTGGACACCTTATTCAGAATTTTGAAGATGCCAGGCCTTATGTGAAGGACCAATAGAACATCTACACATTATAGTCTGACCTGGTCTAGCTCACAATTGATTATGTGCTGAATGAACCGGGGATACATGTAGAATGGATCCCGGGTGAGATTGCCTCTTAAGTTGTTCAGCATAAATTTTGAGTAGTTGAAGCGCAGGCCCTTTACCAACCCATGGACTAGGTAGCCCAAATCATATGGGATTTGATCCCATCCCCCGGACTTGTTGGATAGGCAGTGCAGGATGATGTGCAGCAAGAACTTCCAATTGTAGGAGAAGTTAAACTTATAGACTGTCGACCTGCTCACATCACCGCCATATCCCATCTGAGTGTAGGTATTCTCGAACTCAGATTTGGGGAATTCAGTAGGGGCACCCTCATCATGAAGCTCCAAATGCTCCCTAATGGTTGATTCAATTATTGTGATCTCATTCCCGCAGATCTTCGATCTGATGACCCTTTCATCGTTAATCGTCTGGCTTCGACCATTGGCCCAGAATTCAGCCATATGGAAGTATGTCGATTGTGATAGAAATTCAATAATAGGGGAAAATCGACATCCTTTGAAGAATCAAGGATGGCGACCTGGTTATGTTGAGGATTCAAGGCCATTATTAAGGGAGTACTGTTTGATTGAAGGAATTTGAGAGTGAGTGAAAAAGATAATGGATGTTTTGGGCTTTTGCAGTGGTAAAGAAAGTAAAGAAAGAGAGTTGGAAGTTTTTAAATGGGGGTTAAAAAGCCAAGCCGATAAGGTGAAAGGACTGTTTGGGTTTCGATTTAATAGGGGCGGCTAGATAAACCATTTAAAATATTCCGACAATCATCAATAAAATCTTACATTTTACAGAGTGGGGCCCAAATATTTCCATTACATAGTAAAATTTTTCTTCTGAAGGTAAAATTGCTTCCGAGAGAAAACACTTGTGTTTCTCAGTATTGTCTTTCTAAGCCATTTTTACTTCCGAAAGCAAACCATGTCTCTATGACAAGTTTGCTTCCGAGAGTACAGTCTTCTTCTAAGAAAAGAAGTTAGTAAGCTTCGAAAGTAGATTTAATCTATGATTAAATGTTCTTCCGAGGCTAAAAACTCTTTGGAGGAGAATATTTATGCAGAGGAATTTGCCTTCGAAAGATAGATAAGCATCTGATTCTGAATCCAATGCAGTTGAGCATAACAGCTTGCAGCAACAATATACTCAGCTTCAGCAGTAGATGTGGATACACATGATTTCTTCTTGCATTGCCAAGAGATGATCCTTCTACCAAGAAATTGACATCCTCCTAATATATATTTCTTGTTGATGTTGCAGCCACCATAATCACTGTCCGTGTAACCATAAAGGTTAAATTCTTATTCTTAGGATACCAGAGGCCCAGTTTGGGAGCTCCTTTGAGGTATCTAAGGATTCTCTTGGTAGCAATTAGGTGAGATACCTTTGGAGTAGCCTGATATCTTGCACTGATGCAAGTTGCAAACATGATATTAGGTCTACTTATGGTGAGATACATCAAAGACCCAATAATTGCCCTATACTGATGCTGATCAGTATCCTCCCCCTCAAAATCAGGACAAAGATTATGATTTCTGGGTATAGGTGTCTTGGCTGGTTTACAATCTTTCATCTCAAATCTCTCTAAGATGTCCTTGACATACTTAGATTGATTGATGAAGAACCCTTCTTCCATCTTCTTCACTTGTATTACAAGGAAAAAATCCATCTTTCCCATAGAACTCATCTCAAACTTCTTTCTCATGATGCCTTCAAAGTCTTTACACATTTGGTCATTTGAGGATCCAAATATGATGTCATCGACATAGACTTGAACAAGCAACATGTCTTTCCCAGACTTCTTTATGAACAATGTCTTGTCTATGGTGCCTCGGGTGTAGCCATTCTTTAGAAGAAACTAAGACCGTGTCTCATACAACAGCCTAGGTGCCTGATGCAACCCATAAAGAGCTTTATCCAGTTTGCACACATAGTTAGGGTGTTTTGGGTCTTCAAATCCAGGTGGCTGGCACACATAGACTTCTCTATCAATATCCCCATACAAAAATGCACATTTGTCATCAAGTTGATAGACAGTGAAGTTCTTGGATGCTGCAAAAGCAAGGAAGATTCGCACAGCCTCAAGTCTTGCAACAGGTGCAAAGACATCAGTGTAATCTATGCATTCCTTCTATGTGTATCCTTGAACAACAAGTCTTGCTTTGTTCTTGATGATCAAACCTCTATCATCTCTTTTGTTTCTGAACACCCACTTAGTGCCAATGGGGACTTGGCCCGGTGGCAATGGACATAAGTTTTATACCTTTTTGCTCTTAAACTTAAGCAACTCCTCCTGAATTGCTTCAACCCAATTGTTGTCCTTGAGTGCTTCTTCCACCTTCTTGGGTTCCATTTGAGAGAGAAAGCATGAGTACATGCAGACATTCCCATTGTGGGTCTGACTTCTTGTTCTCACACCTTTTGACACATCCCCAATGATGTTCTCAGCTGGATGAGTGGTATGTATCCTGAGCCTAGGAATCATATCTAGTTGCATAGATAGATCCAGGTTTGAGAAGTTTTGCTCAGGATTTTTAACACCATGACCAGGTGATGTCTCACACTCATTCAATAAGGACTGATTGAATGAATGTGTGACAACATCAATGATATTTTGCTGTGAAGTAAAATCAACAGTTGCCTGTTCCTCCAGATCACTATCTTCATCAGCTTAGTGTTGAATACTGGAGTTGTCAGATGTTGAGTTATTAGGCTCAGTTGGCTGACAACTTGTTGACGCTCCCTTGTTTCCTGAGATATTCATGCTTTCAGGAATTCCAATTGAAGGAGCTTGATCTTCAATTCTTCTTGGAGAACTAAGAATAGGTATGGGTAACTCAAATAGTTGATATTTTTAGGGGTCACTTTGAGTTCCTATCCCAGCTAAAATATTCTCACAAGATGGTTTAGAATAGTTTGGAAAAATTCTAAATTGAAGATATGATCAGGACTATTTCCCTTAACACAAGGAGTGTACTCATTGACAACAATGTTGGATGATTCCTCAAATTGTTGATTTTTAATATTATACACTCTATAAGAAATAGAGGTTGAGGAATATCCAACAAAGATAGCATCATCTGACTTTTCAGCAAATTTTGATAAATTGTCTTTTGTGTTAAGTATGGTACACCTACTTCCAAAGGATCTAAGAAAGCCAATGAACAGTGGACTCTTGTTCTATAGCTCATAGGGGGTCTTTCCATAGGGCTTTATAATGAGAACCCTGTTCTGCACATAACATGTAATGTTGACTGCTTCTGTCTAGAAAGTTAGAGGCAGCTTTGAATCAGCTAACATGGTTCTTGCAGCCTCAATAAGAGTCTTGTTCCTCCTCTAAGCAACACCATTTTGTTAAGGAGTTCTAGGAACACTGTAATGTGCTAGATCATATGAAGCTGCTGCACCCAAAACAACCTTTAGAGTATTTTGAAGTACAATTGAAGAAGTCTTCCAAAGACAAAGCTGCTCTTCTGAAGACAAATTGAAGATCTTCTGAAGCTTAAGTATGAAGAACTTCCGAAGGAAAACTAAGTCTTCCGAGACTAAGTAGTTTTCCTTCCGAAGTATATGAAGAACTTCCGAAGGTAGAACCAAGTCTTCCGAGACCAAGTAGTTCTCCTTCCGAATAATTCACACTTAGAAGATCCAAGACAAAGTCTTCCAAAGAATGAAGTCATGAAGACTTGCAAAAGACTAGGAAGAAGTTGATTCTTTCGAAGTATAAATGGCCTCGGAAGAACTTATTCTTCCGAAGCCATTTGCCTTCGGAAGAATCAACTATGAACCAGTGGACACAAGTATGGGTTGTCTGACATCTTCTATCAACTCTAATATACTGCATGGTACTTTCCCACGCCCATGTAGTTGACCACACTTTAATCCACTGTTCAGCTTTATCAGCTAGTACAGTTACCATACTTAGTTGGTGATAAAATGTAAGTCATGAACCTATCCTGACTACCTAATCTATGATAGTATTTTATCTTAGATACTTTACTTCTAGCAATGTAGTATTTGTCTAGTGGTAAATTCCAGCTGGTTTTCCAAGTATAACCGGCTATAGGTATTAGTATATATAAGTTCTCATTGTAACTTAAGTAACCATGTATGTAAGAGTCTTGTTATACTAAGTTGAGAAGTAATATATACAAGTATCTTGAAAACCATTCTTGTTTTCATTAACTTATTATATTATTGTCAACTTAGTTAGAGATTCTGCTTCATCAACCGAGTGACACTAGGTGAGTTTGTGAGATAAAATTTATGCTGAGAGACCAACACCGATCCTGCAATTAGTATCAGAGCTGTCTAGGCTCTTGATTGTGAGATCTAACCATCCCAATCACTCTTGTTTCTTCACACTTACTCACTTCACACAAATGGCTCATAACCAATAATTTTCTGAGTCTGAGATGGGAACCATAACCAAGGCTCCTATCATCACTCCTGATGATTTTGGAACTTGGTGCAAACATATTGAAGGTTTCATCGAGTATCAAGACAGCCGAATGTGGAGATCTGTCACTCATGGTCCTTACAAGCCAAAGGTGGCAGCCCCGGCTAGTAATGGCGCCATGATTGAGAAAGCTGTTGAAGAGTACTCTGATGAAGACTTCAAGAAGATGGACATCAACTCAAATCCATGACCGTGTTACTTACTGCTATACCAAACTCCATAATGGTAGGCTTTCAGCAATGCAAGACTGCCAAAGAACTATTTGATGCTTTGAAGCTGATGTACTTTGGTTCTACTGAATCAAAGGAGAACAAGAAAGATATGCTGAAGCAGAAGTTTGAGAACTTCAATTATGTTATTGGTAAGATCTTCATCTAACAATACTTTAGGTATATGGACTTGATCACCTCTTTTCAGACTATGGGAGTTGTTCTAGACAAAAGATACATAGTCAAAAAATTCATAAGTGCACTTCCTCATGAGTGGACTTTTTACTGTGTCTCAATCAAGAGAACTGAAAATCTCAACACTCTCATTATGATTGAATTGTATGGAATCCTTGATGGATACCATATGGAGATGGAGACTCAAAAGAGCCACCAGATGAACAGACCCTCAAATCCTATAGTCAACAATGCTCTACATGTTGCTGAAGGATCAAGAACTCCCCAGCCTCAAGTGTACCTAACCTACCCCTAATAGCCATCATCCTCTTCTGGGCCATACATCACTTTCCCTAAGACACCCAGGTCTCAATAGGCTCAACACACTCCCTTCCAGGATAGTTGTGCTTTTGTTTCAGGAAGTGAGCACTCTGGAGATTTTCAATTCTATTTTGATCATCTTGAGTGTTTCAGCCCAGATGATGTTGAATATATGGACATTGTCTAGCAAATGGCTCTTTTAACCTATAGAGCAAAGAAGTTCTTTAAAAGAACCGAAAGGCAGTTTCCTCTAAACCCAACTAACAGCAAATTTGGGTTTGATAAGATCAAGGCCAAATGCTACAACTATAACCAGCTTGGTCACTTTGCTATGGAATGTAAGGCTCCAAAATATAATCCTGGAGCAGCTCAAGCCTCCCAACATCCTGCTACCTCAAAGGCTACAACCAAACTCACTGAGCCACAACCTGCAGCTGTTGCTCAAGAGGTTAAATGGAGCTTTATGGTGCAAGATGTCACCCTTACTCAAGCTCTCATGGTTGGAACTGAAGACAGCAAGGTATATGAACATCTCTGTACCCCAACCTATATTACTAAGGTTAAATTGTATCAGAACTACAACATGGAAATTAGATCTGATATTGAGTCCATAGATATGCTAAAATCTGATTTTAAGGAGCAGAATCTGACTATAAACTCAAAATAGAAGAGTTAGAGAAAACTATGTCCTCTTTAAAACATGAACATACCAACTATAGGACTCAAATAAAAGATCTAATATCCATGTTGACTGAAGCTCAAGTCCAGCTAGTAATGGCTGAGGCTAAGGCAGAGAAGTATGCTATCCAAGAGCATAACTTTACACCATTATAGCATCATCCTCCCACTCCAAGGTATGCTATCAAAACAAAAATGTGTTGGGATCCAATGAAATTGCTCTACCATACTCTTTTGTGTCTATTAGATAGCCTAGATGTGGTACTAATGAGCAAGAGGTTCCAACTGCTAACCCACTACTTAGTAAGCTGAAGAATGATGCAATAAAGGAAACCACCACAGGGAAGGATAAGGTAGAAAACATCATCCCCACAGTGGATAAATCCTTGACCACCAAAGCTAGAAAGAACAAGATTAGGGCAGCAAGAAAAATTGCCAAAAAGGTGGCTGAGACTAAGATGAAGATAGACCCAAGGCAAAAGGGTATATTCATTTCAGCTAAATTCCAAGTGGTTGGAAGTTCTGATTCAGGAAAGGAGTGTAGTACTAGCACTCCTATCCAGCTGAAGGATCAGAAATTAAAAGGAATGGCTATTGAAGAAGACAAGAAGTGCAAGAAACAACAGCCCCCATGTCCCACCAAGAATAACATTGAGTGCATAATCTATGGTCTGCATAACCGCATGGCTAAAGATTGTTACTACAGTCCAGCAAGCACATATTATGCAACCAATGTTAAAAAAGAAAAGGATGGTTTCACATTTGTACCTTACCATATGGACCAAGTGTTAAGGAAAGGAAAGCTTGTTTTCGAAACCATGTTGCTTTCGGAAGAAACTCATTCTTTCGAAAGGAAAATAGCTTCAGAAGACAAGCTAAAGAACAAACAAAGAAACAAAAAGATTTGCTTAAAACCTTCCGAGAAGAAGACTGCTTCAGAAGAAAAGGTGGTGAAAACTACTTTTGAAAAGAAAGAAGCCTTCGAAGCAAGTCATGCTACACAAGCCTCCTCAGGCTTATCAACACTAGTCAACCATAGGATGGAATGGAAGACCAGAAAAGATGTTGCAGCTCAAACCTCTTCTTCACAAACTATAATTGAGCCCACATGTATACAATTTGGTTCAATTATATCATCTACATTGGAGGAACCCAAGACCAACAAGGCTTGGGTTTTCAATAATAAGTAATCATTTCACCTTATGTGCAGGGACATCCACATGACAAGAATGGAAATGTCTGGATTGTGGACTGTGGATGCTCCAGGCACATGACATGGAACAGATCTCTCCTATAATAATTTGAACATTTTGATGGAGGTCCTGTTCAGTTTGGAGGTGAAGCCGGAGGATACATTTCTAGTAGAGGTAGTGTATCCAATGGTAAGTTAAACATTGACAAAGTAAACTTTGTCAAACAGCTTGAACACAATCTCTTGAGTGTGTCTCAATTTTGTGATTAAAAGCACCAAATGCTTTTAACAGAACATGAATGCATTATCCTCAAACCCGGGATGACAATTCCTCAAGAAATGGTGCTTCTTAGATCTCCCAGGAAAGGGGATATGTACAAGCTAGATATGAATAATGCTTCTCCACTAGGTGAAGTATCATGCTTTCTTTCCAAAGCTAATAGTGATGAGTCAACTCTTTGGCATTAAAGAATGTGCCACGTTAAATTTAAAACCATGAATAAGCTAGTTAAAAATAATTTGGTACATGGTGTGCTTAAAAAGGAGTTTTTTCTATAAAGATAACTGTGTTGCTTACCTGAAAGGAAAGCAACACAAGGTTTCTCACAAATCCAAAGAGGTTAACTCCATCACCACTCCATTACACTTATTGCACATGGATCTTTTTGGTCCCACAAGTATAGTGAGCATTGGAATGAAATCATATTGTCTTGTGATTGTTGCTGATTTTACAAGTTATACATGGGTATTCTTCTTAAGAACTAAAGATGAAACGGCTAAAACTTTAAAACTTTTATTCTTAAAATTGAAAATCAAAAGGATCACAAGGTAAAAATCCTTAGAAGTGATCAAGGGACTGAGTTTAAGAATCAAGTTCCCGACTCATTCTGTAACTCAGAAGGGATTACCAGATAATATAGTGCTCCTAGAACTCCTCAACAGAATGGTGTTACTGAGAGGAGGAACAGGACACCTATTGAGGCTGCAAGAACTATGTTAGCTGATTCAAAGCTGCCTCTAACTTTCAGGGCAGAGGCAGTCAGCACTGCATGCTATGTGCAAAACAAGGTTCTTATTGTTAAGCCCCATGGAAAGACCCCTTATGAGTTATGGAACAAGAGGCCACTATTCATTGGCTTTCTTAGGTCCTTTGGCAGTAGGTGTACCATACTTAACACAAAAGACAATTTAGCAAATTTGCTAAAAAGTCGGATGATGCTATCTTTGTTGGATATTCCCAACCTCTATTGCTTATAGAGTGTATAATATTAAAAATCAACAATTTGAGGAATCATCCAACATTATTGTTAATGAGCACACTCCTTGTGTTAGAGGGAATGACCCTGATCATATCTTCAATCTAGAATTGTTTCCAAACTATTCTAAACCGTCTTGTGAGAATGTTTTAATAGGAACTCAAAGTGACCTCTATGAAGATCAAATGTTTGAGTTACCCAGACCTATTCCTTGTTCTCCAAGAGGAATTAAAGAACAAGCTCCCACTACTGGAAGTCCTGAAAGCTTGAACAGCTCAGGAAATAATGGAGCTTCAACAAGTTATCAGCCAACTAAGCCTCAAAACTCATCGGCTGACAACTCCAGCATTCAACATCAAGCTGATAAAGACAGTAATCTGGAGGAACAGGAAACTATTGATACTGCTTCTCAGCAGAATATCATTGATGTTGTCACATATTCATTCAATCAGTCCTCATTGAATGAGTGTGAGACATCAGCTGGTCATGTTATTCAAAATCCTGAGCAAAACTTCTCAAACCTGGATCTATCTATGCAACTAGATATGATTCCTAGGCTCAGGATACACAACACTCACCCAGCTGCGAACATCATTGGGGATGTCTCAAAAGGTGTGAGAACAAGAAGTCAGACCCATAATGGGAATTCCTGCTTGTACTCATGCTTTCTCTATCAAATGGAACCAAAGAAGGTGGAAAAAGCCCTCAAGGACAACAATTGGATTGAATCTATGTAAGTGGAGTTGCGACAATTCAAGAGGCAAAAAGTATGGAACTTGTGTCCATTGCCACCTAGACAAGTCCCCATTGGCACCAAGTGGGTGTTCATAAATAAGAGAGATGATAGAGGTTTGATCATCAAGAACAAAGCAAGACTTGTTGTTCAAGGATACACATAGAAGGAAGGCATAGATTAGACTAATGTCTTTGCAGCTGTTGCAAGACTTGAAACTGAGAGAATCTTCTTTGCTTTTGCAGCATCCAAGAACTTCACTGTCTATCAACTTGATGTCAAATGTGCATTTTTATATGGGGATATAGATAGAGAAGTCTATATGTGTCAGCCACCTGGATTTGAAGACCCACAGCACCCCAACTATGTGTGTAAACTGGATAAAGCTCTTTATGGGTTGCATCAAGCACCTAGGCTGTGGTATGAGACCCTGTCTTAGTTTCTTCTTAGGAATGGCTACCCCAAAGGCACCATAGACAAGACATTGTTCATAAAGAAGTCTGGGAAGGACATGCTGCTTGTTCAAGTCTATGTTGATGACATCTTATTTGGTTCCTCAAATGACCAAATATGCAAAGACTTTGAAAGCATCATGAGGAAGAAGTTTGAGATGAGTTCAATGGGAAAGATGGATTTCTTCCTTGGAATTCAAGTGAAGCAGATGGAAGAAGGGTTCTTCATCAATCAATCTAAGTATGTCAAGGACATCTTAGAGAGATTTGAGATGAAAGATTATAAGCCAGCCAAGACACCTATACCCAAAAATCATAATCTTTGTCCTGATTCCGAGGGGGAGGATACTGATCAACATCAGTACAGGGCGATTATTGGATCTATATGTATCTCACTGCAAGTAGACCTGATATCATGTCTACAACCCGTATCTGTGCAAGATATCAGGCTGCTCCCAAGGTGTCTTACCTAATTACTACCAAGAGAATTCTTAGATATCTCAAAGGAGCTCCCAAACTAGGTCTCTGGTATCCTAAGAATAAGGACTTCAATCTCTATGGGTACACTAACAGTGATTGTGGTGGCTGCAACATCAACAAGAAATCTACATCCGGAGGATGTCAGTTTCTTAGTGGAAGGATTATCTCCTGGCAATGCAAGAAGCAATCATGTGTCTCTACATCAAATGCTAAAAGTTGAACACATTACTGTTATGAGTTGCTGTGCTCAATTGATATGGATTCAGAATCAGATGTTGGACTATGGTTTCAACTTCATAGAGACTCCTATCCACATACACAACAAGAGTGCCATTTCTATCACAGAAAATCCGGTCAAGCACTCCAAGACAAAGCATATTGACATCAGGTATTATTTCATTAGAGCTATTCATGAAAAAATCTAATAAAGCTAGTCAAAGTGAATTCAAATGAATAATATGCTGACTTGTTCACCAAAGCCTTTGATGATCAAAAATTTAAGTATTTAATTATAGCTATTGGGATTATTAACATTAACTAGTTCTTCTCTTTTGAAAAACTTTTTTAAATATGTCTTGTCTATGTTGTCTAAATACAATCTAAGCCCTGTTACAAAAAGGCTTTCTTCAAAAACCTAAGTGTAAATACTTCCAAAGAGAAATTTACCCTCGGAAGAGATCTTTATCCATCTTTCGAAGGCAAACTCCTCTGCATAAATATTATCTTCAGAAGAGTATTTAGCCTCGGAAGAACAATTGATCATAGATCAAATCTACTTCCGAAGCTTACTAACTTCTGTTCTCGAAAGAAGACTGTACTCTCAGAAGCAAACTTGTCATTGAGACATGGTTTTCTTTTGAAAGTAAAAATGGCTTTGGAAGACAATACTGAGAAACACAAGTGTTTTCTCTTGGAAGCAATTTTACCTTTAGAAGAAAACCTTTATTGTGTAACGAAAATCTTTGGGCCCCACTCTGTAAAAGTAAGATTTTATTGATGATTGTCGGAATATTTTAAATGGTTTATCTTACCGCCCCTGTCAAATCGAAACCCAAACAGTCTTTTCACCTTATCGGTTTGATTTTTTAACCCCCCATTTAAAATTTCCAACTCTCTGTCTTTACTTTCTTTACCGACCGGTAAGGTTTCTAAGTTCTTTTTATAGATGTTAGTTCCATTTCAATCAGTTGACTAAGCCTAACCACCCCTTTAGTTTAGATTTACCCTACGCGATTTGACAAATTTTCATTACATATGTGCAATTTGGTTCAACCCTTGAAATTCGAAGTTTTGGTTTTTAACGGGTTGTTAGGTTCGGGTCAACGTTTGGCCCATTTTAGTCATACAATATTCTAATATACTTAGAGTAAGTTTTTGATTCTAGAGATTTTATGTTTTTAGCTTAGGAGCACGTTTTTATGAATTTCTACTATTTTAACATGAATATCCCCTATATTATTGTTTACTAAGTAAATCAGCTCTATAGTTTATGAAACTAAAAATTTAAGCATTCCTTATCATTATAAGTCTACTGTAATTTATGTACATCAGATTGTGTGCATTTTTTATACTTCCGTTAAGTCCACCAGTTAGTTTCGTTAAGTGTCCGTTAAGTCCTGGTTTTGGATTTTTATGTGTTTTAATCTGATTTTTTCCTTTGCAAATATATAACCCCATATTTCTAGTAAGTTAAATCCCCAAGTTGTTTCTCGTATTTTCTTCATATTTTTCAAGTTTTTGTATTACTTTTGAAGGGCGGATTTCATACGTGTAAATCATGAAACTTAAATTTTACTTAAGATAGTCATTGTTATCTTTCAGAAATGTTTAGATCATAATCTTTGGTCTTGCATAATATACTTTTATATTTTTATAAAAACCGGGTTTTCGGTTGTATTATATTTATCAAAACCGTTCTTTACGAAGATTTTACATCCTTTTGTTACTGGAAAATATGGTATCGTATTTGTTAATAAGATGTTGGGGTGACACGGGGTTGTTCGTGTCACCAACGAGATGATACATGATATTTCGAACGTTTTCAGGTAGCAACGGTTACCTTGTTACGTGAGGTAGATGTGGTGGAAGCGGGGGCTGCCAAAAAAGCTTGCAATGGTGAGAGAAGGCCTAGCGTGTTGGGGTTGATGGACCTCGAGTGTAGGCTATTTCCTGGCTTCAAGAGGCTGGAGTTCGCTGCTAGAAGAATGCAAGAGAGTAAGAGAAGTTTGAGAGTGTTTTAGAGAGTGTTATATTTGGAATTAAAGGTGAGGGTGGTGGCGTTGTAGGGGGTTCGGCCGAGAGGTGTTAGGAAGGGGGATTGGCTCCAACTTTCTCGATTAATTACAAGATTATGTCTTGGTTAAAGGAAGATTTTGGTTAGTGGATCAAGCTAGCATGGATTGAGAAGCTAAGCCATGCATTGGTCATTTTGGGTGGTGATAAGACAAGTCTTTAAACATACCCTTTTCTTTAAAAAAATAAATGTATGTGTTTATATGTGTGTATTGTGTCATACATATAGGTATATATATATATAAACCAGTGAGTGTGTGTTTCAGGTGTATATATGTATGTATTTATGACTGGACAAATTTTATTTATCTAGTATTCATTGTATGGTTATTTTAGTTTTTATTTATAAGGTGTAAGCATTAGATGGATTTATTATTTAGTTTAAAGTCGTTATTATTATTATTATCACTGTTATTGTTTACATGGATTATGTCTTGCATAAGTTTTTGTATTTTTAGTTTTGTGATTCATTAAATTATAAGTTTTTATTGACGGGTATGCTGGGCTCAACAAGTGTACAAATGTGGATGACTAAGGTACAAATGCGGATGAAGGTGAACAAATGCGGATGACTAAGGTACAAATGCTGATGAAGGTGAACAAATGCGGATGATTTAGGTATACAAATGCGGATGAAGTGAATCAAATGCGGATGAATCAAGTATACAAATGTGGATAAAGGTGAATCAAAAGCGGATGACTTAAGTACACAAATACGGATGAAGTAAACAAATGTTGATGACTTAAGTATACAAATGCAGATAAAGGCAAATCAAATGTGGATGACTTAAGTACACAAATGAAGATGAAGTAAACAAATGCGGATGACTTAAGTATACAAACGCGAATGAAGTAAACAAATACGGATGACTCATAGTCTTAGGATTAATAGACTTTTTGGCACATAGCTTCACTCGGACATCAGACCTAAAACCTACTAGTGTCGGTAGTTCACAAACGATCTCATAACATGGCCCAAATGGCCCATTAGGGTCTCGTGGGTCAAGCCCACTTAGCATTGTGGTCCAATGACCAGTTTAAAGTTTGATGGGCCTAAGGCCATTATGGTGTGTGTATATCCATGTCTAGGAGTTTGATCTCATTGGGCCCATCACATGGGCTTTTGTGATCATTATGTGGCCCGTTATGGTTTCTAAAAAAACTTTCTCGGCCCAAAAATCAGGGTTATCACACACCCCCTAGATGTAGACTTTGTAGTCATATTGCAACCACCATAGTCACTATCTGTATAAGTATACAGATTGAAGTCAGAATTGTTTAGAAACTAAAGGCCCAGATTGAGAGCACCTTTGAGATATCTGAGAATCCTTTTGACAGTAACTAGGTGTGACATCTTGGGGTTGGCTTGATATCTTGCACAAATACATGTAGCAAACATGATATCAGACCTGCTGGCTGTGAGGTACATAAAAGACCCAATCATAGCCCTATAATGTTGTTTAACAACACACTCCCCCTCAAGATCAGGTCCTAGGGAGTGGTTTCTAGCTATGGGTGTCTTAGCAATCTTGTACTCAGTCAAATGAAATCTTGTAAGTATGTCATGCACATACTTTGACTGGTTTATGAAGATGTCATTGTCAACCTGCTTCACTTGAATCCCTAGAAAGAAATTAAGTTCCCCCCATGAACTCATTTCATATCTATTCTTCATCAGCTTCTCAAAGTCTTTGCAAAGCTTTGGATTAGTTAACCCAAAGATGATGTCATCTACATAAACTTGAACCAGCATCAAGTCATTTCCTGTTTCTTTAATGAAGAGTGTTCCATCAATAGTACTCCTTTTGTAGCCATGTTGAACAAGGTACTGTGATAATGTCTCATACCAATTCCTTGGAGCCTAATGCAGCCCATATAGAGCTTTTTCAAGCTTGCAGACATAACCAGGATGATCTAGGTCTACAGAGCCAGGTGGTTGTTTGATACACTTCGTCATCAATCACCCCATATAAAAAGGCATACTTGAAATCCTGTTGGTAGACCTTGAAATCCTTGGATGCGGCAAAAGCAAAGAATATCCTAACAGCTTCAAGTCTTGCTACAGGAGCAAAAAAATCTGTGTAGTCAATCCTCTCTTCTTGTGTGTATCCTTGAATAACTAGTATTGCCTTGTTCTTCATGCAAGTCCTCTATCATCCTTCTTATTCCTCAAAAACCCACTTGGTACCTATTGGTGTCTACCCATCAGAAAGAGGGCATAGGTTCCAAGCCTTTTGTCTTTTGAATTGAAACAGCTCCTCCTGCATTTCTTTAATCCAAATTCCATCCTTTAGAGCCTCATCAACCTTCTTAGGCTCAATCTGGGACAAGAAACAAGAGTATAAACAAACATTTTTGTCATGGGTTCATCCTCTTATTCTCGCCCCTGTCTTAACATCTCCAATGATGTTTGTGGTATGATGTGATTTGTGGATTCTTAGTTGAGGAATCACAGCAAGTTGATTAGACATATCTAAATTGGTGAAATTCAGATCTGGTGATTGATTGTCATCCACCAACTCAACACACTTATCAAGAGAAGTTTGATCTAATGAGTGTGTCACATCATTGATGTTGTCTTCTATGGAGTGGTTATTAGCATCGGTAAATTTTTTATCACTATCACCACTTCCATCTTCTCCTATATTGGAAACTCCTTCATTTGAGTTATGTGCCTCTGTGTTGGAATTTATAGGCACCTCAGATGTATCAGCTGAAGAGTTTGTCATGGTTATGCTGACAGGATTTCTAACTGCAGGGCTAGTTACAACTAGAGCTGAAGTAGTTTGATCACTTCGTCTTCTCAGCTCAAATCTTGGATTAGGATCTCCTGTTGATAAGTTACCTATAGATCCTAAAACATTCTCACAAGATTTGTTAAAACAGTTGGTAACTAAATCAAGATCAAGCAGTCAATCAGGACCAGAACATTTCACACTGGGTGTGTGCTCATTGAAGATCATATTGGCTGACTCCTCAACTACTTTAATTCTAATATTGAATACTCTATAAGCTTTAGCTTAGGAAGAGTATCCAATAAAGTGTCCATCATCTGATCTCTCAGCAAATTTGGCTATCTGATCTTTGGTATTCAAGATGGTGCAAGGACATCCAAATGATCTGAGGAAACCAATGAAAGGTCTCCTTTTATGCACAGCTCATAAGGAGTCTTACCGTGTGTCTTGACTACTAAAACTCTGTTCTGCACATAGCAGGCAGTGTTGACTGCCTCTGTCCAGAAGGTGATGGGTAGTTTATAGTCCATAGCATGGTTCTTATAGCTTCAATAAGTGTCTTGTTTCTCCTCTCAACAACACCATTTTGTTGAGCAGTCCTTGGAGCACTATATTGTCTTGTAATACCTTTCTTATCACAAAATGAATCAAGTAATTGGTTCTTGAATTTAGTTCCTTGATCACATCTTATGATTTTGACCTTGTGATCACATTGATTCTTAATTTTTAGAATGAAGTTCTTCAAGATCTTAGGGGTCTCATCCTTAGTTCTAAGAATGAAGACCCAAATGTACCTTGTGAAATCATCTATGATCACCAGGCATTATGAATTTCTTCCTAAACTCATTACACTGGTGGGGCCGAAGAGATTAATATGTAATAAGTGTAGGGGAGTAGTGATAGAATTCCTTTCCTCTGGCTTGTAAGACACTTTGTGTTGCTTCCCTTTCAGACATGCAACATAGTGGTCGTCACAAGTAAACTCTTTCTTTGGCATTTAAGTTACCAAATCATTCTTAATTAATTTATTCATCTTCTTAAAGATTACATGGCATATTCTTTTATGCCAGAGGAAAGACTTATCATAATTGGCTTTACATAGAAAGCAAGAAACTTCACCTTATGGGGATGTTTCCTGCAAATCCATCTTTTACATGTTCCCTTTTCCTGGGGGCTCTGAGCATGATATGCTCTTAAGGAATGACCACCCCAAGCTTGAGAAGAATGCATTCATGCTCAGTAAAGAGCATGTTATGTCTCTAGTCACAAAATTAGGATACAATTAAGAGATTGTACCCAAGCTCCTTAACATAGAGTACCTTCTTAATGCTAAGCTTACCATTTGTGACCCTACCTCTTCTAGTGATGTGACAACCTGATTCTCCTCCAAAAACAACTGGCACTCCATTAATTCTTATAAAGTTCTGAAGCGAAGAACCATTGCCTGTCACATGCCTAGAACAACCACTATCAATGATCCATGCATTTCCTCTAATCTTCAGTTGTTCTTGCATAGAAAGAGATGGTTAGTTACCTTTGGTAACCCAAGCCTCATTTTTCTTGGTCTTATCAAAGTAGATTGAAGATAATTCAATAGTTATTAATCCTATATGTAGGCTCTCAGGATCATTTGCTGTTGTTAATGAAGAACTTTCAGTCACATGGCCTTCCTTCATCTTCCATACCATCTTTGCAAGATTAGACTTGGCCTTCAAGACCTCAGAAGTTTTGATGACTTTGGAAGTTTTGGAGACTGGTCCTTCGAAAGCTTTTGCAACCACTACAGTAGACTTCAGTACTTTGGAAGCATTCCTTTCTTTCGAGACCAAATTTTCTTCCGAATGTAATTTTCACCTATCTTCTTCTTCACTTTGGAGCTTCCGAAAGAAAGAGATTTTCCTTCCAAAACTATCTTCTTCTTCTCAGATGTTATCTTATTGGTCATGTGGATGGTACTTTTGGGATTGTTGATGCAATCCTTAGCAAAGTGAGAGGTATCACCACACATGATACATTCAGTTGGCATACTTCTGAGAGTCTTCTTCTGAGTAAAAAGCTAAGCATGATCTCTTTTCACTTCCTTCTTCATCTTCACAGATGATGCAGTAGGCTTCTTAGGGTGAGGCTTGCACTTGGAATAGAGTGGTTCAGGCTGTGCAGCAGTGGTGCACATTTGATCAGCCTTCTTGTGACATTCGGTAATTTTCCGATAACAAACTCTGTTAGTTCCGTTAGGTCTTGCATACACGTGTCGTGAGCACACACTAGTTGTCGTTGAACATTGGTGGCTTAATAATAATTAATAATGTTAAATAGATAATAATTTAGCTGATGACATGATTATTAAGTTGTGCTTATGTGCTTACGTGATTTAATTATTAAGTGTGAATTTTATCGCGTAACATGGCAACGTGTTATATTTATTTCGTGTGTTTTGTGGCTAGTGAATATTATGCATGATTATGATTGTTAGTTTATAATGATTGTATTTTGTAGTTAAAGGTGTTAAAAAAATGCTCAAAAGATTAGTTTTTTACAAAAGGTAATTAAAAAGGGATTTAAAAGGTAAAATGCAATTATGGTAAGTTGAATAAAACCCAACCCTAGCCCCCACAAACCCCATTCGGCCGAAACTCATCCCAAACACCCCATTCTTTGCGATTTTGATCGAGGAACAAGCAAACAAGTCGATTTTAATTGAGTTTCAAGCATTGCAAGTGAATTACAAGTGTTAATCGTCATCTTTGCACATCTAAAGGATAGATTTTTGTGATTTTCCATTGTTTTTGGATTTGGCCGAAACCCTAACTCGATTTTGGTGCTTAAATGTCGAAATTTTGATTGTTTGATGATTGTGTGACGTTAGTTAGATTGTATAGATTCTAGTTTACGTGGATTGTGCAAGAAATTTGCGATTTTGATGTGTTGTTCATACGTTACTATTAATAGTAACTTTATTGGATGAAGTTGGTGATTTGATGATGGCTTGATGATGTAATATTGTTAATGATGTTGTATGAACATTGGATTATGATTTTTATGCAAGAAATCCATGATTTATGTAGTCTAGTTCATACATTGCCAAAAGTGGAAATTTTTATTCATGAAGATTTGTGCTTGGATGAATTGCAAGTGTTTGATGGATGCTTATGATTTCTATGAACTAGATTGGGTATGTTATTAATGAATTTGTGTTGAAATTGATAAAAGGATAGATTTTGGGATGTACTTTCCCAAAAGAGAAACTTTAATTGTATAAAATCTTGGATATGATTATTTGAGCATGTTTGTGACATTAGGATCATGCTAGCAGGTTCATGGATGATTTCTAATGTGGTGGGATGTATTGTTTGGGGTTGTAATAGATAACTATTGAATGTTCTGGTTGGTATGGATTTTGTTGAATAATATGATGATGATCGTCATACACGCGTGCGAATCTGAGGCCCCTACTTAGTAGTATTGGCAGGGTTTAGGGTGTGAAGTTGTGAGTGGCTTCACATGGCATGTTGTGCATGACTTGATTCTGTGTATGATGCACTAGTAATGGTATAACTATGTTGAGCATGATGATTACTTGAGATTCGCATGACTTGTATGAAAATCTGGTTGTATGATGATCAAGATAATACATGTGGCTAATGAGGTGGCATACATGAACAGCTTGTATGATAACCTTGTATGATGAACTGTTATGTTTGATTGAATGGAATTTCACCAATAATATCACCAATGGGTCAAACGGGTCAACTGGGTCAATATGTCTTGTTTTTCCAAAACCTTGAGTTCTTTGGCTTATAGAGCACTTAGGGTTTCATGATGTTTGTGTGTACACGTACTCATGAACTTGCGTGTTGTAGGTAACATCTGAAGGTTGTCTGTCCACTCTTTTAAGTTAAGCTCTTAAGTTCTTTCTTGTGCACACCAGGTGTAACAACCGACTCCTAGGTCCAGCTCCAGAACTCAAATGTAAATTAAGATTTGTTTATTTTCAATGTTCCATGTATTTTTTATGTACTCTCTTCTTTGTAATTAACAAATTACTTGTATTAAAAAATAAAATTTTGGATTCTTCATCCGTATTTCTATGGTCTTCATCCGCATTTCTTTGAATTTTCACTTGGGCGCATCACAACTGTTTAGGCACATTACAACTGTTTAGGCGCATTACAGCTGTTCAGGCGCATTTAACACTTAGGCGCATGACAACTTTTCAGGCACCCAGAAACTGGGCGCATGAGCACTGTTCGGGCGTTTTTGCCAACACTTAGCATTTTAAAATACTCGAACCCTTCTAGAAACATTTGACCTGGTTAGTGCACCTCCAAACTAGCCAATGCATGGGCTGTTGCCATGCATTCGGCCATTCAACCACTCAACCACACCACCCCTCGGTTCTCACTAACCAGAATCCACACTCCATCTCCTCCTTCAAAAAAATGAAGCTCCTACTTCCAAACTGATCGTGATGATTTACGATCACAATCGGGATATATTTTCGTCTTAAATGGAGGAGCAGTCTCTTGGAAGAGCTCTAAACAAGATGTGGTGGCATTATCAACTACAAAGTCAGAATATATCGCCGCTTCATTAGCAGCTCAAGAAGCTGCATGGTTGAAGAAATTCATTGCCGATCTAGGGGTGGTCCTTTCCATTCAGGACCCCCTAGAAATTTATTGTGATAATGAGGGTGCGATTGCTCAAATCAAGGAACCCCGTGCACATCAAAAGACTAGGCACATTGAGCGGAGATTCAACTACATAAGGGATGAAGTTGAAAAGGGAAAAATATGTATTCGCAAAGTTCACACGGATCAGAACATTGCGGATCCACTCACGAAGCTCCTTGAAAAGGCAAAGCATGAAGGTCATACTTGTGCAATGGGACTTTGATATTCTAGTGACTGGATTTGATCTTGTAATTTTGTATTTGGATATTGGAACCTTTTATTACTTGAATAAATTATTTGGTTATAATGCTTCAACTAATGTTCTAATTTTGCATGTTTAATCCATGAGTAAATCATTTACTCTAAACGTCCGTAGTCGTTCATACTTGTGAACAAGTATGAGGGTAAGACTATTATGAACTTGGATTGGTGGATATTCATATGGATGAATATAGAGCAAAGGGTTGCTGCCAAAGTTCATAGATATTTGTGGGATACAAATATTGGACTGACCCGCATCTCAAATATTACTACATGGAATCTTCTTGATTGATCTTAAGTAAATTTGAGTAAAGCCGAATATCATTTGGTATCCTCTGACCTGAGATACATATTGGGTCTTGATATTCATCGAGTATTATATTTTGACTTAGTTCTTCGCTGTTCTGAAACATGGCAGTACATAAGACTAAATTCTGGTATAGTACGAGGTGATTGTGAGAGATGTATGTAGTCAAGATGGGATTTGTCCCTCTTATACGTTGAGAGCAAGATGTCTAAGGCCTGCTAAAGTTAAATCAATCGAGAATGATCACTCTGTGTCTCTAGGATTTAACATGACATCCGTGGCAAAAGGATAAATGATTGATTCACCTAAATCATTACAAGTAAGGTACTTGAAGGGAATAATGTTATTGAATGGCACCTCGTCATATGTATCAGGGGTAGTAAACCGTTGTTAGGCGGTATTTACTACTTGCATCAATTTTCTATGTATCTTGTGTAAGTGGGAGATTGTTGGAATTGGTCTGCCCAAGACACATATTATAATTGATGTGGCTAGTACATTATGATCCAAGTCGGGTCATACCCAATAACAAGCTAGACAAACACCATAATATTTATTGTAAGATATGATCTAACAATTAAATATTAACACTTATGATATTTAGAAAATGGGTTTCTAAATATTTGCACTTGAGGAATAAATAAATTATATGGATAATTTATTTATACAAATTATCTTATGATATTATTTAAGTTGGTTAAATAATATGTATATGATAATGGTTATGACATATTGCATGTAACCAATATCATGTCGATATGGTACATGTTTTAATTAAACTTGTATCTAATTAACGTGATGTTTATTTTGTTTTAAAGTGTTTAAAACAATTAAAAGGTGACTAGAAAGGGGCGGCCGAAATTAGAGAGGGAAAACCCCATCCCTTTTTGAATTTTGTTTGTATTAAATGTTCTTGGAACACCCCCCCTTCAACCACCCAACCACTCTACATGCAAAAGCTCTCTAACCAAAACACTCCTCCTTCTCTCCTCTCTCAAACTCACGGCTGGAACAAGGAGGAACAAGAAGAATTCTTCTTGTGTAGTGCAAGTGGCAAAATCCTAACAAACAAGGTGTTGTGTTAGTAGCTTGGGGTATACAAGCTTGAGACCTTCTCCATTGAAGGCAAGCCATTCAAGAGCATCATCTTCTTCATCTTTTATCCATATGATATCAGATTGTTCTTGGAAAGGTAGTATTCTAAGAACACCCTATGGTTGTTAACGTTTTGACAGCATTTCTTTTCACATATATGATCCTTTGTTCTTGGGTTTGCTTTCTTGATAATAAAATGGTTTATTTTCGGAACATAAAACAAGTTTTAACTCTCAAATATCTACTGCGTTTTGATTTTTAAATGGTTAAACAACTTTGATAAAACTTGTAAGAAGCCCAACAATAACTTGTCATCCATATATCAAAAACCCTAACTTCCTTAAAAAGGAAACTTTTTGAGGCAAACTTCTAAGAATCGAAGCCACATGAAGTATGACCATCAAATGCACTTAGTTACACTTCCAATAGCCTAAGAACATTATCTTATTACTTGTATCTTGATCATAGGGTGCTAAGACTTGAACTTGTTGATACTTGAAGGGCTTTTATTTGATTCTAAGGTGAGTTTCTTGTGTCCCCTTTTAATTACTATTTTGGGGTGAAGCATGCTCTATTTGAACTAAACTTTATTGGATACTATTATGCGATGCTATTGTATGTTGTGGCTATTGTTAGAACCTGCATCTATGTGTATCACAGTCATTAATTCTATGTGAGCCGCTTGTTTATATGGGTAGATCTACTTGGGGAATCCCCCAAGCACAGTGCCTTCCGGTACAGGAAGGGTACCAGACTGAGATCCTGTGGGGTCGTTGTGGCATGTAACAGGTTTTATAAGATACTATGGTGTACCAATCGGCAGGTATGGTACGCTTTCTGAGGCTCAGTTTCCCTTTATTGAATTACCGGCAACACAAGTTTAGAAGAGGCTAGCCGGGCTGAGTGTAGGGTTGATTTGTGATCCCACAACTGAGATACTATGTTTAAACTAAACTATGGATTCAATGAGTCCTTTTGTTTTCAAACTTTAAGCACTTGAACTCACCAACTTTTTAGTTGACACAATTTCTTTTTGAGCATGTTTCAGGTAATCCTTGATGAGCTTGGATTTTAGGGAAGACTCCAAAGCTGGCCTAGTACTGTGACTACCCCTGGCATTACTTGAACTTCTAAAACATTTATAAACATTTGAAATTGTTAAGACTAATATGAATACTTATGTAATGGGTCATTGTTACTTTTGGGTTTGACTGTGTTAACTCGGTTAAAACTTTGTGTAATGTAATGCCATTGTGATTTCTCTCCTTGTGTGCTCTCGTGTGGTTTTGTTTCCGCTACCATGTATGTTGCTAATCTGAGACGTCCCACCCTCTTCTGGGCCCGGGTGTGACAGATTGGTATCAGAGCCACAGGTTGTAAAGAAATTGGGAATACCTTAGTGGACCCTAGGCTACAACCCTGATACCCTAGGACTGTCCTGTTTTGGAATGCGTTGGGATAAATGGGTTGGGTAAATTGATGATTACACTTGATCAACGTAATCATGAATTTACCGGACGCGTGAGTTCCGACACAATCCCTTATTTGGTGTTAAAATCTTTTTTTTTTTGGTATGGAAAATGTTTTGGTGTGAATCTAAACTTTGTCTTGACTCTGCGGTAACCATGTTTTTATTAATATGAGATACTACTACCTTAGTTACTGCTGTAACTGTTATTATGAGATACTATCGTCACTATTGCCATGAGCTATGAGAAACCAAATTACTCATGATGATTTTACAGGAACTCGAGGACTATGGCCAACAACGGAAAAGCTCCAGCACTTCTCGTGGACGAGACCGCCCCAGTAGGACGGCTGAGGAGGGCGACTTCCCCGTCTCAATACGAGTAGTACATTAGGCGGTGCAGTCACCCTGGATGGATATCTGTTATATCTGATGACACCGAGCCATCCGAAGATTCATCTTCGACATCTCAGTCAAGGAGCCGGACCTGCTCCAACTCACTTCATGTACCAGCACCGGCGCACTCGCCCATCCCACCTATTGGGAATAGGGCGCGCGAGTCATCACTCGACCACGGAAGAGTACCCGACCTGGAGTTTCTGTCTCATTCAGGATGCCGTCTCCTCCACCTCCACCTGGGAATGCTCTTGCGCCGGCGCCCCCGATGATGGGACCACCTAGACGCCTACCTCAGGACGAGTTTTGGATGCCTCCAAGGCACAGCATGTACGTTGGCCTGAGTGTGTTAGCAGGGGACCACTACTCGTAGTCCAGCCGTCGTGCCAGTGACTTCGGTCCGTCTGACCCTACGTTGAGTGATATACTGAGGACCATGAATCGTCACGAGTTGACGATTCAGCACGCCACACGGACCTCACAATCCGCCCAATTTCAAGCACTAATGGCGTCCCACGGTGTCTAGCGCTTGGAGCAAGAACAAAAGAAGAAGGGTTCAGGCTGGTTCGGGTGGTTAAAGAAGAAATGGCAATAGTAACTAGATGAAATTTGATTATTGAATGATGCTATTTTTATGAGAAACTATTTATCTCTGATACTATTTTTGGGGGTGATGGCACCTTCCAGCTTGTATTGCTACGAAACTATCGACCCTATTTGGTGCTTGTTTTACTATCTATGATTGAACTTCTTTTATGATACTATCTTATCTATTGCTGGTTGTCTGTTTGGGTTATGTAATAGTATATTCTAGGGATCTATCTTGATTGCCTTTTGAATTGCTAATTGATTCTATGAATATATGAGACTATGTATGACTTATTGTGTGTTATGAGAACCTTGGTGTATTGAGGAATGACCTTTGGGAGTCAATTGGTGTGTGGGATACTCGAAACAAATTATGAGACACTAAATGAGTCTAACTATGATTGACACCAGAATGCCGCTTAGAAGGGAAACGCGCGGAGGAAGAAACAGGGGTGTCGGACGCCCCAGGGGTCGAGGTGGGAACCGATCACCCACTCCACCCAGGGCCGACCGGAAGGAGAACTCTAACCGCTAAAACAATGAAAGGATTGCCAACTTGGTGGCCCAACAAATTGTAAATGCTATTCCCACCATCATCATGCAAATAAATGCTGATCGGGGAAATACATCCCAGAATGATGGACTCAGAAACAATGCGGGAGATGCTGGGAATGTTGAAGAAGTAAGGACCGGGTGTTCTTACAAAACTTTTATGTCATGCAAGCCTAAAGACTTCTTCAGCACTGAGGGAGCAATAGACACCTACCGCTGGCTGGACGAAATGGAAGTTGTGCTGGATATAAGCAAGTGCAAGAACGGACATATGGTCAGGTTTGCCTCCCAATCTCTAAAGGGGCCAACCTTAGAATGGTGGAAGACTATCGTTCAACCAAGGGGCAGAGATGCTGTCGGCCGCATGAAGTGGTCGGATTTCCGAGAACTGATGATCGGTAAATACTGTCCAATGAACCAACTAGAGAAACTAGAGGCAGAATTTCTGAGCCTGGAAATGAGGGGCTCAAATTACACCGAGTACATAAATCGGTTCTCTGCTCTGTCTAGACATGTCCCTCACTTGGTAACTCTTGAATCTAAAGGTGTAGCCCGATTCCTCTGGGGTATGCATCCAAAGTCAGAAGCATGGTTCGATCTGCTAGACCCACAACCCTCCTGTCGGCTGTCGATCTTACTGGCAGCTTAACGGACGACCTGACCAGGGCTGGATAGACAGATCAGGGGAGGAACGAGGATAAGAAGAGGTTATCGGGCGAGAAGAGAAGGTGGACAGACGTTAGAAGGGCCAGTGGCAGTGTAGTAGCTCAAGCAGGAGGGCCGATGAAAGGGTAAGACTTGACGAGCAAGGGGCAAGAGGTCAAAGACTGTATGTAGGTACCAACCCTTTATGCACCAAATGCAAACTGCACCACCAAGGGGAATGCAATCCGATGCCCTGCTTTAGGTGCAAACGAACTGGCCACCTGATAAAGGATTGTACCTTCGAGCCCGGGAAGTAATGTTACGAATGCGGGGATCTGGGACACATGCGAAACAAGTGTCCCAAGATGGCAAGAGACAAGGACACTAGGCCTAACAAGCCTAAAGGGAGAGCGTTCGTGATGGACCCAAGGGTGCTCGCAAGGATCCTGACATGGTAAACGGTACGTTCCTCATTAATAACCACCCTGCTACTGTCTTGTTTGATACTGGTGCAACTGGTAGCTTTGTTTCTACTACCTTTAGGCATTTAATTAATTTGGAAGCATGTGCCCTAACTGATGCTTACGCTGTAGAATTAGCTGATGGCAAGATAATAGAAACCAATGAAATTATCAAAGATTGCACGATAGAATTAAAGGGTAACCGTTTAAAATAGACTTGATGCCTATTACATTAGGGGGATTTGATGCAGTTGTGGGAATGGATTGGTTAGCAAAATATAAGGCTGTAATTGTATGTGGTGAGCGCTTGCTTAGGATACCTCTAACTGATGGAAGCACGCTAACAATCCACGGTGATAGAAACGACACGCTATACCTTATGATTTTCCACTTGAAGTCTACCAAGAGCCTCCGCAAGGGATGCCCAGCTTTCATAGTCTATGTTATGAAGGCAAAAGAGGAAAAGAAAATCGAAGATATACCGGCAGTGGCTGAATACCCGGAAGTTTTTCCTGAGGACCTGCCGAGACTCCCTCTGACTAGACAGGTTGAATTCCAAATTGACCTAGTGCCCGGTGCCGCACCAGTGGCCAAGGCACCCTACCGACTCGCTCCACCCGAAATGAAGGAGCTAATGATGCAAATCCAAGAATTGCTGGATAAGGGATTCATTGGGCCAAGTGTTTCTCCGTGGGGTGCACCGGTATTGTTCGTCAAGAAGAAGGACGGGACCTGCGAATGTGTATCGACTACCACGACCTTAACAAGCTTACAATCGAGAATCGCTATCCTCTCCCAAGAATTGATGACTTGTTCGACCAACTACAAGGAGCCAGCTACTTTTCCAAGATAGATTTAAGATCAGGATACCATCAACTAAAGATAAGGGAAGAAGACATACCCAAGACAGCCTTCAGGACTAGGTATGGACACTATGAGTACTTAGTCATGCCCTTTGGACTGACTAATGCACCTGCGGAATTTATGGACCTCATGAACCGAGTATGTTGCCCGTATCTAGACAAGTTCGTGATTGTATTTATTGACGATATTTTGATCTACTCCTGTAGCAAGGAAGAGCATGAGAAGCACCTTAGACTGATTCTTGAGCTGCTCAAGAGTGAGTAGTTATATGCAAAGTTCCCCAAATGTGAGTTTTGGATGCATGAAATCCAGTTTCTAGGACATGTGGTAAACAAAGAAGGTATCCAAGTGGATCCAACAAAAATAGAAGCCATTAAAAACTGGAAGATTCCTGAACCCCTACAGAAATAAGGCAATTTCTTGGTTTACCTGGGTACTACCGAAGGTTCATCAAGGATTTCTCGCGAATTGTGCAGCCATTAACCGCTCTAACCAAAAAGAATACAGCCTTCATATGGGAAAAGGAACAAAATAAAGCATTTATGATACTCAAGGAGAAGCTGTGCAGTGCACCTATCCTTGCCCTACCAGAAGGCGTTGAGGATATCGTAGTTTATTACGACGCCTCACGTCAGGGGCTGGGGTGTGTATTGATGCAGCGGGACAAGGTGATTGCTTACGCGTCCAGATTGTTAAATGAGCATGAGAGAAACTACACTACTCATAATCTAGAACTAGGTGTCGTAGTGTTTGCGCTCAAAATATGGAGACACTACCTCTACAGTACCAGATGCATCATTTACACTGATCATAAAAGTATGAAACACATTCTGGAACAGAAGATGTTAAATATGCGACAAAGAAGGTGGGTAGAATGTTAAGCGATTATGAATGTGAGATTCGATACCATCCAAGCAAGGCCAATATGGTGGCGGATGCATTGAGTAGAAAGGAAAGGGAAAAACCCCTTCGCGTTTGTGCTCTGAGAATGAGCGTGTATACCAGTCTTACCACTAGATTCATAGAGGCATAAAGGAAGCCTTGAGCAATAACAAACTAGCGGAAGAAATGCTAACAGGAATGGAAAAACGTTTGGAAGTGAGTAATGACGGATTGTATAACCATGAGGGAAGGACATGGGTATCGAAACACAGAGGAATTAGAGAGATAGTCCTAGATGAAGCACACAAATCTAGATACTCAGTTCATCCGGGAGCGACAAAATGTATCAGGACTTAAGGGCTCTTTTCTGGTGGCTAGAATGAAGAAATCCATTGCTACCTATGTAGGGAAATGCCTGACATGTGCAATGGTAAAGGCAGAGAACCAAAAGCCATCAGGAACCTTACAACAGCCCAAAATTCCCGAGTGGAAATGGGATAACATTACGATGGACTTCGTTACAAAGTTGCCAAGAACTTCTCGTGGACATGATGCAATCTGGGTAATAGTGGATAGGCTGACCCAATCAGCTCACTTCCTACCGATGCGAGAAGACTACGACTTACCGAAACTAGCACAACTATACATCAATGAGATTGTAACAAGACATGGAGTTCCCCTATCGATTATCTTAGACCGCGATAGTCGTTTCACTTCACGATTCTGGAAGTCTCTCTAACAGGCTTTGGGGACACGGCTTGATTTAAGCACCGCATATCATCCTCAAACTGACGGAAAAGTGAACGGAGCATTCTGACACTAGAAGACATGTTGAGAGCTTGCGTGATCGATTTCGGGGGAAGTTGGGATAATCACCTTCCTCTGGTGGAGTTTTCCTACAACAATAGTTATCACCAAGTATAAAAGCAGCACCATACGAAGCCCTATATGGCAGAAAGTGTCGCTCGCCTTTGAGTTGGAATGAGATTGGTGATAGCCAGATAATGGGGCCTGATATCGTAATGGAAACCACAGACAAAGTGTTCAAGATTAAGGAACGATTTAGAGCAGCCCTAGATCATCAAAAGAAGTACGCCGATAGGAGGTGGAAGCCCCTAGAATTTCAAGAGGGCGATAGAGTGATGCTAAAAGTAGCACCGTGGAAAGGCACGGTGAGATTCGGCAAGAAGGGCAAGCTGAGCCCAATATACATTGGACCATTCGAGATTTTATCGAGAGTTGATCCGGTGGCATACCAGTTAAGGCTACCCTAAGTGCTGAGCTACGTACATGACACTTTTCACGTGTCCAACTTGAAGAAGTGTTTCGTTGATAAGACCTTGGAAGTCCTATTGAAAGATGCCAAAATCACTAAGGAGCTGAAGTTTTGGAAGAACCCATAGAGATTACTGACCGACTAGTCCAGAAACTCAAACGAAGTTGATACCCAAAGTGAAAGTAAGATGGAACTCTAAGCGAGGACCCGAATTCACATGGTAACGAGAAGATATGATGAGGAGGGAGTATCCATACCTCTTTAACCCCTCGTCCAGAATCTAATCGAAGCTAAAATTTCGGGACGAAATTTCCCAACGGTGGGTGAATGTAACAACCGACTCCGAGGTCCAGCTCCAGAACTCAAATGTAAATTAAGATTTGTTTATTTTCAATGTTCCATGTATTTTTTATGTACTCTCTTCTTTGTAATTAACAAATTACTTGTATTAAAGAATAAAATTTTGGATTCTTCATCCACATTTTTTTGGTCTTCATCCGCATTTCTTTGAATTTTCACTTGGGCGCATCACAACTGTTTAGGCGCATTACAACTGTTTAGGTGCATTAAAGCTGTTCAGGCGCATTTAACACTTAGGCGTATTTTACACTTAGGCGCATGACAACTGTTCAAGCACCCAGAAAGTGGGCGCATGAGCACTGTTCGGGCGTTTTTGCCAACACTTAGCATTTTAAAATACTCGAACCCTTCTAGAAACATTTGACCTGGTCAGTGCACCTCCAAACTGGCCAATGCATGGGCTGTTGCCATGCATTCGGCCATTCCACCACTCAACCACACCACCCCTCGGTTCTCACTAACCCGAATCCACACTCCATCTCCTCCTTCAAAAAACGAAGCTACTACTTCCTTCACCCTTTCCACACTCTGTCGAACTCTCTCTACACTCTATCTCTCTCTCTCTCTCTCTCTCTGCAAATCATCACACTAGGAACCGAGAACTCCTCAAGCTTCAGCCAAGCAGGGAACAAGGACTTCAAGCCTCAAACTCTCAGAACAACTTGTGAGTAAGCTTTCTTGCACCCGAACAAAACTTTTATTGTTGTCTTCTCTACCTTTCCTCCTTTGAAACCCATCTTTCTTGTTCAAAGGCAGGAACTCGCCACCAAGTTGATTGCTTTGTGTGACTTTCAGTTCTACAAGAGGTACACACTCCTTCATACATGTTTACCTTGTGTTATTGCCATGAATCAACCCGGAAACCCCTCTTTCATAGGTTTTCAGGACCATTCCACTCATTGTTCCGAATCCAACCTCATATTGATACCTAAAAATCTATTTAAACTATCCTATGAACATTATAATAATCTGGACTTAATGTTACAGAAAGTTTTAAGGATGTTTAAACTTGAACTTTTATGGTTACACATAGGTAAATGGTATAGAAACACCTTAATCATAAACATGTCAATTAATATTGTAAAATCCATGAGGTTAACTTGTTTTCCAGAAGTTTTATGATGTTAAACTTATAATATTGTAGAAATGGGTAGATTGGTATGGTATAATGGACTCAAAGACCCTATTTAGTGACCCGAAAAGGTGGTAAAATTCTTAAAAATGGTCAAACTTAAAAGATTTCAATCTCTATAAATTCCAGGCCCTAAAATAATTATTTTAGTATTAAAACCGAATTTGGTGAATTTTTGGGTTAATATGTAATTTCTATGAATTTATTTAATAAAAATAAGCATAAACCGGGAGATTTTCGGATAAAATATTAAAAATAGTGTAAAAAGCCTAAGACCACTAAATCAATGTCATTTTAGAAAGTTAGAAGACCTCAATATGATATTTTGGTGGGAGGTTGAAAGAAAGCAAACTTTTGGGTCAAAATTGTAAATTTTGAAACTTGAGGGACCAAAGTGTAAAATTTGTAAATATGACTAAATTTCAGTAACTAAATGACCAAACACTATTATTAAACTTATTATTATGTAAACAAATTTATAAGAGTCATATAACTTGTCATCCATATATCAAAAACCCTAACTTCCTTAAAAGGAAACTTTTTGAGGCAAACTTCTAAGAATCGAAGCCACATGATTGTATGACCATCAAATGCACTTAGTTACACTTCCAATAGCCTAGAACATCATCTTATTACTTGTATCTTGATCATAAGGTGCTAAGACTTGAACTTTTTAATACTTGAAGGACTTTTATTTTGATTCTAAGGTGAGTTTCATGTGTCCCCTTTTAATTACTATTTTGGGGTGAAGCATGCTCTGTTTGAACTAAACTTTATTGGATACTATTATGCGATGTTATTGTATGTTGTGGCTATTGTTAGAACCTGAATCTATGTGTATCACAGTCATTAATTCTATGTGAACCGCTTGTTTATATGGGTAGATCTACTTGGGGAATCCCCCACGCACAGTGCCTTCCGACACAGGAAGGGTACCACACTGAGATCCTGCGGGGTCGTTGTGGCATGTAATAGGTTTTTATAAGATACTATGGTGTACCAATCGGCAGGTATGGTACGCTTTCTGAGGCTCAGTTTCCCTCTATTGGATTACCGGCAACACAAATTTAGAAGAGGCTAGTCGGGGCTGAGTGCAGGGTTGATTTGTGATCCCACAACTGAGATACTATGTTTTAAACTAAACTATGGATTCAATGAGTCCTTTTCTTTTTAAACTTTAAGCACTTGAACTCACCAACTTTTTAGTTGACACAATTTCTTTTTGAGCATGTTTCAGGTAATCCTTGATGAGCTTGAATTTTAGGGAAGACTCCAAAGCTGGCCTAGTACTGTGACTACCCCTGGCATTACTTGAACTTCTAAAACATTTATAAACATTTGAAATTGTTGAGACTAATATGAATACTTATGTAATGGGTCATTGTTACTTTTGGGTTTGACTGTGTTAACTCGGTTAAACCTTTGTGTAATGTAATGCCATTATGATTTCTCTCCTTGTGTGCTCTCGTGTGGTTTTGTTTCCGCTGCCATGTATGTTGCTAATCTGAGACGTCCCACCCTCTTCTGGGCTCGGGGTGTGACACTAGGTGAGTTCATGCCCCACTCTTTTTCATACTCTCTTTTGGGGGAGATAGCATACTGGTTTTACAAACGCTTTATTAATATGACTTGTGTATAGTATGATATAGTGCTGAATACCATTAAAGTCCTCACACTTTCAGATTGATAATAATGTTAATTAGCGGGAAAACTTGGGTAGTACTACTGGGTCTGATGAGCCCCACCTGTGCGACTCGAGGTCAAACGGGTGCAATTTTTTCTAACACAAACATCGTCACGGCCTGGTAAGTCGGGAGGAAACAAACGACACAGTCAGCTTCAATCGCGAAATCACTATGATTATTACTTGTGAATATAGATTATCTATCTATTTCAATGCACCTCTTATATTTTGCAATTATTACTGATTTATTATTAAAGCAAACTCTTGAACTCACCAACCATTGTATTGACTCTTTTAGTATGCTATTCTTAGGTTGAGGTTACCATTTCCTAGGAGCACGTGCACGGGTCAGCATCATTGTAGATGTCAGCATGATTGAAATGTTGTATTTGGTTTGATTGTTAAACATTTAAGTCTTTGTTGGTACTACTTTGGGCGCGGTGTTTGCGCATTTTACATTATGTTACTTTACTTTGGTTTTCTGGTTTATTAAATGCTTCCGCATTATTCAAAGTTAAACTCTGTCTTTGGGTGTTTGTTCATATAGAATCGTTCTGAGTAACTAATGACTGAGATCCTGGTTTGTTCACACGCCTCGTGGTGGTAAAACCCTGCACCTGGATTTTGATGTTGTGACACTTGTCCTCTCTTGACCAGGATGATTTGGACATGAACTAGGACTCCTGGTACTAGAGTTCATGGTTGAGTCTTCAGTCTTTACAACTTCAAATCCACCAAAAATAAAGACTTGTTTTTGCTTGGAGTTGAAGGTGGTCTTAATCTCTTGGGCTTTCTTTGGTTTTCTTTTAGCTTCCCTGATCAAGTTCTTCATTATAGACTTGGTCATCCTGGTTCTTTCTTCTCTCTAGGAGAATAGTGACCCTTCTTAGGATGATCTATCACTCACTTTAGATCCATCCTTAACTATCTCCTCTTTATCTTCATCCTCTTCTTGGATGGGGTTTATAAGGGGTAGCTCATCTTGATAAGTTCCATACCTTGGAGGTCTTACAGATAGTAATGTGTGTGGAGGAGCTATCTCACTTGAACTCAATCCCTGCCTGTTCTGATAAAAAATCTTTTCATGCATGGATGAAGATATGATGTCTTTAAGGTTTCTTCTTCAAGAACATACTTTTCTACCTTGGCTTTGCTGATCACAAGCTCAGCCTGGCATTCAGTTAACTTGGTAATGAGATACTTGATTTGAGTCTTGTAATTTGTGTGCTCATGCTTAAGAGTTGAAATTATTTTCTCTAAATCTTCTAGTTTATGTTTATAGTCATTTTCAGCTCTTTTGAAATCATCTTTAAAATGTTTAAGTACTCAAGGTCAGATCTTACTTTCAAGTTATAGGACCTATACCTGTTAACTTTAGCAATGCATTCAGGTGCACAAAGATGTTCTAATACCTTGGCTTCTTCATGGTTAGCCATCAGTACTTGGTTAGGAGAAACATCTTCACCTAAATGCTCTGGTCAAAGCCTTCTTCTTCAATAGCAATAGTAGCTTGTGATTTGGTTGGCTTGGCTTCTCAGATCTGGGAGCTGCATCAGTGCAGTTAGGCCTGGATTTCGCTTGGCCACCATTAATTGCACTCCTTAGAAAACTGTCCCATATGGTTACAGTTGTAACACTTTGCTTTTATCCAGTCCAAAAACTGTCCACTGGATACATTGCCGGGAACCTTTCTTCCGATTCTCTTGTAGAACGTCTTGGCTCTATAAGTGAGAAGAGCCATTTGTTGAACTATCTCCATATACTCCACATCTGGATTGATACAATCCAAGTCTTCAAGAATGAAGTGAAAGTTTCCACAACTTTCATCAGCAGACACAAATGCTTGAGAAGAGCTTGTCTCTTAGAATGGGCTTCCTTGGATGTAGCTCTCCCTTGATGTCTCAGGGAAGGTGATGAAAGGACCCTTTCGTGAGTTCTCAGGGTAGCATATAAGATGATGTTGTAGTTCTCTACTATCCTTTTTGACCACATGGAAGGCTGAACTCTTTTGATTTTAGATATCTACTTGATGGATTTTGCATGTTCTCTCCATCTGGTAACCACTAAGGATACCATACAACTCTGTGAGAGGAAGGGTAGAGAGGTTTCAGTTCTCTTAATGGCCACACAGTAGTGTGTCCATTGTCTGGGAAGAGAGAACATGAACTTCCTCATAATATCCCTTTTTAAAGCTTCTTTATATAGAATTTGAAAGAGCATTTGGAGAACGGTCATGGTTTTCTGATTTACATCAATTTTCTTCCAATCTTCATCATATAATCAGCAATTCCTTTGGAATCATCCCACCTCCAGCAGAGGGCTAAAGATGTGCTTGGGATGTGAGGTCCATCATAACAGATCTCCATATCTTGCTATCTTGAGACTTGATGAACCCTTCCATATGTGGCACCAAGTATCAAAGTTGTTGGACCAAAAGAACCAATGAGCCTGATCAGAAAAACCTTTAAGTCCCACGGACATTACAAAACACTGAAGTAGTCTGCAACAGCTGAAGACATCAGTGATAACAAAGTCTGAAGTGAAAGAGCTGAAGAGAAGTCTAAAGACAAGAGCTGAAGACAAAGTTTGAAGCTAAAAGAGCTGAAGACAAAGTCTGAAGTGAAAGAGCTAAAGACAAAGTCTGAAGACCAAGTTTCAGATGATTGTCACAACAGCTGAAGAAGACCTCTTCAGTAGTTGTGATGGTTTCCTTTCAGTAGTTGTATTTTCTTTTCTGTACTTGTAGTTTCAGTTTTTATGTTTCGTGTACTTAGAATACTGAGATGTTCTCAGTTGTTATGAACATTCCAGTAGTTTGCTTACTTTCAGTAGTTGTAATAATTCTGTTAGACGTCACTATCAAGTGACATCAGCAGACGTCACATTCCTATATATAAGGAATGCTGACCTAATTGTAATCGGTGCAGCTTAGAAAACCTAGCAGCCGGCCATACCGAAGCATGTGTGCATGAATGTTATTATCCCTTTGCAGAAAAACCCTATTCTTTATAACTGTGTACTGTTCCATTGAATATTTATTGTGTTCTTGCTATCTTTGTTTAATTCTTGCTCTAATTCCGCTGTGATTCAACTCTAATTGATCAACTTAGATCACTGATCCTGACAAATGGTATCAGAGCGGGTTAATCATTGATCGGTTTAACAATTGATCATTGAAACTGCTATTTTGATATCTATAGTTTGATCGATTAGCATATGTGCAAGAATTGGTTATAAAGATTGATTTTCTGCTGCTTCTGGTATTTAATTTGAGTTTCTTCTTGGTTCTTATTGAGTTTGTTGTGTTTTTGGGCTAAATCTTTTGAAACTTGATTGATTTGGTTTGAATCTGAGAATGACTACTCCATCTAATGATCCTCACAATACTGGCTCCTCAACCAAGCCTCCGATGCTGGTTAGGAGTGAGTATAACATATGGCAACGAAGAATGCTCCATCACCTGTCTGTTAACAGTTCAGGTTGTTGACATCTGTGGTTCCGGGTCCACACAAGCCTATGGTGAACAATCCGGAGACCAATCAAATGGTCCGAAGAAGACGAGATGATGAAGAAGATAGTCTGCCAATCTCTGCTGTTCTAAAATTACCTGAGCCCAGAAGTCAACAAATGATCACACCAGACTTTCAGAGGCAAATGGTGAAAGTTAAGATTGAAGAAGAAGAACAGCAGAAACAGCACGATGAGCAACTTTTGAAGATGATTGACAAAGAGTTTCCTCAGTCATCATCTATACAAGCCATGAAGAAACACGCTCAAGGCTGTATGCTCTCAGGTATACTTTCAATATCAAAAGGAGAGAGTAAGGATTTGGCCAGACCCCAGGGTTAGTTCTAGATTCATAAGAATCCATCAAGTAGATACAATGGCCAAGTGAGAAAGACCATAGATGCTGCTATTATGTGGCCATTGTAGTCTCACCCTGGGAAATACTTGAAGATCAAGAGAGCCTACAAGTCAAAGATGACCCCTCAACTCTAATGGAGAACAAAATGGTCAAGAAGGGTTGTATACAAGAGGCTTGAAGAGATCAAGAAAAATGAACTCCAGTTGTTATTAGAAGGGACTCACCCAGATGAATTTGCTTACAGAGAGATAACAACTGTGTTAGTTTGAAAAATGAAAGACGATAAAGTACTTATAGAGTACTATGGCCCAGTTCTTCTTCGAAGGAGAAGCAGAAGAACTCACTAAGGAGAGAACAAGTTGTTCTCCTTGAGGCCTACGTCAGGAGTCTTATAGACTCATCAATGGGAAGTAGGTTTCATGGTGGGATAACGGCTCTGTGTCCAGTTCCCCAAGACAGAGTTCCCTTCCATCCTTTAACATTCACATCTACTGAACCTGTTCCCTGGCTGTGCTTATCCAATATCTCTAAAGCTGATCAAGAGAGTATTTCTGCCAAGAATAAGTGGGACCTCAATAGCTTAAAGTTTTGGCTGCATTGGTTCAGGGGGAGTTTGTTGGACCAAAAGACCAATGAGCCTGATCAGAAAAACCTTTAAGTCCCACGGACATTACAACAAACTGAAGTAGTCGCAACAGCTGAAGACATCAGCTGATAACAAAGTCTGAAGTGAAAGAGCTGAAGACAAAGTCTGAAGACAAGAGCTTGAAGACAAAGTTTGAAGCTAAAAGAGCTGAAGACAAAGTCTGAAGTGAAAGAGCTGAAGACAAAGTCTGAAGACCAAGTTTCAGATGATTGTCACAACAGCTGAAGAAGACCTCTTTAGTAGTTGTGATGGTTTCCTTTCAGTAGTTGTATTTCTTTTCTGTACTTGTAGTTTCAGTAGTTTTATGTTTCTCTTCGTGTACTTAGAATACTGAGATGTTCTCAGTTGTTGTGAACATTCTCAGTAGTTTGCTCCTTCGTAGTTTGTAATAATTCTGTTAGACGGTCACTATCAAGTGACATCAGCAGACGTCACATCCTATATATAAGGAATGTGACCTAATTGTAATCGGTGCAGCTTAGAAAACCTAGCAGCCGCCATACCAAAGCATGTGTGCATGAATGTATTATCCCCTTTGCAGAAACCCCTATTTCTATATACCCGTGTACTGTTCCATTGAATATTTATGTGTTCTTGCGCTATTTGTTTAATTCTTGCTCTAATTCCGCTGTGTGATTCAACTCTAATTGATCAAACTTAGATCACTGATCCTGACAAATGGTACAGAGCGGGTATCATTGAGGTTTAACAATTGATCATTGAAACTGCTATTTTGATATCTATAGTTTGATCGAATTAGCTATGTGCAAGAATTGGTTATAAGATTGATTTTCTGCTGCTTCTGGTATTTAATTTGAGTTTCTTCTTGGTTTCTTGAGTTTGTTGTGTTTTTGGGCTAAATCTTTTGAAACTTGATTGATTTGGTTTGAATCTGAGAATGACTACTCCATCTAATGATCCTCACAATACTGGCTCCGCAACAAGCCTCCGATGCTGGTTAGGAGTGAGTATAACATATGGCAACGAAGAATGCTCACACCTGCTGTTAACAGTTCAGGTTGTTGGACATCTGTGGTTCACGGTCCAAACAAAGCCTATGGTGAAACATCGGAGACCAATCAAATGGTTCCGAGAAGAAGAAGAAGATGATGAAGAAGATAGTCTGCCAATCTCTGCTGTTCTAAATTTACTGAGCCCAGAAGTCAACAAATGATCACACCAGACTTTCAGAGGCAAATGGTGAAAGTTAAGATTAAAGAAGAAGAACAGCAGAAGAACAGCACGATGAGCAACTTTGGAAGATGATTGACAAAGAGTTTCCCAGTCATCATCTATACAAGCCATGAAGAAACACGCTCAAAGGCTGTATGCTCTCAGGTATACCTTTCAATATCAAAAGGGAGAGTAAGGATTTGGCCAGACCCCAGGGTTAGTTCTAGAATTCATAAGAAATCCATACCAAGTAGATACAATGGCCAAGTGAGAAAGACCATAGATGCTGCTATTATGTTGGC